>JBBPCZ010000007.1:11226729-11244948 GCA_037974445.1 Brycinus macrolepidotus
ATGTGATTGTCAACATTGTGAAATTAATACATGCGAAAAAATCGTGATAATCGTGAAACCGTGATTATTTCCCAGACATTAATCGTGCCATCAAAATCTATAATCGTGACATCCCTAGCTGCAGTGTGAACCTTTCCTGTCTCTGCTGTGAGCACTCAAACATGATGAAATAGACTCTTCAGGCTCTTCAGCAATGCTTTTAAATTATTGTGTTTTTCTTCAGTCCTCTCTAAAATCCATCCAACCTTATGTCCAGCCTTATTGCTTTGAAGATACAGGTCTGCTTTTGAACTTTTCAGGCAATTCACAGCCTCTTTGACGCTTACTAACAATTCCAAAAACAATCAAAAATACTCCCATATGTGACTTTAGGCCATTTTTGTCATGGGCCTCTAGGGTAGAAGGATAAGACATCATCTTACTTTAACATAGTTTTAGTGTGTTCCCATGTTTTAGTTTGTTAATAAATGTAGGATTCAGTACATGTGCGCTGCACTGAGACTGGCTCTGTCACCAAAAGTAATGCACATATTTTGAAGATATCGTCAATATTAACAGAACATCATCAACCAGTTAATTACGCATAAACACATACACTGATCAGCTATAACATTAAAACCACCTACTTAGTGTTGTGTAGGTGTCCCTCATGCCACCACAACAGCCCTGACTGTCAAGGCACTGACTCCACAAGACTTCTGAAAGTTTGCTGTGGTTTCTGGCACCAAGTTGTTAGCAGCAGATCCTTTAAATCCTGTAAGTTGTGAAATAGGACCTTCGTGGTTCAGACAAGTTTGTCCAGCAAATCCTGCAGATGCTCAACTGGGAGCAATTTTTGCTGTGTGACGGGGCACATAATCCTGCTGAAAGAATCCACTGCAGTTAGGGAACAGTGTTACCATGAAGGGGTGCACTAAGTCTGCAGCAGTGTTTGGGTAGGTGGTATGTGTGAAAGTAACATCACACAAGTAACATGCCAGGACCCAATGTTTCCAAGTAAAACAGATCATCACACTGCCTCCTCCAGCTTACCTTCTTCCCATAGTGCATCCTGCTGACACACATAATTACTAAAGAAACTGTCATTCATCACACCAGGCCACCTTTTTCCAAATACTTTGTGGTCCAGTTCTGATGCTCATATGGGCACTGTAGGTGTTTTTGTGGTGGACAGGGGTCAGCTTGGGGACTCTGACCAGTCTGTGGCTACACAGCCCCTTAAACATCCAGGTGCAATGTACTTTTATGTTCTGAAATCTTTCTATCATAGCCAGCATGAACCTTTTTCAGCAAGTTGTGCTACAGCTCTGCAGTAGGACTAGACCAGACGAGATAGCCTTTGCTCCCCATGCACGTCAGTGAACCTTAGGTACCTATGATCATGTTGCCAGTCCACCGGTTGTCCTTCCTTGGACCACTTTTGGTAGGTATTAATCTTTGCATGCTGGGAACACCCCACAAGACCTGCCATTTTGAAGATGCTCTGACCCAGTCGTCTAGACATCACAATTTGGCTCATGTCAAAGTCCCTAAGGTCCTTATGCTTGCCCATTTTTCATCAACTTCAAGAACCGATTATTCAGTTGCTGCCTAATATATCCCGCCCATTGACAGGTGCCACTCTAGTGAGATCATCAGTGTTATTCCCTTCATCTGTCAGTGGTTTTAATGTTATTTCTGATTGGTGTATATACTTCCAGAGCTCAATATACGTGATTTGAAATGAGGCTTCTTCACTCTGATGCTGGGTAGAAGTGGGTTACCGGGGGGTGGCCTGTTTTACTGTAGTGTACATGGAATCTGATTTGGTAATGATTTGATTTGAAGGCGATGCTGTGGCACGGACAGAGAAAGGGCGAGTACAGTGAGACGGCCTGCTTTCCAGTATGAGGTCGTATATGAAGATTTCACTCCCACTTTTTACTGTCAGGCCTGCCTTGTCATTTTACATCACCATCAAACTTACTCCACACAGAGTATCCCCCACCGCAACCTCACTTGCACACAAACTCCCCACATACACACACACATGTACAGACAGCAATGCATGCAGTGAAAAGAGGCAAACATTTCTTTTAGATACCCACACACATTTTTAAAAGCTTTATTTGATTCACTATAAATGAAAGTGTGGTCCAGTTGATTTTATGATTTATAATTTTATTCTTTTTTATCTTATTACAATAAGAAGGAATTCCTATTGTCTCTAAGGATGCAGTGATACGGAAATTATGGGTGGGTGTTGATATCTGATGTTTTTCATTAATAAAATGTTGTAATTGTGAATAAATCCACCTACATCTGCATTACATAGTAATACAACATTTTTGGGGGTCATAAATACAGTAAAATGCATAAAATTCAGACATTTTAGAGTAGCAGGACCTAGAGGGTTAGCTGTACAAGAGTACAGTATCTTTCATTCAGAGCAGCTTCTCCTCCATCCTCCTGTCTCTACACTGCTCTGTGTGTGTAATTGGCTTGTTTGCTTGACATGCGGTGTTCTCTTATGATGACAGTGGTTGTGGTTATGTTCATGTCGAAGATGTTTGTTCTTTTCATATAAGTCTTTGACTTGTACCTCACCTGGAAAGGTGACCTCCCCCTCACTTTATCCAACATAACTTTTCGTAAGGAAGAACACAGTTACACTGCTGTGATATAATGTCTGTGTTATAAGGACTGAACACTGTGAGAGCCATACAGAAACTGCTGTTTATTTATTTTGTTGATAGGAATATTTGCCTCTGTGAGATATTTAAATAAAGATAAGAATGAAATTTTGCCAGGAACATATATAAATAAATGTCCCAGTCTTAATAATTTTGACTTAAATGACTTCACACCATCACATTTACACCCACTTACCTCACCTAATTTGATGGCTCTTCCGTCGTCTGTATAACTTAATAAAGTGCAGTCTGACTTTCTGAGACAGTCTGAGCCAAATGATAAACTGATGCATCAATCTGAGCATGACTTTGAAACAGTCTCGATTACTACACTACACTGTTATACATGTGTACTATGACTTTTTGACCTTTGTTCATCTGATACTTCTGTGTTGTGTTTTAGTTGCTATAAAAAATGAAAAATGTCTTGAAATTGTTTTAAAAGCTCACAGTTTTCCTCAACATGCAAAGATGCTTCAAGCAGATTTTTAAAAAGATATTTTTTACAAACATATTGCTCAGGGTTTTTAAAAGACAATTGTAAAGAGTATAAAACAAATATCACCTCAGTTTAGTCTTTGAATGGTATCTCGTTCCTCTGTGAAGAACAGCTCATTTTATAGATTTTAACTTTGTAAAATAATGACCACTACTCTCATTATCTCACGAGATGGAGCAAGGTAAGGGGTGCAGACACTACAGGGGTGGAGAGGTTAACAGTGGCTGTAGTGAAGCACAGTATACACAGGGGAAAAAATATGTTTTATTTTGAGTTCGTTTCTGTGCTGCCTTAATATTTTGAGGTAACTTCTAATAGTAAGTTAACAAATATCTGCCAGTCAATCATACCATTGTACTGCTTATAATTCAGTTTGTAGCTTTAGTTTTTCCACTGCCACCACTAAGACAGTGCTCATTTCTGCCAGCACCCTAATGGGATGTTATTCAGTGTTCTAGCATCAAACTAATGGTGGTGTAATTTTGTAGCAGCACCCTATAAAAGGAAAACATGCTAAGATGACAGAAACCTTGCATTTATCAGTTTATTGGAATCTGTATACATATATGTGAATTGGCAAAGAAAATACAGTTTTGTTTTCTGCATCTCCTTTAAGTATAGCCTGGAGAGGTTTCTCAAAGCCAGGTCTGAACTCCATCCTCACTGCAGCCTGCCAGCCTCTGTTGCCACATGCCACAATACAACTGATTAATGACGTCAGCCCATTTATTAATATTTTTATTGGTGCAAGGAACTGAGTTTTTGGGAGCTTACAGAGAGATGAAATGCTATGAAGAAATGTTACGAGACCTTTGCATGCCTGTTTACTCTGTGCGTTTTAAAGAGGAATGAATGCTCTCTCTCTCTGTGTCTCACAGCAACATTGCCATGTCCAAGCTGGCGGCGGGCGGTGCTAATGATGTCACCCGCTTTCTTTCCATGGAGGCTGGACCAAGCTCGCCCACCTCTGTATTCTCTGCTTCCAGTCAAGCTGATTGGGCGGCCAAGAGACTCGTCTGGGTTCCCTCTGAGAAACATGGCTTTGAGGTGAGGAAGTGGATACAGCTGGATGATACTGTGTAACTGTAGTAGCTTCGGTGAGATTTTATGTATCATCGTACCTTTAATTTTTGTCAAATAAAACAAACTCGTCCTAGTTGTGAAAAGCAGTATGCAGTATGTGTGGTAATTTGTACATTGTTTTACCTGTGAAAAAAGAAAAAATGATCTGTAGGTTTGGCCTGTTTAATCCCTTTTATTATTATATAGTGTGAGATTGATATATCTTGGATATCAACAGTACTTCCCCAGAGGAACCCAATGTGTTGTGAGTTGGGTTGAAGCAAAAGTGAGGACTGTCTGGGGTTCCTTAAGCCTGGTTTTCTAGAACTCTGACCAACTGCTTGTTTTAATTACAAAGAAAGCAGGGGGTGTAGAAGTGTAACAACACAGTCAACTGTAATAAAATTTGAAGGAATTAAAATTCATTGGCTATTCAGTTGTGGCACAATTTACTAATGAAACTAGAGCAGGAAGGCGAAAGGAAGGTGACGTGTGACATGAATGTGCTGGACTGGGTTGTTGATTGTCACTGGTTTAAACACTATAACCAATTAATTTATATCATATATCAAAATTAGGAAAGACTTGTTCTCTGTGATGCGTTGTCATGTTTATGGTGAATATTGTCACATTATCACTTTGTAAGATCACAATATTTTGTTGTATTGTTACAATCATAATTATTCTGGTTGAATTGGATTTAGTGCATAGCAATGTGTAAAATATCATTATATTCATAGTTTTTGTTAAGATTTATTAAATCTTACACTACTGATTCTTATTTGTCTGTTTCTACAAAGTAATATTGTGTACTGTGAGAGTGTATCGAATCATTGTGATATATATTTCTTTTGCCTACCCCTAGAAACAGCATGTGTATGTGTTTAGTTAAATCAAGATTGCAATATCTTGATTTAGAGTTCTCTTCTAGAGCTTTCACTGTTCTGGTTCCAGTATTACACTCTAATAACCTCTGCCGTTCTCCTCAGTGACATAGTTCCATAGCAGCACTCCAGGGCTCTGATATGGTTCTCTATGAATAGAAGAATATGCTTGTTGAGCCTGCAGTGCTGAATGCTAAACAGCAGCATGATAGAGGCCTCGTTTTAATACGTCCCATGCTGAGAATGTGACTGTGTGACTGATTGTCAGAAAAAGAGAGGGATAGAGGAAGAGTGAGGGAGTCGCAATGTAGCCCTAATGACCTCTAATAGGAAGTGCTGGACACTTTCTCCCTCTCTCTCTCATTCTCTCTCTCTTGGTGTATTCATACTCACACACACACTCTCCCTTCATATCTCAGTATATCTCTGTCGCTCTTTCTCACTCCCAAACACACTCCCCCTCAGCTTGTCTGTCTCCATCGCCATGAATGTACGCTCTGTTCCCTTGTGTGTAATATGTATATATCTATGTGTATGTGGGGAGAGAGAGTCTATACACTCAAAGAGGCAGAATTAGCAGAAAATGGGTCTGTAGCTGTTTATATGGCATGACAAGGCCCACACACATCCTGATGAAGTTTTAGGAGTTGATACAGGGTGTGTGCATTTATTAGAGATGGCCTGTGGCCAAATAAAATACAGCAAAATGAAAATGTTGTGTAGAACTGAATTTGTCTGTGACCTCTAGAAGTGCAACGTGCATCTCATTTCTCTTTCTGTTGGCCAGTCGGCGAGTGTGCGTGAGGAACGAGGTGATGAGGTGGAGGTGGAGCTTACAGACAGTGGGCGGAAGCTGACATTATTGCGGGAGGAGCTTCAGCGAATGAACCCGCCCCGTTTCAGTAAAGTGGAAGACATGGCTGACCTCACCTGCCTTAATGAGGCCTCTGTCCTGCACAACCTTAGAGAACGCTACTACTCAGGACTTATATATGTAAGTGTGTGTTGTTGTTTGTTTGTTTTCGACTGAATGCAGGCATACATTGTCCAAAGCTAATACTGTCTTGACTTTGAATTCATACATTTTCAGAACAAATGTCCTGATTTTGTCAGAAACACAGGGATAAACCGAAGTGATAGGACCAAAGCTATGTGTTTCATTTTTTGGTAGCTGAGTTTAAGATTTGGGTTCTAATCTCAAATACATACAGTTACATACATGCATGAGTCTAGCAGCCACTTTTCAGGTCCAACAAAACATACTATATAATATGTTGCAAGTGAAACATTTACAACTGCAAAAAGTGCTAACAGTGAAGCTTTTTGTGTACTAATTATTGGTTCATGTTTTTCATCATCATATATTTCATATATTGTTCCTCTACCAACAAACCTAGTGGTTAGGGAGTTGGCCCTGTGACCAGAAGGTCGTGGGTTCGAATCCCAGGACTGCTAGTGGCACCTCTGAGGTACCCTTGAGCAAAGTACCGTCCCCACACACTGCTCCCCGGTGGCTGTGTTCCTGTCTGCCCACTGCTTCACTTGGTGAATGGGTTAAATGCAGAGGGAGAATTTCGTGCTGTTCACACTGTGTGCTGTGTTCACATATGACAAAAATGGTCACTTTAAAATTTTTACATTTTTAACAGCCAAAATGTCAATAGCATGTTTCTTTAAGTGTGTTTATTGCATTTGTAAAAAAAAAAAAAATTAGAGGCTGATGAAGTTGTTCTGGAAATATGGCCCAGTAAACAGTGAACCCTCATCGAAAGACAAAAAATCCAGGGTTAGATCGAACTAAGTTTGAAGAAATCCTGATTCATGAGACAAACCCCCGACTTTAACTAGGTCCAATGTCATGAAGCAAGTGCTACACTTTCACCTATAAACAGTCTGTACACAAGCTAAGAGAATACCATCCTCCTGACTTGCAGAGACTTTGATGACAGAAATAGTCCCTGATTATTATTACTGTGCAAGGAAACTGAATCTCAAAAGGGTATGTCACTTTTAAAACGATGTATGAACATCGTTTTATTATTGCTATTGATATTATTGCTTATTTCATACATATTGTTAAATAAAATAACACATCGTTATGTATATAGTTTACACTCAGCACTTTATGAGACAAATTATTTTATTAAACATATAAAAAATGTCTTGAACTGAGAATTTCACTTGCTAAGATTTTACTTTTTACAATGTGTGTGTGTGTGTGTGTGTTTATACCTCCACTATCTCTAGTGCCCTGCCCAGAGTGAGTGTCTGGGTGTGTGTATAGTGCACACATTGGTTATTGGACACCACATGTTACTGGACACTACATGTGGATAGTCTTGCTGAGTAAGGGCGTCATATACTATTACACACAACATGCGTGCCTGTGTGTTTGTTCATGGAAGGATAGAGGTTTGTGTTACGGAAAATGTTTCATACAGTACACACACACACACACACACACACACACACACACACATACAGTGCCCACTGATAAGTGGGTAGAGTGACTGTTGTCTATGAAGTGACAGCGATGGTGAAAAAGTTGTTACTGAACTTTTTATCTTTCTAATCTCTCCCTGTATGTTTGTGTGTGTAGACATACTCCGGCCTCTTCTGTGTAGTCGTAAATCCCTACAAGAATCTGCCCATCTACACAGAGTCCATCGTAGAGATGTATCGTGGCAAAAAACGTCATGAGATGCCACCACATATCTATGCTATATCAGAGGCAGCCTACCGGAGCATGCTGCAAGGTACACATCTCTCTTTATATTTCAGAACCTTCAGCACAACCACACTGGTTGTGTGTCTGCATGTGTGTGTTATACAAGTAACATGACTGGATCCAGAATGCTATAATCATGGCTCATACTGAGCTTGGTTTTGAGAGCATTAAGGCCACCACTCTCAATCCCAGTAGCCTAGGGGAGGGGGCCGAATGGCAGAGGGACTCCAGACAGTGGGGAAGTCCCCAAGGACTGGACTTGTCGGCGACAGTTTAGTTTATCCCATGTCACAGTCATGCTCCAGCCACACCTCCCCAAAAGGAATTTAGTGCTACACCACTGCCTGATCCCACACTAAACTGTTGGACTGAGTTGGTAGTCATGTTCAAACAGCTGAGAGTTGTGTGACTTTTTTCTTATGAATAGAAGTTTAGTAAATAAAAAAAAAACTCTTTACATTTTTTAAAAGTCATTGGAACTTTTTTTGGTTTTACTTTTTATATATGTTTATAAATAACATGTTTTAAGAACTAACATGAAAGTTGCACAGTTATGAGATTTGCAATTTAAGGGCTGAAATCCCACCAACCACGAAATCAGCATTGTGTGTTCCCACAGATGTGTCCTCAAAACATTATGCTGTCTCTCTTCTAACTGACTGCTCTCTCGTACTTACTTTCTTTGTAAAATATACCCTTTAGTTGCTGAAGCTTTGCAGCATCACACACAATGCTAGGGCAAGGCTGTGAGCAGAAGTAATTTGTTTTCTTTCTGTTCCTTCTCTCTTTACAGACAGAGAAGATCAATCTATCCTGTGCACGTGAGTATTGCTGATATTAACTGAATGTAAATGCGTGTGGTAAAACTAATAGCATTCCTAGAAAGCCAGCCATCAACACAATGAGTTTACACTTCTCAGTATATCACTGTCTGAAGGGGTTTTCATAAAGTCCAGACCAAGGTTCATGTTTTTGTTACGTTATATACATTTGACCCAGTTAGTTTTGGTTTCTCATTGTAACTTTGTGAGCTGACCAAAGAATTTTGCATGACATACCTACGATCAGTCATCATCACCTAAGAAGGCTGCGTCTCCCTGCACTTGACATTGACTGGTTTGTAGATGGGATGCGTCTGATGGCGCCATGTTGTCAGTTGGACGGATTGCCTGTTTTGTTTGAATGGAGAAAAAATGTATGAACATAATCATTATGTTGTTTCTTTACTATTATCAATACTACTGTTATTAAATATGTTATAGGTTATGCATTTTTACATCAAGCCAAAGAACAATTAAATACTTTGTCTCCTCTCCCCATGTGCTACCACAACTTATTTTTACTTTTCTTTTTTCTACTTTTCTTTTTTTCATTCTTCTGGAGTTTAATGGAAGATGGCAGCCTTCCCCATCTTCCTGTAATTGGTTCAAAAATCTGAACCATCCAAAAAATGTGTTTTTGTACTACAAATAATCTGAACCATGGTTCAGTTTGATCCTGACCCATGCCACTTTTTTTGATTGGACCAAATTTTGGTCTTTTGGTCTGGAGACACCTTTCATATGTGCTGTTGTGCTTCAAACTAAACTAAAAATGTCTGAAGAACAAGGTGAAAGCACCCCAAGTGGAGCTCTTTTTTGGCAGGAGTATTTTGTTTTACACATTTTTACAAAGGATGAGCTGTACAATAGAGCCTGCAGCACTACCTCTATTCAAGCAGTCTGTGCACGTGCACCGTTAATCTAGCCAGTATAAACAGTCCATCCTGCCGATTGTGCTCTGCTAATTTTACTCTGCTGTTTGTGTTTTTTTTTGTATTTTGTCTTTTCCGTGAGAGAATCTTAAACTGAATGTAGTTTCCACTGAGATGTTTCATCTCTTGCCAGTGTTTATTTGAACGCCTTTAACTCTGCTCCAGTTTTTATTGCAGTCTTTGTAAGGCCAAGTTCATATGTGTTTATTTGAATGTAACTGTGGTCATTTTTAATGAGCTATTCTGTTTTCAACATGTGTGTCTTTCAGGGGGGAATCTGGAGCAGGGAAGACGGAAAACACTAAGAAAGTGATTCAGTATTTGGCACATGTGGCATCATCTCATAAGAGTGGCACTCTGGGCCGTAGCAAAGACAGCGCTCTGCAGGTGAGGCCAGAATGAAGCCCAGCCAGAGAGATAGGGAGGCACATAGGCTTTCATTTTTCTTCAGCGAAAATGATTTCTTTCACTAATTTCTCCTGCTTCTGTAACTTGATCACTGAAGCTTGCACAACTGTGTGGGGTCAGGAGTATTAAAAACAGCCTTTTCATCTGCATTTTGTTGTCTATGGTTTTTCCTTTCCTCCTGGTTTGCTTCTTTCGCCTTTTTAACTCCATCATCAGGTTATCCTGCTTAATTCCTCTAAACCTTTCTACTTTCTGTTTTCCTGACATTCCGAATGTTCTCTCCCCTCCTGTACTGTTTTATCTCCTGCACGCTTAAGATGGATGGTACACGTTCTTTGGGTCGTGGCAGTAGTACTGTAAACAGGGTGAGTGGGGGTGATCTCTTTACTAACAACACAATAAACCACATTCTCCTACTCAAATATGCTCCAGGATCAGATACACACTAGATCCTTGTACCACAGATACTGGAGCAGGAGGATTATTGTGTGTTCTTATTTCTGACTATAGCAAGTCTAATTTAAAGTTTGTGAATCATATTAACATGTATCCACATTGTGTTTTAAATTGTGAGTTTGTGTGTTCCTTTAAGCACGTGTTTTGTGTTTGCACTTATTTTAATGATTTTATGTTTTTTTTCCCTTTTGTCACCCCTGCACTCATTTGTCCATCCCTCCGTCCTCTTCCTTTATTCTTGTGCTCTAACAGAGTGTGCAGTATGTGAGTATGGCCTGACTTTGAGTTTGGGGACTGTAGTGATTTTTCTCTGCTCTGTGTCTGTGCTCCTGTTCTTCTGTAGAGGGCGACATAATTCTCTTAAAGCTTGGCTGTGGAAATTAGTAATCCATGCAATCTCAGTCCTGCATGGGCTGTGCCACTCATCTTTTTATCATAGTCAACTACCTATTATAAATAGAACTACCATTTCAAAAACAAACACACACACACAAACCCAAGAACTGACGTTCCACCCTTGTTCTAGGCACCAACATAATTGGTGCTGGCATTAAAGAAATAGTTGGGAAAAAAGTCATCAAATATTCACAATTTTCCCCTTACCCCAGTAGTGAGTCATCTGAATTGCTTCCATAAAAATACATGACAAAACTCTCCCAATCCATTCAAACTGCATCCAGCTCTTCATTAAGCTGCAGACTTGTGGATGTAGTTTTAGTGTAAATATGACTTCATTTATTCATTCATTTTCTGTGACCGCTTATCCGTACTAGGGTCGCGGGTACCCGGAGCCTAGTCCAGGGTCTATGGGCGTTAGGCAAGGACTCACTCTGGGCAGGGCACTAGCCCACCGCAGGGTGCACCAAAATATGACTTTAATATATAAAAAATTAACAAAACTTCACTGCTAAAATTAACAAAACTTCACTGCTTCACTGCTACAGCTATTTTAGACAGCACCAGGGCTGGCATTCACAGAGGAGTCAGGTCATATATGCAGGTCATTGTCACAAAAACTGGTTCAGCCATTCTGCTCCTGTGGTTTGTGAAAACGGCTGCCCATAGTGTTTTTTGTTTCTAAAGTCTGTGTCCACGTCCACAAGTCTGTAGCATCTCAGTGAAGAGCTGGATGTGGTTTGAATGAGTTCAGCGAAGTTCTGGAGATGTGTTTATGGAAGCGATTTGGGTGGCAATTGACTTCTAGTGTTTGTTAGCAACATTAAAGTCATGGCCCTCATTCTAAACTAAAGAAGTAACAATTAAGCTCCGCATATGTCTTGACTGATTGACTGCTTCCAGAGCAAGTGGAAAACCATTCCTTTTAGAAGAAAGTTGTGACTTCTTTAGTGTGTGTGTGTAGTGATAAGTAGCTGGCTGCTCCCTCTTGCTTATGTCCTTTATGAAATTTACCATGTAGTTGCTGGAGCGTAGCAGCATCACACACAGTGCTGGGACAAGGCTGTGCGGAGAAGTGAGTGGCTTCGGGTTAGGTGCTGCTCCTACTCTGAGGCCTTGCTTTCTTTGTCTTGTAGGGGGAGTTAGAGAGACAGCTACTGCAGGCCAACCCCATCCTAGAAGCCTTTGGAAATGCCAAGACTGTCAAAAACGACAACTCCTCCAGATTTGTAAGACTCTTTCTCCTCTCTCTCCCTCAGTTACTTGCTTAAATCTATGCAAAATGTTGAGTCTGAGTTAAACTGTGTTTCAGGGCAAATTTATCCGTATCAATTTTGATGTGACTGGCTACATAGTCGGTGCCAACATAGAGACCTGTATCCTTTGATCGTTTGAATCTGTGAAAATTACTGATGCAGCACACCTCTTTACTCTGTTCGACCCCTTTCCTTTTATTCCACTGCATTTTGCCCACAAACTCTGTGCAGTCCGGTTGCCTTGCTGCTGTGTATGTATTCTTAACCGCTGTATGTGTTAGACCTGTTGGAGAAGTCTCGAGCCATCCGCCAGGCCAAAGATGAGAGAACCTTCCATATTTTCTACCAGTTACTGTGTGGAGCCTCTGAGGCCATGAAAGGTGAAAAGTTGAAAACACCCACCTCTGTGTTTAAACGTTCACATACTTTCTGTACATTGTTTTTTTTTAGATTTTTGCTCTATCAAGAAAGATGATTTATTTCTTTTCCCTCCAGCTGAGCTGCTCCTGGGCAGTGCAGATCAGTACCGCTTTCTGTGTGGAGGTTCAGTTCCCGTTCCAGGCCAGAGTGACTCAGAGAACTTCACTCAGACCATGGACTCCATGAACATCATGGGTTTCACCCAAGAAGAGTCCACATGTAAGACACAAGGAGGAAGAGAAAGAGAGAAATAATGAAGTGCTGTGAAGTGCTGTTTTCACTATGCAAATTTGAAATGTCATATTAATATGCTAGACTCACAATTTGGCATATATATATATATATATATATATATATATATATAGTATTTTAACATTTCTGTTTTTGTTTTTCAGCCCCAATGTAATGCTCCAAAACCAGTTAGAACAATAGAACAAAGTTTTAAAAATAAGTTAAAAAATATATATAGGACTAGAAAGCTACTAGACCTGGCGGATGTATATATGTAGCAGCTAATAATTATTTCTTGGATATGTTTTCCTTTGTTACACTGAGCTTAGCTTAACTTTGGATTTGTGTGATGGCAGTCAAAAATACTGGAGAAGTTAACATAACTAGCCGCCTTTTTCAATGCTTACAATGCCGCATAGTGAGCAATATGATACAGTAAAGGAATGCACAGAAGATATACTGTTGATCCAATGGCATTAGCAAGTTTGTGAAGATTTTAATAAGCTAGTTCAATGTTATTCACAGAACCAGTAACCCAAGGCCGGGGAGTGAAAAAAACAACAAGGCAATGTAACACATCATTGACAGTGCAGGATTAAACCCAACCAATTAACACCCTTTCAAATAAATCTTGTATCCACTAATAAACGTCATAACTTTTACCCCAGTGAAGATTATATTAGTTAAGACTGGGTAAAATCAGACCACTGACAAATCAAGCAGACTTCAGAGTCAAGGAAAATAACAACAGTAAAACTCAATAAATAAATACTGCCACGGGGCTAGGAAAGTGTTCTTGAACCATTTATGTTTTATCTTTAATGATTTGATCTGCCAACATGAATTAATATGTTCACTTAGCCTTAAACTGATGTACTTAAAGGGCACCCTCTCGCTTTCTCTTTCAGCCATGTTAAAGGTGATTTCTGCCGTGCTGCAGTTTGGAAATATTTCCTTTCAAAAGGAGAAGAATACAGACCAGGCCTCTATGCCAGATGACACGGCCGCACAGAAACTCTGCCACCTACTGGGCATTAGCGTGCTGGAGTTCAGCCGAGCCATCCTCACTCCTCGCATCAAAGTGGGCCGTGAATATGTACAGAAGGCCCAGACCAAGGAGCAGGTGTGTGAGTGTGTGTGTATTGAATGTGTGCATAGATATAGAATGGTTATTCCATGGTCATCAGCAGTAGCAGAATGATTTGGTACCATGAAAATCAAGGCATGTAGAGAAGGATCTATTTCTGTATCTGTGGTTGGGTGTGTTCAGGCAGACTTTGCGGTGGAGGCTCTGGCAAAGGCCACTTACGAGCGCCTGTTCAGATGGCTGGTACACCGCATCAATCGAGCACTTGATCGCAGACAGAGGCAAGGGGCTTCCTTCATCGGGATCCTGGACATTGCCGGCTTTGAGATCTTCCAAGTAAGGCTAATGGAGGGGAACACTGAACACACCTCCGTCGGCCTTTGCTGATAATTCTAATCTCATTCAGTATTAGAAGTGTGCTACTGTATACAGTCTTTCTCATATTCTGTATCCCTTTTCTGTGATCCTTCCAGCTGAACTCGTTCGAGCAATTGTGTATAAACTATACAAATGAGAAGCTGCAGCAGCTTTTTAACCACACCATGTTTGTGCTGGAGCAAGAGGAATACCAGCGCGAGGGCATTGAGTGGAACTTCATTGACTTTGGCCTGGACCTGCAGCCCTGCATCGACCTCATCGAGAGACCGGTCAGCGTCTGTGTGTGTGTGTGTGTGTGTGTGTGTGTGTGTGTGTGTGTGCTATAAGACAAACCATAAGAGGGTGTGATTCTCCTCCCATGTATCAGTCCATTTAGCTATTTTGTTTAATCTACTCTTTCCCTTTTAACAATGTGATGTCCCAGTTTTCTTGTCAGGTTTATTCTGATATGTAAAATACACAGCAAAACAGCTATTCACAACAAAACAGAAAAAATGATTTCTTGGAATGAGTAACAAATTATACTTCTTAATATCAACCTAAATATCAAGAAATCTTATTTAAAATATAATTTTGCTCCATAAGAAGAAGGTAAAAAGGAACAACCTAATGTATTGTTAACAATAAATTTACAATTATTATGATGAGTTTTAATTTTTACCAAGATTTTGTTTTTTGCAGGGCATGATCTAAGAAATTGTTTCTATAATTAAATAAAACACAGTAAAACACAGTAATCTGCTGATCTGTGTTCAGTGAGCAAAACTCTTTGAATGTAAGGTTTGATAAGGTTAATTGGTTCTATAGTCTTTTATTTAAGCTTGGTTGGTTTTACAGGCACATCCCCCTGGTGTGTTGGCACTGTTGGATGAAGAGTGTTGGTTTCCACGGGCAACAGATCGATCATTTGTGGAGAAATTGTCTGCTGAGCAAGGCTCCCATCCCAAATTCTACCGGCCACGGCAGCTCCGTGAAGAGGCTGATTTCTCTATTATACACTACGCTGGGAAGGTTTGGTCTTGTTTCTCTTTCATTTCATCTCTATCTTTCCTCTGCAGACTGCACTAGATTCAGTGAGATTCTCTCTCTCTCTCTCTCTCTCTCTCTCTCTCTCTCCCTCTCCCTCTCTCTCTCTCTCTCTGTCTCTCTCTCTCTCTCTGTCTCTCTCTCTCTGTCTCTCTCTATCTATCTCTCTGTCTCTGTTTCTCTGTCTTTAATTTTCTCAGGTGGACTATAAGGCAGATGAATGGTTAGTGAAAAACATGGATCCTCTAAATGATAATGTAGCATCTCTTCTACACCAGTCATCTGACCATTTCATATCAGAGCTCTGGAGAGAAGGTGAGAAGATGTGGGTGTATACATGTGTGTGTGTGTGTGTGTTGTGTATGTGGGATTTATTAGTAATACGTACTAGTTGTACACTAATATCCTTCACTCTTTATAAGGAATGACACACAGTAAGGAGAACTTTGTCTGTGTCACATTTGTTTTATGACTTGTCAATGACAAAGTCAGTTGGACATAATCTACTTAATATTTCAGTGATTATTCTTTCTGATAACAATGCACACTAATTTTAAGTTTATCATTATCATGTACTAACATGTTTCTCACCTCCTGTTACTCTCTGGCTTTCTTTTTCTCTTTGCCTCTCAAACCTTTATTTATTTATCTTTCACTTTTTTACCCTTTGACCCTCCATCCCTTTGTCTTCTCTTCTCTTCTCTTCTCTTCTCTGTGTCTTTCCCTTCCTCAGATATTCAGACTCTTCCTCGTGTCTACTTTTTTGACTCCTATGCCACACTGCAGACCAATGGCTCTGACAGCAGTAGGTTTATCCTCCCACTCGTTTGTTCCACAGTGTTACCATCCCTTGCTTTTGAATTCTCTCCATTCTCCTCATTCTGTGTCACGCCTGTCTTACTCTTGCTTATACGTATATGCTATATGGCCAAAATCATGTTGACCATCATGCCTGTATGAGCTTGTTGGACATCCCATTTCAAAACCTTGGGCACATTGACTTCTCCTTTGCGACTGTAACAGCCTACACTGTTCTGGGAAGGCTTTTCACTGGATTTTGGGTGTGTGTCAGTGAGAGTTTGGGTCAGTTAAGTCAAAAGAACGTTTATTAGAGTAATCAGTCATACTGGATGAGAAGGCCCGGCTTACATTTGACATTCCAGTTCATCCCAAAGGTGTTAATTTGGGCTGAGGTAGGGACTCTGTTAGGGTCACTGGAGTTTCTCCACACCAAACCTGTCAGACCATGTCTTTATGGACCTGTCTTTACACACAGGGCATTCTTCCAGCTCTTGCCACAAAGTTGAAAGCAGGGTTCTGGACAAGTATCTGTCCTCCACCAAACATTACTGTTGTCTAATGGGCAGGGTTCTCATGGCATCCAGCCAAACCCAGATTTGTCCATTAGACTACCAGTTAGAGCATGATTTATCAGTTATTTTCACTGTTCCAGAGCTCAGCTCCAGATGCTTCAATTTCACAAGGTAGCATCTGTAATTGACTGGAGCAGATTTAGCAGACATTTTGTAAACTGGCTTGTGGAAAGGTGTCATAAGTCCCTGAGCTCTGTAGTACCACCCATTCTATTTTCTACTGTGTGCTTTTATATACCTCTTAGCACCTAAAGGCTGAAACACCTACAGGGCTGTCCACATTCTTTTGACTATATAGTTTCTATATTTATGTGTAATTTTCCATTTTGTCTTTTTTGCCCTTTATTCTATGTTTCTTTATTCTATTCTATTTTTGCTTCTCATATTATATAGTATGCTCCTATGTAAGGTGATTGTGGGGTGTGTGTGTATGTGTAAGTGTGTGTGTGTCGTACACTTACTTGTGCTGCAGTAGCTGAGTAGTAGTTCTCATTAGTGTCATATTACTTGGATTGAGCTTCTGTAGTATTCACACTTGTTTCTTTGGAATGGCTGCTTCAGTAGCTCTGTAGTTTTGTGGACGTAGCTTGTGATGTGATTCTGTGTCTATAATATGCTTTAAGAATCCCTTAATTTTGTTTTCTGTGTCTGTTGTAGTAGAATGATATTTGTGTATCACAGCATTATCAGTGATATCTGCACTATGCATCAAATATATGAATGTAAATTAGATAAATTCATATACATTTCATTCCCAGTTAAAGTTGTTAAATTTTTAATTAATAGAAGTTGGCAAGTATAAACATCAGTTTCAAATGAGGCCAGATGTTCCAGTGTACTAAAATCATATGGTGTTACAGCACCATATATTTTCTGCTACACTGGGCTGAAATCAATCCAGTGAGTAGCTGCATCCCAAGAGGAGAGGAGAGTTTGCAATTTGTTTTGCATATAAACATAATCTGACAGACCAAATGAATGACACAAAACACAAACATGATTTTATTTGATTAATCTCTTGACCCAAGATGGAAACTGCCCTCCAGGAAAGATGACTTTAATCCAAAAATGTGCTTTTCTGGGGAGACTTAACACTTGGAATGTTGCTGTTGGGGTATGATTGTACTTGTGATGGCAATGAGTTCACTATAAAGTGGCTGAATAAATTAATTAGAAGGTGTGTCTGGGTGCTATTGGACATATAATGTATTTAACACAGAGCTATTGTGAATATACTTTGTGCTTTGTAATATATAAATGAAAACAGTGCATGCCAGTTTGACTTGTTACCATGTGGCCTGTTTTCAAATATGAACAGCATCACTGAATAGCATAACTGGATATTTGAAATTATTATGCTGAGTTTTTTTTCTTTTTTTCCAATATCAGGAGGCTTTAATTCTTTTTAACTATTTAATTTAGGCATCTGAAGTTGTGCATTGTGTCTTGGTCTGTCTCTTCTGGGAAGGCTTTTCACTGGATGTTGGGTGTGTGTCAGTGAGAGTTTGTGTCCGTTAAGTCAAAAGAACGTTTATTAGAGTAATCAGTCATACTGGATGAGAAGGCCCGGCTTACATTTGACATTCCAGT
>JBBPCZ010000007.1:11245048-11268204 GCA_037974445.1 Brycinus macrolepidotus
GTCTAATGGGCAGGGTTCTCATGGCATCCAGCCAAACCCAGATTTGTCCATTAGACTACCAGTTAGAGCATGATTTACCAGTTATTTTCACTGTTCCAGAGTTCCATTTCACAATGATAGCATCTGTAATTGACTGGAACAGATTTAGCAGAAATGTTTTTCTTTGAAATTGAGTTTTTTCTTTTTTCCGGTACCAGGAGGCTTTAATTCTTTTTAACTATTTAATTTAGGCATCTGAAGTTATGCATTGTGCCCTTATAGGACTCCAGCTGTTTTTTTCTTTGGGAAAAATGAATGCCCGTTTGAACATTACTGCTATCGCTTCCTGTAGTAAACATAAACATTCCATACCCGGTATGATGTGTACACTTTCCTCACTTTGAATTACAAGGTTGTTAAGGAGGTGGAATATAAATGCTCCATTAGAAGAAATATGTATGTATGGCAAAGTAATATGTATGTATAAATATGTATGGCAAAGTACATTTTTTGTGGCACAATAGTTCTGATTTTCACAAACGCCTTTAATTTTTCTCATTCAGAAAACTAGCATAGACTGTAATGGGCATTACACTGACTACAGAATGATGACAAAACTTCTGTGATTTAATGCTAGCATTTTCATTTGCTGGCATATCACACATCCGATTGTGTGTGTTCCTCAGTGGACAGGATTGTAGGTTTGGACCAAGTGGCATCTGCTGGGCTGGCTGAAGGCAGTGGGCCGGTGACTTTTGGAGCAGCAGGGCTGAAGACAAAAAAGGGTATGTTCCGGACAGTCGGGCAGCTGTACAAAGAGTCACTGACCAAACTGATGGCTACACTACGAAATACCAACCCCAACTTCCTGCGCTGCATCATCCCCAACCATGAAAAGAGGGTGAGAGAGACCTTTAAAATACTACTCGGTAATCAGTGATCAGTGATCACAATTGTATTATATTATTGTCATTGATTAAAACGCAATGTAGAGTTTCATGTATGTTATGGATTGTGATTGAATTCCTTCACTGGCACAAATATCACACCTGTAGTGTTAAATCCCCCACCCCACCACTGATTTTCATCCTCTCATTTAGGCCGGGAAGTTGACTCCTCATCTGGTCTTGGATCAGCTACGGTGTAACGGAGTTCTGGAGGGAATAAGGATATGCAGACAGGGCTTCCCCAACCGTATCCCCTTTCAGGAGTTCAGACAGAGGTGTGGTGTGTGTGTGTGTGTGTGTGTATGTGTGTGCGTGTTTGTGTGTGCGTGTTTTACCACTTATTTGTGTAAGCATTGACAGACCCATCAGAACCACCTGACTAGATTCTCTTTTATTCTGTTGTACATACAAGCCACCTTATCCTCTCACTCTTAACTCAGTCATCACTGGAGAGGATGTTTTTCCTTCCTCTCATAACGATCTGATAGGTCCTTTATCTCATTACTCTTTGTTCTTCTTTCTCTGCTTGCTACTGTTTCTCAGGTATGAGATTCTGACTCCGAATGCCATACCCCGTACCTTTATGGATGGGAAGCAGGCTTGTGAGCTCATGGTGAGTGCCAGCATTTAAATCTTTTATCTCAGATAAAGAAATTGAACAGAAAACAGCACTGTGGTATGGCAAGAACAGTATTGCATTGCCAATTCAATGCATGCATCATTTTAACATAAAATATATTTTTGGTATTAATTTCATCTATTTTTATAATGTTAGTAATATTAACTATCAGAGAATTACTTTTTTCAGAGTAATGACTGTATGGTAGTTTAGCTAATGTGACTTTGAGTGTTTTAGTGTATTTGATTATGTAGGTGTGGAATGGGGAGTACATAGTGTCCTGTAAACAAACTGCTGGAAGTTTTTCCCCCTGGTTTTCAAAAAAAAAAAAATTATAGCTTATACTGTTAGCTGAAACTGCTACAGCTTATACTGCTACTGGGCCGTAAACACTATGAAGTGAATGTTTTGTGGTACTGAGTGTGATACCGTTGTGATGACAGAAAGTGGTGTAACTGTGCTCAGATCAGTGCTCTGGAGCTGGATCGGAACCTGTTCCGGGTGGGTCAGAGTAAAGTGTTTTTCAGAGCTGGAGTCTTGGCTCACTTGGAAGAGGAGAGAGACCTGAAGATCACAGACACCATCATTCACTTCCAAAGCGCTGCCCGCGGATACCTTGCAAGGAGGTGCGCACCTCTGTGTTTGTGTTTGTGCTTGTAAAGAGTTTGTAAGTGGTCGACAGATGTAACAGATGTGGTCCAGGATAACACCTAATTATGAGCCTGAATGCTCCTTTGGGGCTCTTTTCAGTCCTAAAACTGTTTCTTTTAACTGAATTTTTTTTTTGCTATGTTCAGGTTCAGATAAACTGATGAATCACAATATGTGTGTATGTGTGTGTCTGTATTAAATGATGTGTATTTCTGTTGTAGGGCATTTCTGAAAAAGCAGCAGCAGCTAAGTGCACTACGAGTTATGCAAAGAAACTGCGCCGCTTACCTGAAGCTACGTAACTGGCAGTGGTGGAGGCTCTTCACTAAGGTAACAACTGCAGTGGAATGCATGTATACATTTGCATTCTATCACAGAATCGAATGGAAAGGGTCTTTAATGTTTCATGTATTTGATATTTAATGTTTTAATTAACCCTGTCAGGATGAGAATCTGGAATTATGAAGAATCATGTCTTCTAGTGTCAAACGTAATTCAGGTGATCCTTTGACCTGCAATCCGTCTCTAGGTGAAGCCACTGCTGCAAGTGACCCGGCAAGATGAGGAAATTCAAGCTCGAGAGGCAGAGCTTCAGAAAGCCAAAGACAATCTGGGCAAAGTGGAGCATGAGTATACAGAACTAGAAAGAAAACACCAACAGGTACATCAGTCACTCACTCTTTTTGTCTGTCTCTGTGGCCTGATTAGCACTTTGGTTCTGCAATTAAAACCATGGCCTTAAGCTGCTAACTTAGTTGTTAAACAGAATTAGGCCAATGCGCAAACTGCTCTGCTCCTCCCACATTGGTCAGCTATTGGAAGAGAAGGCCGTGCTTACAGACCAGCTACAGGCGGAAGCCGAGTTATTCGCTGAAGCAGAGGAGATGAGAGCACGGTTGGCCAGCCGTAAGCAGGAGCTGGAGGAGGTGCTAGGAGAGCTCGAGGGTCGACTGGAGGAAGAGGAAGAGAGGGGCGTGCAGTTAACCAATGAGAAAAAACGAATGCAGCAGCACGTACAGGTGAGTGAAGCCTTGTGTTTTGTCTTGGTGGTGCTTGTACTGTCCAAAATATGTTCTTTAATTGTTTTCTCTCTTACTTAGGATTTAGAAGAGCAGTTGGAAGAGGAAGAGGGGGCACGGCAGCGGCTCCTACTGGAGAAGGTTACCCTGGAAACCAAAGTGAAGAGTCTGGAGACAGAGACCCTGAATGCAGGAGAGCAGAGAGACAGACTGAGCAAGGTCTCTCATACCTCTCTTTTCTCATTGTCACAAATACGTGATAGCAAAATTTTCAGGACCCTTGTGTTTTAAATGCCCTTACAGAAAGATGTGATCAGATGTTCTTAATCTGTGGTTTAACTTGACTAAATTGGGCGAGTCCATCTACACATTTAATGTAGGACTTCTTGGCTGATGTTCTCAGGCTCAAATTAAGACTAGAGCTAAACTGCACTCGGTTTAATCCTAGGTTTAAGATTAGATGTTATCCTACTCTGCATTTTAATCTAATGTATCTGGTGGCTTCATTATAACCTGGGTCAGCTGTCCAGTATTTTGGACCACAATTATGATGGCTTCGTCTGTATTTACTCCACATCTCTGTCTCTTCTTCTCTTCCTTATCTCAGGAGAAGAAGCAATTGGAGGAGAGGTTGAATGAGGTAACAGACCAGCTGACTGAAGAAGAGGAAAAGGTGAAGAGTCTTAACAAGCTGAAGAACAAACAGGAAGCTGTCATTGCTGACCTTGAAGGTAACACTGTTTATAAATCTTAATTTACAGCTCCGCCTGTGCTATATTAATGTCAACATCTGTGATATGGAAAAGCTCTAATCCATTTCACAACTCCCTTTACCTTCCTTCAGAGCGACTGAAGCGAGAGGAACAGGGCCGTCTAGAGCAGGAAAAATGGAGGAGGCGCATGGAGGGCGAAGCAGCGGAGGCCCAGGAACAGCTCACTGATCTGGGTCTTCTAGTTTCGGAGCTCCGCAGCAGCCTATCCAACAGAGAGAAAGAGATCACCACACTACAGACACGGTACATACATACAGACACATACACACATACAGATAAACATGCATGCTAGGACTGTCACTATTGTTTGTATTAGTAATTAAGTAATCTACCAATTATCCCTATGATTAATCGAGTAATCACAATCAAAAAAATAAAAAAGGCCACACAAGAATAGACTTAACTGCATCTGCAACTTATATCAACAACCCATGCTTTTATAGATTCCACAAAGTACAATTTGCTTTTATTTTAATTGTTGTTTTTAAATTGTGTAAATTTGATGAATTATTTGTGATGATAGACAGAGCACACACAGGCAGCAAACCTTACCTGTGTATTTATATTTGTGTGTTTCAGATTGGAAGAGGAAGGTGCCCGGCGTGCAGAAGCGCAGCGGGCTCTGAGGGAAGCTTTGTCTCAGGTGTCAGAGCTGAAGGAGGAGGTAGAAAATGAAAGAGGAATGAGGGAGAGGGCTGAGAAGCAGAGGAGGGACCTGGGTGAGGAGTTAGAGGCCCTCAGGACTGAACTGGAGGACACGCTGGACACCACAGCCGCCCAGCAAGAGCTCAGGTGTGTGTGTGTGTGTGTGTGTGTGTGTGTGTGTGTGTGTGTGTGTGTGTGTGTGTGTGTTTAAAAATAACAGGAATCAGTGTACATCATTTTAGTTAATAGTCATTAAGTCCATTGCATGTATTTAAATTATTTAAATGTGCGCTAAAGCTTGTGCTTTAGTGGCATTGTTGTTACAACATGTAGAGAAAAGTGTGCCTGAAACTTCTGTGAGACTGTACTGTGTAGTTACAAAAAATTAAAGAGAAAAAAAAAAATAAGTAAGGTTAAAACTAAGTAATAAAAATATGTTAAAAAAAATATATTCAAATAAATATCGGATAAACAAGTGTAAACAAACAAAGATCTGAAGTGTGCAAATGTACAGAATAGAATATGTGCTTTAGAGTTGCTGTTGATGCATATGGGCATAAAAAAATTGAGGTTAAGGAGTCGTGTGTGTGTGTGTGTGTGTGTGTGTGTGTGTGTGTGTGTGTGTGTAGGTCCCGGCGTGAGGCTGAGTTAGGAGAACTCCAGAGAATGGTTGAGGAAGACACTCGACGCCATGAAGCCCAGCTCTCAGAGCTCCGAGTGAAGCACAGTGCCGCTATTGAGTCCCTACAGGAGCAGCTGGACAATGCCAAAAGAGTGAGTCTGTGGTTCTGAGTTCTGTGAGTGTGTCTTAGTGTTTTCATGGTATGATTACGTATTATGTTTATGTATTGTGTTTATATTCATGCAAGGCCATGTATGTCAATGTGACTGTAACTTATATCTGTGCATTTTTCAGTCTCGTCAGTCTCTAGAGAAGGCAAAGGCTGTGCTGGAGGAGGAACGCGTGAACCTGACAGCTGAGCTGAAGACCCTGCAAGGGGGGAGGATGGAGAGTGAACGCGGGAGGAAGAGAGCAGAGGGACAACTTCAAGAACTTACTGCCCGCTTGGCCCAGGCTGAGAGAGAGAGGGAGGAGAGAGAAGATAGGCTTCACAAACTCCAGGTAGAGGAGAAGAAGGGGAAGAGTGTAATGATGTTGTGACAAGTACAACTGATTGAGATGTGTTTACATTCTCTGGAGCAGTGGTTCCCGAGCAGGTCCTGGAGTACGCCCTGCCTTGCACGCTTTTGTTTTTACTCACCCACTACAACTGATTGGTTGAATCAGGCATGTTAGGAGTAAGTTTATTTATGTAAGTTATTATCATACAGAAAGGTCATTCAATGTACTTTACAGGAATGGCATAAAAAATAAAATACAATAATAAAATACATAGAAAATCATAGTAAACACTGAAATGTGCAGGGGAGGGTGTACTCCAGGATCAGTGTGGGAACCATTGGTCTAAAGTTTAGTGTTGGTACAAGACAGCATGAGTGATGCAAGGACATACTGTAAGCAGAACTGAATATAATGGTTTTAATGGCTCCTATTTCTTGTCTGTTAACAAATCCAACCCAGATCATCTGCCCCAGAAACATGCCTGTGTAGCCAAAGTACAAACTTAACTGTCCATTCTTATAAAATATTTATATATCCACTTTTGCAGTGGATGAATGAATCTGTCCTTGTGGACCTAAATCAAATGATTTCAAATGAAGCTATCTTGTGATTATTCCAATTTTTACATATTTCTCACAGTCTCTCTCTCTCCATATCCTTCTTTTAGTTGGAGATAGAGTCTCTCTCCAGCTCTCTGTCCTCATCTGAAACCAAATCCCTTCGTTTGAGCAAAGAAGTCAGCAGCTTGGAGAGCCAGCTACACGATGCTCAGGTAATTATAATTGGTGCCAGCTGACCTTGACTAAGACTGTGTTCACTTTGCAAGATTTGTACAGTCAGACTGCAGTCAAATTTGCTTGTATTTCCACATTGAACGATGATAGTAAGGACACATTTGTCAGTACGCTGACCAGCGAGTGTTGGGCAAAGCTGGCCGCATTTATGAGCTTAGATCTTTTTTTGTACCATTCCTTGTCTGTAAGTAGCTGAACAGTTATGCTATATTTCACAACAGTGTTGTACTTTTTAGCATCTAGAGCATGAGCAAAATATGAGATTAGAGTAGGATGATCTAGTCAGCAGATAATATTAGCTGAAAAAGCTAGGCTGTGCTTTTAATATTCAGTGACAGGCTTTAAATTTAAACACAATGTATGAAGTAAAAATGTGTTTGCTAAATGTCCATTTTAAACTTGAATTCGCCATGCTTAAACTATAATACATCTTGTGCAGCACTTTCTGACAACAAGAACTGCTGCCTTCGAATGATGAAAAAACACATGAAATCTGATGTAAATGGTCAAACTGAGATGCATGTACAGAGATCAATTTTAGAATGATAGTTTTACCCTGAATGTTTAAGAGAACTTCCTGAGCCTCGCACCCATTGGCCCCGGGATAGGCTCCAGGTACCCGCAACCCTAGAAATTCCAGAAATTGAATGAATGAATGAATTAATGAATGAATAATCATAAATCATTTTCTGAGGCTCTTAATTCATCTCATAAGGATGAAAACTTATCTAAGCTTGATAGGTTTCCTCGAAGGCTGAGGCGTTAGTGTGATTACAATGGGCCCGGTTCTGAATGAGTGTGTGTGGTGTTGCAGGAACTGTTGCAGGATGAGACGCGTCAGAAACTGGCGTTGGGCTCTCGTGTGCGGGCTCTGGAGGAGGAGAAAGCGGCTGTGATGGAGAAGCTAGAGGAGGAGCAGGAGAAGACAAGGGAGCTCACACGCCAGATCCAAACTTACACACAGCAGGTTTGTATTGACACACATACACAAACATACACACATACACACACACACACACACACACACAAAGCATTCCCATTGCTTTAAGCCGTCTCACAGAATTATTTTTTCTTTTTAGGCGCAATTTCTTTTTCCTTAATGTGTTCACTGCAGAAAAATCACTCAAACACTATAGAAAACTAGAAGCTATGTTTTAAAACAAGTCCATAATTAACAGCATAAATATTGAGACTGTAATTATAATTTATTGGAGTTGTTTGTTTAGTGCCATAAATGATTATTAATTGAGTAAAACTGTGCAACTGATTAAGGTAACTGTTCTTAAAATAAACAATGTTACCATAGAATATTTCATTTTTTGCAGTGTTTGTTGCTTGGTTTGGTACCTATATAACTGTAAGTCTTTATGGCATTATTGTCCTCAGCTGGCTGAGCTAAAGAGACAGTCTGAAGAACTGAACGCAGCAGTGGAAGCGGGAGAAGAGAGCAAGAGGAAGCTTCAGAGGGAGCTGGAGAACGCCACGCAAAGGGAGAGAGCCAAGGAGGAGGAAAAAGAGCGAGTGGAGCGGCAAAAAGAGCGTCTGAGGGAGGAGATAGAAGACATGACCATCGCTTTACAGAGGGAGAGACAGAACTGCACCGCTCTGGAGAAGAGACAGAAGAAATTTGATCAGGTGAGTTAGAGAAAACTTGAATAGACTGGTGGATGCCTAAATGAGCTGGTGTGGCATGTGTAGATGGACAAATAAAAATGAAAACCTGAATTATGTCATTTTGATCATGTCAGTGTCAGAATCAATGCTTTTATGGCAATTTGCAGTTGTTATCAGTGACTTCTCAACCATCATAACCTGTTGTGACCTTTGTTGTATGGCCCATGCAGTGCCTTGCAGAAGAGAAGGCAGTGAGCGCACGACTAGCTGAGGAGCGAGACAGAGCGGAGGCCGAGAGCCGTGAGAAAGAGACACGCTTCCTGGCACTGTCTCGAGAGTTACAAGAGGCATCTGAGCAACGTGACGAGCTAGAGAGAACCAATAAGCAGCTTCGTCTTGACATGGAGCAGCTCGTCAATGCCCAGGACGATGTGGGCAAGAATGTATGTCTCCACTGAATCAGTAACAATAAAAAAATTGACTAACCCACACTTCAATTACTCACTCTCACAACTACATAATTTACATGTTAATCTCACTGTTGTAGCTGAATAACTCGTATTATGATCAATAACTTAATAATAAGCCTGTGCCTGACTGCTTACCAATAAATAATTAAGCTTCAATGTTATTAAATCACTAACATCTCTAGACAACATCTTGCAACTACTTAAACAAGTGAATATTTTGATATATGCTGTCTGTCTTTCCTGTGTGTGCCTCTCAGGTGCATGAGTTGGAGCGTTCCCGGCGGGCTTTGGAGGTGGAGGCTCAGTCTCTGCGGGAGCAGACGCAGGAACTAGAAGAAGAGCTGTCTGAGGCCGAGAACTCACGGCTCAGACTGGAAGTCACTCTGCAAGCTCTCCGCGCTCAGTTTGAGCGTGAGATCAGTGCGAAGGAAGAGAAAGGAGAGGAAAAGAGGAGGACTCTCAGCAAACAGGTAAAGCTTATTTGTCCATGAGCGACAAGGCTGATTTTGTATCTGATTGTGTGTCCTCCTTGGGAGGAATGAACTTAAGATTTCTAAACTGAGAACACTTAATTCATAAAGCTGTCTCCAGTGTGTGAATCAAGATTCTTTATTTGTCACCTACAGTTATACAAGTATAGCGTGTAGTGAAGTGTGCCCCTGAAATGTCTGTGAGACTGCAATATTGTTAAATTAAGGAGAATATTTAAGGCTAAAACTAAAATTATATTGTAATACAAATATGTAGATACATAACAATATGTATGTAAACAAGTGTAGTACAAACATTTACAAGTGTAAACAAGATCTGAAGTGTGCAACTTGTAAAACTATAAACACATTAGAATATGAAGCATAAACAAAGACTATTCTTTCTCTCTCTCTCTTTCTCTCTCTCCCTTTCTGTAGGTGCGTGAGCTGGAAGCTCTGTTAGAAGAAGAGAAGACTCAGAGAGCTCAAGCTCTCTCTGTCAAGAAGCAAATGGAAGCAGAACTCCAGGAGGCAGAGTCTCAGGTCGAGGCAGCCACACGTGGCAGAGAGGAGGCCCTCCGGCAGCTGAAACGACTCCAGGTAACACAGAATATAGCACACAACAGCTGGGGTCACCCTTTTCACATTACACAGGACTCGAATACAGGAACGAATTTAAAGGCATGTGGCCAAAGTCGCTTAAAGGAATTGCAATCCTGGAACCGAGTGAAACCAGCTTAAAGTTTTTCTTCAGTTTAAGTGTAAGAGAATCTGTTGCCAGATTGCACTGAAAACATGTATTTAAAAAATCATACCATACACATGAAAGTGTATGTAAGCCAGTAGCACCAGTTCTGTGTTTGGTGTGGTCTAAAATGTGTTTTATTAAATGTTAAATGTAAATGTCTACAAGCAGGTTGTTTTGTGTTGTTGCCAATGTATTACATTGTTGTGTCCTCAGGCTCAGATGAAGGAAGTGTTGCGGGAGTTGGATGAAACCAAGATGGCTCGAGATGAAGTTGTTGCCCAGTCAAAGGACAGTGAGAAGCGCTTGCAGACCCTGGAGGCAGAGCTTCTTCAGCTGACAGAGGTTTGTAACACATTATGTGTTCGTGTGTGTTTGTGTGTGTGTGTGTGGGTGGGTGTGTTTACATTTTAAACATAAAAAAATATATATTTTTATTCAGTGTGTGCAGTAAGTAATGAGTGTAATACCTCTCCTTCTGTCTCTCAGGAGTTGGCTGTTTCAGACAGATTAAGGAGGCAGGCTCAGCAGGAGCGAGACGAGATGGCTGAGGAGATTCTGAACACAAACAGCGGGAAGTAAGAATCTGCCTGCTGTCTGCGTATATTAATAAATATGTGCCTGTGTGTGTTGCCAACACCTCTCTTCCTCTCGCAGATCAGCTCTATGTGATGAAAAGAGACGCTTGGAGACCAGGATCAGTCAGCTGGAGGAGGAACTGGAAGAGGAGCAGAGTAATGCTGAGCTGTTGGCCGAGAGGCAGAGAAAGACCACGCTACAGGTAGGTAACATTTTCACTGAGTTCCAGAACATTTGCTCAGGAGAGAAGAACTTTAATGTTTGTACTAAATCTTCAATCAAAAATGTTAGGTTTTATAAATCAGTTGTAGAATTGCTGCAATTTTGGCAAAATGCAATTAAAAATCAATCAACTAAGGCTGAATAACTACCATAAAACTAATATAGATTATGTAGTTGAGGCCCACATACAAAGGTATTAAACCCAAAGTAAGGTATGATACATTTTGTAATATGTGTAATATGTAAGTGTTTGTGGTACAGTTGTCCCTCAGTTTGACTCTGCATCACTTCTTCTGTATCAGGTGGAGACTCTGACAGTGCAACTAGCCGGGGAGAGGACGCTGGTTCAGAAGAGTGAGGGGGCACGGGAGAGCCTCGAGAGGCAGAACAAGGAGCTGAAGACCAGGCTGACTGAGATGGAAGGAGCTGTGAGGGGAAAACACCGTTTAAGTGTTGCAGCCCTGGAATCTAAAATCGAAGCCATGGAGGAGCAGCTGGAACAAGAAAGACAGTGCGTATAGGATGACTTGCGCAAAACAAACTCAGACATGGTTTTCTCTTAATAAGCCAATAGCTGTTTTTAACTGTGCAAAAACATTGTTGAGCCATAGAGGAATTTGCAAAAAGACCAAAATTCTAAATTTTGGGTTTGGGTTGAGCATTTTTGTATTCTCCACAGACTGTCCCGCAAATGAAATAAAAGGCTGTCATGTTTGTCCACAGCCTTCTTGTTGGCTGCTGCATGTTTTAACTAATTCCTAACACTTTCTTTATAGTTTAGCCAATTTTGTCTGCCATTCAGTAATTTTGAAATATGTGCTGAAGACTCTAACCCATCACCCCCATTTACAATTTTCTCATCCTCTAGTTTACTGTTTTGAAGAGTTTAGTTTGTGAAACCTCAGGACAGACGCTGAGCCACCACTGCCATGTAAAAATATCAGAAAATGCCTCAAAAATATGTTTTTGTTTCTTAGGGAGCGTGCAATGGCCAACAAGCTGGTTCGGAAAACAGAGAAAAAGTTGAAGGAAGTGGTGATGCAGGTAGAGGATGAAAGGAGACACGCAGACCAGTACAGGGAACAGGTATGCCTCCTGTGCTCACTTTATCACATTTACGGCATTTGGCAGACACCCTTATCCAGAGCGACTTACAATCATTAGTTACAGGGACAGTCCCCCTGGAGCAACTGAGGGTTAAATGTCTTGCTCAAGGACACAATGGTAGAAAGTGGGTTTTTAACCTGCAACTTTATGGTTATCAAGTTCACCATCAAGTGTTTTTACCCACTAAGCTGCTACCACTGACAGACATCATGTTTACAGCTTGCATTAACATGTGTTCCATGTTTATATTATAATATACCTCCCCAGTGTGACCTCGTAATTGTATGTAGCTATAGAGAATACATTCCATTTCCATGTTGAATGATCCGTATCTGTCTGAATTTTTTTGTATAATTAAATTAAAATTGGATGACAGGACGTCTTAATTGTGTTTAAACTTGACTTGCCATGTTTTCAAGTGAAAATGTGATCCAAGGTTCGCTATGGTATCTGGCACCAAGACATTAGCAGGAGATCCTTTAAGTCTGTCACGGAGCAGACAAGAAATGAAGCTGAAACCTCGGTTAGACCTGTGTAGCGTGGTGGATGAACCCAATCGCAGACAGAGGCGAAGTGAGTTGGTAGACCACGCACTTTACTCTGAGAACTCTCTGGAAACAGAGTTAAGATTCCCTCCGGAATCTGCGTTCTCACTCACGCACACAGTAAAGGGTATAAACAAGAGTTAGAGGAGAGTTGAGTAGAAAACCCGGGTTACTCACGGTACCAAGAGGACTGGTGAGATGGCCAGGAAACATGACTCAGTGACTGAGCGATGTGATACTACCGCCATCCCGTTTAAATACCCTGTGACGTGCGTCATTTCCGGAATCCCATGCACGTCACGATCTGGTGCGTGTGACAAAGTCTATAAGAAGGGGCCTCCATGAATCAGACTAGTAGGTTCGTTAGTTTCAGAAGTCACCAGGGGTCAGCATGGGTACTCTTTCCCATCTTTTTCTGTTTCTAACACATCAACTTTGAGTACTGACTGTTCCCTTGTTGCTTAATATCTCAGTATCACCTCTTGACAGGTGCCACTATAACTTATTTACTTCACCTGTCAGTGTTTTGAGTGTTACAGCTGATCATGTATATGCATGTGTTCATAGTTTTCTTGGTAAATATGTTTTACTCGATATAACATAAATCTTCTGTTCACTTTGCATTGTCTTTGTCTGCAGCTGGACAAGTCGATGGGGCGTTTACGGCAGCTGAAGAGGCAGTTGGAGGAGGTGGAGGAGGAGAACTCACGCACAAACGCCCAGCGAAGGAAACTGCAGCGTGAGCTGGAGGAGATGGGTGACAGCATGCAGAGCATGACACGGGAGCTAAATGCTCTGCGCTCCCAACTCAGGTAACAGTGGAGATGTAGGTCTGAGTGTGTGGATACGTGTTTTCAAGAAATAGGTGTGACACCATGAAAGTATACTGTATATGCAGTTGCTGTTGACTTGTTGCTAATTTTTGTTTTTTTGTTGATCCATTTGCTTTTGCTCCACATTGTTTTTGTTTGTGTATGCATGGTTCATTTATCCATCCATATCTAACATATTTGCATGTGTGTGTCCATGTGTGTGTGTGTAAGTGTTTAACTGTCTCCTACACCCATTCAGCGCCACAGAGCGACCCAGAGCCGACAAGTAGGTCTTTACTGTGCGTGTGACTGTGTTCATATTTGTGAGATCAGAGTTTGTGTTTTTTTCATTAACATTGATTCTGTTTTATAGTAAATTACCTGTGCTCACTTGTTCTTAATGAAGCTCATAATAATTTTCTTTCGTTGCTGGTTCTCTATGCTTTTCTTTTGTGTGCACATTATATATTATATACAGTATATATTATTAGTTCATATTCCCATCTCAACAACAGCTCTTTCTCTCTCAGGCGTGCTCCTCTCCCACTCTCAGTACGTGGAGGTCGGAGAGCTTTAGTGGATGATCTCTCTCAGGAGAACTCTGACTCTGAGGAGCCTCCCGCTTCCCCTACTCCCTCCAGCGGCCTTCCAGGGACCCCTGTGCCCACTGACAACGCCCTGGGACCACCTCCCCCCTACAGCCTTGCGGATACCGAGTAGGGTGGACGCCTAGGCGGATGGCGGATGAAAAGATGGATAGTCTAATCAGTTAACCAACACAGCACTGCAGTCAGAGAATCCACACTGAGTATACCTCTGCAGCCAAGACTGAAATAAATGAAATAAATGAAAATGTACATGAGCTGGAGATATGACGGAGACAATGCTAGTACACAAAATAGCACTATTGAAATCAGTCCTATACTAAGGTATTGAATAAGGACTATGATTAATTTCTAAAAGTGGAAAAGAAACTACTTTTTCAGTATTCTGGGGGAACTACCATTAATGTATATTAGAACAGCCACATGTCAGCGCAGTGTATATCAGGCTTAATGTGGCAAAGTTAAGATTGCTGCACCAACCCTAAGCGCTCTTTCAATCAACCATAAGCCATGTGTTTAAGGGCAGTCTGCATGTTTATGATGGCAATCAGGTAGAAAATCACGGTCAGACATTCTTCAGTATGTAGGCATGCATGAGTGATTCTGCTGCTGATCAGTATTAATCTCAGAAGGCTTTCTCTCTCTCACTTTTGGTGAAATTGAAATCAGGAATTGGGAACTGAAACATTTAAATTTGTTTTGTCTTAGAATATTTAGGGGTGGCAGCTTCAAACAAAATTTTTTAACATGATTTGGTACCAACAGTTTTACACATTTTTGAACATTAACAAGAAAGTGAGAGAGAAAACAATGATCTACTGTGATATATCTGCCAATATGAGCCAGCTTTTACATTTTTGGCATAAACAGAGAAACATTAAGGTGATAGGGCAAAATCTGAAAGCCAACAGAAAAAGGAAGACAAAAAGCAACAAAAAAAAAATACAAAAATGACTTTAGACATTAAATAAGAAGATGAAGATGAAAATTTTACTTTTCATGTACATAACAGTAATAATTCAGTGGTATTTCACATTGGCTCATTAGTGATATCTATTGTGGGGTCACTTCCCCAAACCATTGTGCAAGGTCATCCTTATAAGTGTTTCCCAAACAGCTAATATCAAATAACGATAGACAATTATCATCGTAGGTAAGATGCAGCATTTTCGGGAAGCAGGACCTTGTTCAATTTCCTGTTACATCCAGGGTACCTTAGATACTGCCCTTGACCTTTAAGTCAAAGGACGGTTATTCATTCTGAAGCGAGTTCATTTGTTATGTAGACTGTGAGTAGTTAGACCGTTAGGATTTCTAAACTTCTTCTTACATCTTCTTACATATCACTACCAGTTTCAGATAGCTTAACCGTAGTGCTTGTCAAGCTAAAATATTCCCATCTTTCATATTATTTATTTATATTTTGATTAAATTTCTTATCTTCTAAGAATATGTCATGGTTGTTGCCTATACTTTGCAGTTTAACACTGCATGTACAAGACACAGTGAGACTAGAGTGTAGAAAAGTGAGGGAGCCGTGTGATGAGATGTATTACACTAATAACGGCCAAAAAAATGAACAACCCTGAGAAGAGACAGCCATCTGTCAAATTGAATTATCATGTCACTGAGGTCTCTTGTTGCAAGCACATCATGGTCAAGAATATCTTTTATCCAAATTGCATTCAAGATGTTTTGTTTTGTTTTTTTTAATCTGTGTAAAAATACTTATGGAACAAAGCTTTTATGTTTAACCAAATCTGTGGCGAATGGATGAACAAAGGGATATCAGAAGACAGTAGATAGTAGTACAACTCTGTAGGTTAGGCTTATAATGATGCTGTGCAGCATTTTGACACATCCTCTCAGTCAAAACCCTGAACCTACCCAGAATCCCCTCTCATCCTAGCTGTTTTTGTGCACGAATCACATGTAGCTAAATGGTTCAAATGAGGGTTGATGTTTTTCGATGGTTAACAGGGCCTTATGAACTGTGATTCTGATTATTTCTACATGGTTTAGTGCAACAACACTTGCAATAAACCACACAGAAGAGTCTGTGAAACGAATATGTTCCTTTATGAGGGTTGATGGATTAGTCCCTATATTTTTGAGCTAAAATAAGGCCTTGCCTTTAGTCACATTTCTATTCTCTTCACCTGAAATCAAAAGCTGCTCTTTTCTTGTATATCTGTTACTAGTTCCAATTTAGACATTTCTTACTATTTCTTTTCTTTAAAGAGTCCTAGATAATAAAGACAAACATGATACTTGTGAAAAGTAATGAAGTGTACATTAATATTCAGGCAGTAATCAGAAACAGCAAGGTGGCAGTTTTAGAATTAGGACCAAAAACTCAATGCAGTCTCGCACCTTCAGTTCATTAGATATATGCTGTAGAAAATTAGATCTAGTTAGGTTTGCCTCTTTGCCTACTGGCTTTGTGTTATTTGCTAATGCTACTTCTTCGTGCAATAACAATGTTCTTTAGATCCACTGGTGCTCTGAAGGCTGGTGAATTAGGCTTGGCCTTGTTTACTGGCATTCTTTATTGTTCAGTCTCCAACCAATTTTAACAGATAAAATTGCCCTCATGATAAAAGGTGGATATACATTAACCATCTGCTAAAACACTGTTCTCTTGTTTGTTTTGTATACAGCATTTTAAAATCTTTATTCTGATATAATATGATCAAAAGGGAAAGAGACAGACCTTTCCATTATGCCCATTCCAGCCTGAGGAAGAAATTGCACTCATGCACTCGACATACTTAAAAAATATTCTTAAATTTGTAGAAACTGATTGGATATACAGAGTATCTGTATTTGATTTCATTCATTTGTATACAAAAATGCTGAATTTAAATTTCTTATGAATTAAGATAAATGTGTGGCTCTGATTTTGCTCAGATCAGTTTTAATGTTAGTTTTTTTTATCACCGCCATTTTATAACCAAGACCACAGTCCAAAGAGAGAGGGGGTTTGGTACAAGCTGTACTTTGACTGTAATGAAATGAATGTGTGAGGACATTAATGGGGGAACAGAGAATGCAGAATGCCACTTGTATTTATTAATGACGAGACTGGTGGTGTCTAGAATATATGGTTTTTTGTTTCCTTTGTTTGCCTTTTTAACTATTTTGTTTTTTTTTTTATTTATTTAGTTTTGCTTTTATGTTTGTTTATTTGGCTATATGGATAAAGTCTGACTGGAGTGAATTTTAATATACTGTATGTCATTGGTTTAGAAATATGTGTGGTTTATTCTACCTTTAAACACAGACGGATATTCAGTATATTTTGGAAACTTTGTTTCAATTCAATTGGCTGGTGTTGCTCATATTAATAAAATAGGTCTGCCATGAAAAGTCTGCCATCGCTCCAACATGAAAATATTGACAATTCAAATGGATTTGAACAGATTCTTCCACTTTATCTAATCCACTATAAGAAAACCGAGCCATACTAACAGTACTATTTTGTTACAACAGTAATAGTAGCAAGGTGTCCCAATAGCCATAAAACATGCTGACTGCAGCATTATAGCCCCAAACAGGAATTAAAGTAACAGCACCATGGCTGTCCCCTAATGAAGAGTGTTATAATCTAACCAGTTATGCGTTTCAGGGGCTGTGTCGCTGTTATTAGAATGGCTCTGTTGTAGTGCTGAACAACAGTTACAGTGGGTCCTGACCGAGGCTTTAACAGGTCATGTTATTCACATATATTTATTCATTATTCATATTTTCTCAGTCTTTAAAACAGCCTTAACATGACATTCAGACAAGAACATTTCACAGAAATGATCCCATATGTACATATAATTCCTGTTATTCTTCAGTAACATTAAAGAAACAATAACCATATGCTCATGTACTGTACATACTAAAATACATCATTTACAAGTGATTCATAACTTACGCAACCACATTGACTAACCAATATCAATATTAAAACCAATGTCACTGACTTCTCTCTTTGTTCTAACCCTAACATTCACTTCCCAGGTCCAGAAATGGAAACAAAGCTGCAAAAACAACTAAGTCTGAATTTACTGTTTTGTGATGTCACAAAAAAGCAACATATTTCCATAATTCTGCCTAATTAGTCTACAGCAGTTCAACCCCATCCATGCACACTGAAATTATAAGGAGTGTTTCAGCTCAGGCTGCTTAAATGAGGCACAATGAACAATAGGCCATTACAACAGAACATATAGTCAGTCACTGGTACAAATTCACGTTTTGTATCGTCACTTGTGAAACAAAACCTCCAAAACGGCTTCAGTGAAGAGGAAAAAAAATGTCACCTTTAAAGTTAATGTAAAAATTTCTTCCATGTCATCTTTGTACCATTTCTATAGGTTAATTGGGCATGGAATAAATATTCATACAAAGTAAAAGATAACTGACATGTTCAAATGTTGGGGGGGGGTTCAAATGTTCAAGGTTGTTTGGCAGCAATAATATGTAGCGAGCGCAACTTTCTAATGTATAAAAATAATGCTTGTTTAGCAATTTATATATCTGTCATAACACACTTAATAGTCTAGATGCTGAAGTGCTCTATTGTCTTGTTCATTTGTATGTCACATATAATTTTTTACAGTATCTTTTTATGAAGACAATCTGAATATGCAAGGTATCTTCTTTGTCCTAAAATGATCAGGTCACAAAGTTTTCTGATCTCAAGAAAGGGTGCTTGGCTAACTCTACTTCTTGGCTAAAATCTACTTCATGGTATGAAATCCCACATGAAACTCTGGGTTTTGCATGACTTCTTTAACAGTAGGTAACTTCTGGGGATATGACCATCCCATTAAAGTCCTCCTCTGCTACTATGTTGCTGAATAGCCAATCATCATTCAAAGGAAGAGCTGAAATTGGATGAGGGTGTGGTTTGTGCACAGGGGCAGGAAATGATTGAGCCACACCTTCAAAACTGGGAATACTCCCATCATCTTTACTGTTTGAATACAAACATGAGCCTCCTCTGCAGTTGCTATTAGCTTGTGCTGGCACATCATAGCCATAGCAGTGCGTGGATGAGGAGAGTGGGTTTGGAGGACTGGCGTAGACTGAGTTTGGATCTAAAGTAGCCTCTCTCTGAACAATGTCCTTTTCTGCATCTACTATCACATAATAAGGGTCTGTCACCCTGCTTGGTGTATGAACTTTGTGACCGTGATGCTGGTCCCAGCATTTAGTTAAGTTCTGGTTTGTGTGAACATGTTCAAACCTTTGTGGAACTTGGTTTTCAAGGGAATGGTTTGAATCGTTACTCAGTTCCAAGCCTTTCAAACCTTTTTCTGAAATGCTCCAAGAACAACTAGCTGAATACTCACCCTCCTTGCTTGTAGTTGTATCAATGTATGTGCCAGGTTGACTTACATAGCAGTCCTTCATCTGTCCTGTTTGTCTAGCAGAATATCTTGTTTGATTCTGGTGGCAAGTAGGTCTGCAAGGTGCAGAGGTGCCAGCAACATACTCTGCATTAATATCCCTTACAGAACTTTCCAGGAGCAGTGAGGCCTGTGGTCCAACCTCCAGTCCCCCAGTGGTAACTGCATCCGAAACATATCCTCCATGTGGGATGTTAGGGAACATAAGAGTATCTTGAAAACAGTTTTGTCCTTCTTCATTCTGCATGTTCCAAACACTAGCCGTGTTCCTTTGATCATTAAACTGGCTCTGTAGATATCCTCCAGAGAAATCTAGCAGTTCAGGATTCTCCATGACATCCATCTGTAAGCTTTCCGTGATGTGTTGCACTTCGGAGCTGTGGTCACTATCCGGTTGCATTTGTTCTTCAAAATCACACGAATCCAAAGATAAGGGAGACACTGCTGGTGAAGTAGGTAACATATCAAACAATGTTATTCCCAAACACTGTTGTTCTACATCATTGGATTTGGGGCTGTGGGCATCTGAGTTCTGCCTTATTCTTTCAATACTTTCAAGCCAGGTGAAAACGCTGTCCTCCAGAATGATGTTGGTAAGTTGTGACAAGTTGTCCATATCAGCAGTTGTGGACTGAATTTGTTCCCTATCGTAACTGAAATCAGCGTTTTGTTGTGACGAGTTCACCTGACTGGGTTCAAACTCCTCCACACCCTCCCAGGACTGGCTGCCTTCTCCACTGTTAGGATGATTCAGAGCATTGTTTTTTAAGAGGCTTATGTCATGGTTAACCACAGCACTGTTTAATATCTTCCTTTCATTAGCTTCATCCTGTTGTTTCGTGGGTGTTTCAGTTTCACAAGAGGTCATAGTGGCTGTGGAGAAACACAGGTGGCAGGAGCGGAAACAAAAACCAAGGTGATGTCTGTGACTTACAGTGAAACTAATCTCACTATCAAAACCACTCAGATTTACTACAAAACCGAGAAGACGAAACTGAGAAAGATCCATTTAAAATGAATGAATATGCAAAGGTTTTTTTTTTACCTGTTTTCCTGTTTTTTACTTCATTTTTGTGAGAAGATTTTAAATCTGACTGGCTCTGTGAGGTGTCTGCTGAAAAAAGAGCAGAGGCCAGCTGTTGATTGGCCGCCTCTATTTCTGCAAATTTCCTGTGAGGAAACGAATATATGTTAATGAGCAAACCGACTCATGTAGAGAAAATGTAAATAACATACATTTTTCTTTTTATTCAGTCTCTCTCTCTCGCTCGCTCTCTGTGTCTCTGTCTCTCTCTCTCTCTCCCTCTCTCTCTCTCACTCTCTGATTTACCTCTGGATCATGTTGTGGAGAAACCTGCGGTGGTTGACCTGCCGCTTGGAAGGCTTGTTTTTGCGGGGCCTTTGTAACGTCCGCATCATGTGCCCAGCTGCTGATGTTACAAATGTAAAAAGATCACGACCCCATGGCACTCCTCGGTCCAGTGCCGGTTCAAAAGACATGGTGCTTGGTGGATGCATTCTTTAGAACAGAGGACAAAAAGTTCTATTGAACCCTAAATGTTACAATGCAGTGTTATCCCAGACAGCTACACTCTTTCAAAAAGTGCCACACGAGGCTCTTGATTAGTACCACAGAAGAACCTTACGAGCCATTTTTGTAAATAAGATGTTAAGACTATTCCTGAAGGAATAAGATATGTTAAGATAAGAACATTCCTGACAAATACCTGAAGGGAAATTAAAGGTGTTGGTGTGAACCTTTTAAAGGTCTTCACATTTTGTCAAAGGTCTTTGTCAGTTTATAGGAACCATACATTGAAAGGCTCTTCTGTGGTATCACACCTAGAACCCTTTCCGGTACGCTTATTTTTATGGCTCAGTATGTTGACTGAGTTAAATATTGATTCTCCACCATTACAAGAAAACATACATAAATTGCATTCAAAACACAATCTAAGCAGTCCGATTTAAATAGGAAATTACCCTGCAATAATTCAGTGAACAATAAAATGTTTACACTGCTTCACTGATGAAGAATTACAGTGCTCTATTCCCCCTCCCTAATCTCTTTAAAAAACATTTGGGGATGTAGCAATTCAGTTAAAGCTCTCATGTTAGAAATATAGACTACAGTCCTCAAGAATATAAAAATATTCAGTCATTTACTCACGTGCATTTGCTGCAGAGACTGTGATCAGTGAAAAATGAGGAATCAGAAATTTTGCTGTTGCATACATGGCCATATATAGACACACCCTCACACTGTGTGTGTGAGAGAGAGAGAGAGAGGGAGAGAGAGACATTGGGGAACAGTTTCGATGATGATGCTGAAGAATAGGCTTGAAGGTAGGCTATTCTTCATCCTTTCAAATTAAGGGCAGTAAGACACCTCCAATAAAGAGAATTGGAAGTGTCCATTGACAGGTCAGTAAAGAAAAGGAAGGCAATTATCTGAGAGTCAGCTGGTTTTGGTTTGTGTGGGCTCTGTATTGTGAAAAGGACCAAAGGCCGCTTGTTAAGTGTTAGCAGAAAGCCACCAGTTAAGAGCGAGACGAGGCTTTAACTGATCAGTTTAATCTCTGGCCCTCATTAACACATTCTCCTGTCAGAGAGTCCCTCTTGTTGCTACAGGCAAATTGACCCTCGCATTTCAACACAGATGTGCAACAGCCCGATTGTTATTTTTACATATCCATGAAAGAATTTGTCATAATAGACTGGTGCTAAGGCCTGAGGAGGCAGGACATATAACTGTAGGTGATGGGTGAGGTTTGGTACAGCTCTTTGAACAGAAGATGCTTTCAGTCTGTTAATTAAGCTTTCATTGATTAATCTCTCATTAGGTTAATTGGTACTTCTACCTGCTTTGACTTTGTTTAAACATCTGTCATTTGAAAATATTACATGATAACAGAACAGTAATTCATGGCTTAACAGTGAAAACTATATCCTTCGTGTGATATTGTGTAAGAGACTGGATAGAATTAATTCTAACATAATAGCTTTTATGTTAAATAATATTGAACACAATTAATATGAAATTCTTCCTGAGCCTTTAGGTCATCTTACTGAACCTAGTCATCTAGCCTCAACCAAAGTTCTCACAAACCTATGGGACAAGGACGAATGCAGGATATAGCATTATTCAATAAAATCCAAAGTGAAAATCTGACAAGCGAGGCCTAGTACCAGCAAACAGGAATAGAAAAAGCTAAGCCGAACAATGATCTGAGAGTGCAGTGAAAGGAAATAGAGAGGTGCTGTCAGTAGAATATGGAGAGAAATATCAGTGAGGATGGGTTTATACATCTGAGGCCTTATATTCTAAGCAAATATATTTTCAATAATGTCTGTGAAATGACTGAAATTAACATTACATTACATTAAAACCACGCACATACAGCCAGACACACCCAGTTATCTCATTGCTCATTATTTTAAAAGCACTATTGGTAACATAAGCAGTGAGACAAGGAGTGGAGAGCTATTTTTATCTCTGTCATCCTCCATATGCTTCAGAAATGGCCTGGCGCTGGCCATGTGCTTTTTGGGCTGTGGAGAACTCAAGTCTCAACAGCAGACAGCTTGAGGAATTGAAGCCTATAGAGACAGAGAGAGAGAGAGAGAGAGTCTCAGAATGGAGCCCTGGTTATGTGTTAGTGTGTTGCTGTTTCTGCTTTGAATGCTTGCTTATTGGGACAACAAGTAAGACAACTAACCCTAAGCGGTGAGTGGCACACTTTAGTTTCTGTAGACTTAGACTGATTACCTACACTAAACCTCCATTTCCTAACCTCCACTGATTCTTTGTGTGAGATTATGTACATCAAAGGAGAGTTCTTGATTTTACCTTGTTTACAAAAGGCAGTCTCTAACACTGTTACATTACTTTATATATATACAAGGGAATATACATAAATTATGTATTTAATCACATATAAATTGCATATATATATGTATATATATATATATATATATATATATATATATATATGTATATACATATATATATATATTTATATATATGTATATTCC
>JBBPCZ010000007.1:11271679-11283358 GCA_037974445.1 Brycinus macrolepidotus
ATCGCGAGAGAGAGAGAGAGTATAAATATATTATATGTACAAATAATATTTATATACATATATTAATATTTATCTTTATACATATAAATATAAATCTATACTGCGTATTCATATTATAGATTGAATATATATTGCTCGCTCACATACTAGGCCAAAAAACGCGATTCTGATTCTGTTGAGTTCGGGCACTGATGTTGGACGAGAAGGCCTGGCTCCTAGTCTCTGTTCCAGTTCATCCCAAAGGTGCTGGATGGGGTTGAGGTCAGGACTCTGTGAGGGCCAGTCAAGTTCTTCCACACCGAACCCATCCAACCATGTCCTTACAGACTTTGCTTTGAGCACTGGGGCACAGTCATGCTGGAATAGAAAAGGTTCTTCCCCAAACTGTGTCCACAAAGTCGGAAGCATGGCGTTGGCCAAAACGTCTTGGTATGCTTAAACATTAAATTTGTCCTTCACTGGAAGTAAGGGGCCTAGCCCAAACCCTGAAAAACTGAAAAACAGGTGCGTCCCAATACTTTTGTCCAGTGTAGCTCAGTAATAGAAAAAAATCTCGAACTAAGTTTCGCGGCACTGACCAATCATAGAAGTGAGTTGCGGTCATGTGCTCCCTCGCTACCCCAGTGTTCACGTTGAATGCTTTATCGCGAGATTTCACCCTTCCCTTTTCCCTTTTCCCCCCTGGTCTAAGATGGTAGGTGGAAGCTCCTTGCTTTAGAGGACTGTGTGAACTTTCTTAAATCTGTGTCCATCCTCATCTCTCGGTGGTCTGCTAAGACGGAGAAAGACGCAAATTAATTCCAGACAGTGTCCTTGTTGGATTTGGGCTGTAATTTGTTGTAGTTTTGGAGTTATAGCGGTATACATTTGCTGGTTTACACCGAAGCGAGCGGCCCTCTTAGTAGAACTGGAGAAATTAGTGGTTTTAAGGTGCTTGAGGCTGCAGTCAGTTTCTGAGTTGCCTTTAAAACGAATTAGAAGCAGAAACTAGTTAACCCTACATTATAATCGTAGTATAATCAGAAAGTCGTGGTATGCCGGTTTGTTAGCCAGAGCTAGCTAGCTAGCTAATGTTTTCATCAACGTGGACCAGGTCATGTATGCCTGGTGTTAATGTGGCGAGTGTGTAGAAGCTATTTGTCTTTTTTAATTAAGAAAAATAACCACAGCTATATGGTTATCGTCTAGATCTGCTCGACTGTAAATTGGAATGACTTCTAGCATGACTTTGGTGGCTAGCTAATAGTAGCCAAATAGGATAAATGTTCTTAGTGTCAGTGAGTTAATGTGATGTATGGGTTCTTGAAATGGAGTTCATCAGATTGATTAATGCAGTATGTGGGATTACACAGTTGGTTCTGCTAGATAGGGGGTATCTGGTGGCGTAGTGGGTAGGGATGTACCCCTGTGATCAGAAGGTTGTGGGTTCGAAACCCAGTGTTGTTAGTGAGGTAGTCTTGAGCAAGGTACAGACTAATAGGCAAAATGTCATTACTGTAAGTAGTGTGTGAGCTGTTGAAATAGATTTCATCTAATTGATGAACGCAGTATGTGAGATTACACAGTAGGTTCTAGATAGGTGGTTAGGGACTTGCCCCTGTGATCAGAAGGTTGTGGAATCGAATCCCAGGACTGCCAGTGGCACCACTGAGGTATCCTTGAGAAAGGTACCAACTAATAGGCTAAATATTCTTAGTGTCGGTGGGTTAATGTAGTGTATGAGTGTTGAGTTCATCAAATTGATAAGTGCAGTTTGTGGGATTACACAGTTGGTTTTGGTAGATAGGTGAGAGATGATCATACTTGAATTTGAGATCTGGACTAGGCATTATGTGACAAAGTAATGGTGCATGTTCTTAAAAACAGCAACAATTGTATGGTTGTACTTTAGATCTGCTTGACTGTAAATTGGGATGACTTCTGGTATGACTTTGGTGGCTAGCTAACATTAGCCTGACTGATAGGCTGAATGTTCTTAGTTTCAATGAGTTAATGTAGCTTATGCGCTGTTCCAGTGGAGTTCTTCAATTTGATCAATGCAGTATGTGGGAATACACAGTTGGTTCTTCTGGATAAGAGGTGAGGGATTCTCAAACTCGACGTGTTTGTATTTTCACGTGGGGATATTGGTAGTTAGCTAGGATGGAAAGGACAGAAATGTCCATAATTTGCAATCTGTGATGAAACTACTGGTTTGTGTGATGAAGTAATGGTACATGTTTTTGCAGGGAGTTGACATCAGACACAACAAGGACCGTAAGGTTCACAGGAAGGAGCCCAAGAGCCAGGATATTTACCTGAGACTCCTGGTCAAGGTGAGTACAGTGAGAATGTGATGACGCATTGATGGTATTCCACATGTCCCATGTTTGAATATCTTTGTTTTGGCATTGTGCCGTTTTATCTAGTGTATTAGTGTGCAGTTTGCATGATACAACCTTTCTGTTCTGACAGTTATACAGGTTCCTGGCTCGCCGTTCTGATGCTCCCTTCAACAGGGTCATCCTTAAGAGGCTCTTCATGAGCAAGACCAACCGCCCACCTCTGGCCCTCTCTCGCTTGGTTAGTCCCCACAGTGCACTTCAGTCTTTAAGAAATACAAGCTACTTCTCTAAGATGACCTCTAGGCTGTATGGCTGTCCTAGATCAGTGGTCATCAACCCTGGCATTAACTGTCCTTCACATTTTAGTGCTTTCCCTGTTTTGACATATGCTGTGTCTCAGGAGGTGCTTGTTATTAAGATGATTTCTTTGTTGGAGCAAAGAAAATTATGAATTTCAATTACTTCAGAACCAGAGCTGGTTCTACTTAATCTCTGACACGTTCTGCATCCTAATAAGTGAAGACATTTAGAAAATAGTGGATTTCCTTTTTAACATGGAGTCAGTTTATTGCATGTATGTCCACAAATGACCAATTCCATTAACAAAGTGAGGATTATCTGTTAACTCTGAAACAAATCACTAATTTAAACTAAATTGTCAACCACTGTTATGCATCCCATAACACACACAAGAGATGTCCTGGTTACTCTGGTATTGTACTTTGTCTTGTGCCAGTGTATTGCTGTCAACTTTACCAAAGTTCTGAGATTTCTGCTGGCATTTGTAATGACTAATTCAACACGTATTTAACAAATGCTGTCAAGAGAGGAGATGTTAAAGTGGTGCATTATGAAAATACACCCGTATGAACATAGAAGGAAGCGGTCTGAACCTTTTGCATGTTTGAACTCTAGGTTAGTTTGTAGTTCACAAAATATCTCTGAAACTGTTTGTTCAGACGTGCAGGTCGTTTTGATGGATTTTCATCAATTACACGTTTTACTCAGATCCGCAAGATGAAGCTTCCAGGACGTGAAAACCTGACAGCCGTTGTTGTGGGAACCGTGACTGATGATGTCAGGATTCAGGATGTCCCCAAACTGAAGGTAGGTGTAGATGGTACTGATTTTTGAAGTTGCGTTGCTTCTTGCAATGTTAGTGGTTTTCTAATTGCCATGTTTCAAATTCATAATTTTAAGTGTAAGGTGACACTGACGTCCATTCTTGAAATTAGTTAAGTTAGAAATGCAACCTGTTCTTGAATGCTTGGTGCTCGGTTTGGCTTTTTGGGTCATGTTGTGCTTCATGATTGAAACACAAACCTGTGGTTAACGATTTAAAATAATTTATGCTTCGATAAAATGAGAATACATTTAGCCATTTATTGATCACTTTAGGTTTTTGGAAATTTGAAATGTAATTAGTTTAGGTATTGGTGCAGGTGTAGACATTTTTGTTGATTGCTCTTTTGCTCTTATACATTTGAATTTAAAGCATGTTCAGGATCTTGTTAGCATTGCTTTGTTTTGTATTAGTTTATGAATTATGGTCAGTTTGCAAACAAGTTTATAGAGTTACTAGTTCCAGTAGATAGTGACTGGCTCTTTCCTACAGGTGTGTGCTTTGAGGGTGACTGCTGGAGCTCGCCGCAGAATTCTCAAGGGTGGTGGACAGGTCATGACTTTTGATCAGTTAGCACTAGCTGCCCCCAAAGGACAAGGCACTGTGCTGCTGTCAGGTAAGTTGAAAAACCTGCGTACAAATGTGGAAATTTACTGTAGCATTACACACCTAACAAATAGTGCTGAGCAGTAAATGTTTGATTCGTCTTGATTATTTTCCTTGATAAGGATATTTCCTTGATGTCAAGATGCCTTAAAGGAAAATGGCAAAGGCAAGCTTGAAAGCAAAATTGGAGCATAATGGCCTTGGCGTTACAATGTAACAGCATTTTCAAGGGGAAAAAAAGGAAAAGGCTGTTTTATTCCAATACTTCAGAGCTATGATTTACACTTCCACATTTTGGGTTGCGATGTGCTTTTTGCTCTGAATGGACGGACAAAATTTAACCATTAATTCATTACACCACATATGATTTTGAAAATGACTAGAGGCAAGGCACATACATGTACAGCATTTTCCTGTTTGTGTGGCTGTTGAATGCTAAATCTAAATGTTTGATAAAAGTAGAATTTGCGTGAAATGTAGATTTTTATTCATAGTTAGTGTTTTATCTTGATCAGTAAGTCTGTGTATCATGTCCATTTTCTTAAGAGTTCAAAAATACTGTTCAGGATTGAAAATTGACTATTACAAAAGATTCAATTACATTTAATTGCTGGTATTGATTGATAAAGTATATGGTAAAATGTTAGTTTTTGACCATGTCATGCACCTTACTGCCATGCTGATCTCAGCTGAATGTGCTTTCTGAAAGCAGGATGGCATTCATGGTTTCAATAAAAATGTTGTTCATGTTCCAGCCCCTAGTGGTTGACAGTTCATAGCTTGAAATATTTTGCCATTTGTAAAACTTTCCCTTCCATTTTTAAAAATCCAACTTCTGATTGAAGTGTTGCTTTTTGTGTTCCTAAAGGACCCCGCAAGGCTAGAGAGGTGTACAGGCACTTTGGAAAGGCCCCAGGAACTCCCCACAGCCACACAAAGTAAGAACATACCTGTGTTTTACAGTTTGATTACCTGTAGCCTTCAGGGTTGTGAATGTTAATGATGATAAGAAAACAAAGCATGATAACTTCTGCGTACAAGCAGTTTGTTACTTTGTATGTTCTTTCGTGTTAATGCACATTGTCTACTATGCACGATTGTTTTTCATTTTAAATGATCGTAAACATGAATAAAAAAATAAAATAAATAAAATAACATGTTCTGTAAGTTCTGTAGCTTTATGTAGTTATAAAGGTGTGAAACTATCTTGGGTCCTTTTCTCTTTAGAGTAGGGTTGTAATGTGTTTAAATTCATGTTGTCTGTTTTTGAAACTAGCATGAGTTATTGCCTGACAGCATTGAGGCTGTTCATGTATTAGCAAAAAGTATTTTCGTAGCATTTGTAGGATCCACTGTTAAGTCTAAGTCGAAATCAGTGACTTAATTGGAGTCTTTTTTTTTTTTTTTCTCCCCCCCCCAACAGGCCCTATGTGCGTTCCAAAGGCAGGAAGTTCGAGCGCGCCCGTGGACGCAGAGCCAGCCGTGGTTACAAGAACTAAAGCTGTGTTGTCTCTGTTTTGTATTGGTCAGTCTGATACAAATAAAGATTGGCTATTAAAAATCTGTGCATTACTGTATTCCTTATTGCAGTCCTGTAACACTACAGTTACAGTGCAGAGTAGTCATTGGTCCAGTTTCACTAGTGTAGATGCTATGTGGTTTATGTGACCTTTGATGTCTGCATTCGTTAGTGTCTGCTCAGTGTGTGTTGAGATTTATTGATAAGTCACTTTTTGCTTGATGGACTGCCTTCAGTTTTCCTTTACTGTTAATTGTGAGTAATTTTAAAATATAAAACTAAACATTTTGGAATGAATGACACTTGCATGGTCTTGGAGAATTTTTTGAGAAATCCTCTGAAGTCTATAATGACTTTTTAGTTTTGACTTTTGAGGCAGTTTTGGGATAAAGTGTAAATTGCTGTCATGCTTAATTTTTATGCATGCCTTGCTTAGTTGGTGCTTTGTCTTGCAGGCTCGGGTCTAGCAAATGGTTTCATGGAGGTGATGAAAGAGTTAGAACTACATGTAACTGGTTTGAACAGACGTCATGCCCTACCACATTAAATGGAAAAGACCTAGATTATTTATAGTGAGGGCTGTTTTCAGTTTTTTTTTCTCTAAAATGTTAAAAGTTCTACAGTGTCTGCACGCAGTCAAGTTTCAGTATTAATGTGTCTAGCAAAAGAATCGAACTAACGTCAGTGGAAACTTAAAGTAGGGAGTGCTTTTTGATTGGTTAATAAAAGCCACAATTTTTCCAAAACACAAAATTACTACCTGCGTTGAGATGGGGTGTGTTTGTGTGTGCGTGTGGTTGAGGTTTTTGAAGGTCTTTTGGCAAAGCTGTAGTCAAAGAGTGAGGCTGGCATTACATTTATATTCATAAATGTCAGATACCGTAGTGGTATTTGTAATCAAATATACTAATTTATTTGCCAAAAAAAAATTGTATCTTAATATTTTAACGTTAAATGAGTTTTTAGCCCTTTAGCATCAGCAGTGTATATTCATGTCATACATTTTAACTGCTAAAGTATTTTTTCCCCTCACTTATCCATTTCCCTGCATTGGTATGATGGTATAGGGTAATTACTACAGAATTGAGACTTGATTTAATTAACTTTAAGTCACTTTTCTTTTATCCTTGTTCGATTCCACTATCAGCTACTTCTAACCTCCCTTAAATGATTGCCTATTTTATTAAGGTTGCAGTTTCTCTGCTTTGGCACAAATGAAATGACTTTAATAATTAATAAAAAAATATTTTGTTGGCTGAAGAAAAAAATTAGTAAAAGTAGAAGAATTTTGAAGCTATAAGCCAATACATTTAAAATGAAGGTGTCCAGTAAAGTTTAAAGAACTTCAATATAATCTGAAGGTTGCATACCAATCAAACATGCTTCTCTAAAGCAGTATATTTCAGGCAAGAACCTTTTGAGAACCTTTATTTTTAAGAATTTGGCACCTGTCAGACCAGCCCTGCATTAATGATCTGAACTTCATTGTTCTCCCCTCCACACGGTAGTACACACACTGTTCAGGGCTTACTAGACAGATTTCAGAAAATAACAAGCAGTATCAGTCAGCTACGTCAGTGGAAGATATGCGGTCGAAAATAACCATTTCCGCTGTACTGTACTGGACTTTTCAGTGTGAACAGGTTCAGCCACCCATCTAGAGCAACTTTATTTTCTTTTTATTCTGTTTCTTTTGTGTGTTGAGTGCAAAATGCAAGTGCAAGCAGGTATTTTAGGTCTTCTCATAAGAGGGGACTCTTGAAGGAACTCTTGTATGCAGTGTATTCTTTCTAAATGAATCAAATGACTGTAAATAAGCTCTTTTTTCATTGAAATTGAATATGACGATCATTGCCAGAGTTGAGTTAGGTGTAGTGGTGCAGTAAAGTACAAAACAGTTTGTCGTGTGTGTAGTCTTCAGAGCCTGAGCACCTGCAACAGTCTAATCCTGCAAACATAGGCAATGAAAATGAGAGAGGTTTTTGTATAATGACAAACTTAACTTTGATGGTTATAATTAAGGTACACACCGTGGCAAAATAAACAAATTTGTAGAAAATAAGCAAAATCCCAAATATGACATAAAACCATTTTTGTTTAACAGCTGAATTTTCTGGCCTCAATTATTTGAATGATAATTAATGGTATATTTTTTTGCAGATCAAGTAGAGTAAAAAATATATACAAGAGCACAGTGGTGCTTGAAAGTTTCTGAATCCTGTAGAATTTTCTATGTTTCTTGTGCAGCAATAACTGTGACTAAACATTCTAATAACAGTTGATTAGTCCTTCACATAGACTTGGAGGAGTTTTATCCCAGTCTTCCGCACAGAACAGCTTCAAATCTGAGACTTCGGTGTTCCCTCATATGAACTACTTGATTCAGGTTCTTCCATAGCGTCTCTACTGGGTGTAAGTCATGACTTTGACTCGGCTTTTTCAAAACATGAAATTTATTCTTCTTTAACATTTCTTTAGTTGAACAATTTGTGTGCTTTGAGTCGCTGTTTTGCAGCATGACCCACTTTCTCTTGAGAATCAGTCCACAGACATACATCGTGACATATTCCTTTAGAATTCACTTGAAAAATTCAGAATTCATTTTCCCGTCAATAATGGCAAGCCTTCTTGCCCCAGATGCAGCAAAACAGGCCCAAAGCATGATACTGCCACCACCATATTTCACAGATGAGATAAAATTCTTATGCTAGAATGCAGTTTTTTCCTTTCTCCAAACATAAAGCTTCCCATTTAAAACAAAAAGTTCAATTTTGGTCTCGTCCGTCCACAAAACATTTTTCCAATAGCCTCCTGCCGTGCATATCATTGTTGTTCAGTGTTCTCCTGATGGTGAACTCATGAATATTAATTAGCCAGTATGAGAGAGGCCTTTAGCTCCTTAGAAGTTAACCGAGATTCCTTTGTGACATTGGAGACTAATATATGCCTCGCTCTTGGAGTGATTTTTTTAGTTGACCACTCCAAGGTAGGGTAACAATGGTCTTAAGTTTGTTCCATTTGTCCAATTCGTCCGATTGTGGATTGGTGAAGTGAGATGGTTTTTAACCTTTTCCAGCCTGATGGAAATCAACAAGTCTTTTTTTGAGGTCCACAGAAAACTCTGTTGTTTGTAGCATGAAACACTTCCGAACATGTGTTGTGAAGATTGTCATCCAGTTGACTGAAAACACCTGACTCTAATTTCACCTTCAAATTAACTGTTAATCCTAGAGGTTCACATACTTTTTCCACCCACAGATGTGTAATATCAGACCATTTTCTTCAATAAATAACCAAATGTAATATTTTGGTTTCATTTGTTTAACCCGGTCCTCTTTATCTACTTTTAGGACATGTATGAAAATCTGATGATGTTTTGGGTCATATTTATGCAGAAATGTAGAAAATTCTAAAGGTTTCACATGCCTCACTGTATCTGCCTCATGTAGGTTAGTAATATGGATTCCTGTATGAGAGAATCATTTTCAAGAAGAGACTGCATTTGATCTTCCACGCTGTGGTTTCGCTTACATTATTCAGTTTTGCGTGAGTATGGAGTATGAGTATGACGCAAGTGCAGTTGATAATGATGCACAATTAGATAATTCAGGTGGATAATTCTGATGTAGTTAAAGTGAAAAGCCATTCCAGGGTGAATGAGACCTTTTTCTCCATGAGATTTCTTTAAAATTTGAAATGATTTCCATGAACCATTTAACCAACTAATCGTATCAAACTGTAGCTTGGGTTGTCAGCTTCACTGTGTAGCTTTCCAGATTAAAATCAGTAATTGGATGACTGATATATGTAACAATTAAAGTAACGGAAATGTTTCTTTCAAAATTTGAATGAGCCGTCTGGAAAGTGTTTTAAGGACCTTTGCCCTGCATTGTGAACTAATCATAAGTGTTGTGCTGCACACTTTAGACATCATGAGGCAGTTAAAAATATTTTATTGACTTCTATTACTTTGTACGAGTGAATTATATTTAGTTTCAGATCCACAGTAAGCTGCTTCAGCCTGAACTCACTGAGAGGTTTAAAAGGGTCATTTGCAATACTCTGGAATTGTCCACACCAAAAGTTTTTTGTAGTATTTTAAAATCAGTTTATTCAATAAATACTTCTTTCAGTATAATAAATGATGATTTAGGTTTGTTCTGTGCAGCTGTTTACACTATACATGTTTATACGTGGTAAATTCCGTTTATGTTCAGTATGTTTATGTTGAAAACCCTATTTCGTGTGCAGCGACTACATGTGGTCCTGAAACTGAGCATATCTGTGGCTCATCTTAACTTGCTGCTTTCTTTGTTTACTGGAGTGTTTTCTAAATGAAACACTCGAGTGAGGTCAAAGACGGTAACTGCTCGAAGAATCTGCTGAGCAGTCTGGAAAATCTTGCTAGACATTGTAGGCTTATAATTCTTATCTATTTAAAACTCTTTGCATCCACTGACTCATTTCTTTACAGGGTCAGAGACAAACGATAAACTTACAACAGCAATAAATTAATTGCCGATTCAGACTTTGAAGTGATTAAGTGGAAGGCATTATCCTTTTGCTCCTTCAAACATTTGCTGCTCCTTTAAACATCTGAAGATGTCCAGCAAATTACAAAGTTCAAAAATTTTTTATAGTACTTTTCAGCATTATTTTTGTCAGTTCTGTCGTATTATAACCACTTACCACGGCCAATCATTTCAGCAAACTGATCTGTACTTAGTAAAAGAAAAAAACACTGCATTTTGTTGTTTATCCGATGTTTTCTGTGTTTCAAAACTTGACTAATTAAGCAAAACAAGTTTTTTTTTTCAGAATTATTGGCCAATTGGAATGTAACATTTTACCCACTCTTTCTAAACCAGGATTATGGACTGCTTTAGGGCTGATCTCTTCACTTCATCCCCCACATTAGGCTGGGGAAACAAGGCCTTTAAGAGTTCATACTCTAATATAATATAACAGTCATTTCTCCTGCTGCAGATGCATATAGTTTTAGTCTCCTGGCAGAGGTGGTCTGATTCTGCTCCAAAGCGTCCTGGAACTTGACACTACATTATGCAAGTGAAGTCTGCAGGGCCAGAACAGCACCAGCAGCAAATATAAACTACTGTACCTTCAGATCATACCTGCTTTAAAGCCAAACATACAGATTGCGTTTTAAAAAAATCAATATTTGCTTCATCTGATCCACAGAAATGTAGATTCAATTTTGTTTAGCAAGCTCAAGCCCACTTCATATTTGTGGTCTGATAAAAATAGAGGTTTCTTCAGGTATACTTTTTACATTGTGAGAGAGAGAGAGGAAGACAGACAAACAGGAGAACCCATGGGTATCTGCTCCAGTTTGCTTCTCTCTCTCTCTCTCTCTCTCTCTCTCTCTCGCTCTCTCTTTCACTAACCTGTTAAATGTCAACCTGCTAAACCCCTGTAACACAAGAATAACTTGGTTTCCACGGTTTTCCTTGTAATTACTGAATGATTTAGTCTGGAATAAATAGGAATAAGTCTTCATTTTTGTGTGTTCTCTGACATTTCCTGTGTTGGTCAATGAGTGAGATTTCTTGTCAGAGGAAACCAGAAATCAACTAGCATGAAAAAGTAAACTATGAATGCCAAATGTTTTTTTTTCTTAATTATTGCCTTCCATGGTTGCCAATATTTTTTTTGAACATAAAGTAAAGCATTACGCGGACGGCTGCCCCACAATATTTGTACACTGTGCAACACAATAGACGGTGCAGCACAACAACATTTGTATGTGACCTCATTTACTTACCTTTACCAAGAGTGCCAGTAGTTTGCAGAGGGTGCATTAATGTGAAAATCAGAAAATGTGAGCTGATAGTTTTAATGAAGTATTTGGTTTTCATAGATAAATAATTTGCTGACAGAGACAACGTAAAAGAGACAAGTGCGAACGGAAGGAGGTTCAGCAGAAGTGGGTGGGCCGAGGGGATTTGAATTTATTTTGAACAGAACCCCGCTGTTCAGTCGATGCAGGGTTAATATGTTCCATGAGCTTTATCTACATATGCATAGTGGTACATTATGCTTTTTCCACATAAGGGTCTCTCTATCCGTTTATCATTAATTATCTTAAT
>JBBPCZ010000007.1:11292094-11307444 GCA_037974445.1 Brycinus macrolepidotus
TTCCCCTAGCTTTATCTGCATATGTACAGTATTCCCACACATTATGTTCTGTTTCCACATGAGGGTCTGCCTCGGTTCCTGGGTTAGGAGTAATATGTCATTTAGTATCATGATTGTACAAAATGAGCCTTGACAGCATTTACAAGCTTTTAAAAAAGGGGTTCTTAATAGTGTTCTTTAATAAACACTGTTGTTATACGCAGAGCCAAGAGAACCATTTAAACATTTGAAAAGTTCTTTTCATGATTAAATGGTTCTTCTCTGTGAGAGACTGTTGTGTATTGCCACTCTCCAGAAGAAAAACATGTATTTTCATTAATTTTTGTTTTTCTACATTTTTGCATAATGACATTGTTTCATTAAATACATGATTCTAAATAACACAAAAAGGGCTTCTAGTCAAAAAATCTTTTTTGGGGATGTATTGAACTTTATTTGCCGAGTGTACTGTATATCCAGCCATGGAAATACAACACATATGTAGCAACAAGAGGAAAAATCAACATACTTTATTTATATGTGTTTCATGATGCCATTTCCAGTGTCTTATACCCCCGCTGATGTTATGGAGGGAGATAATGTAAAGATGACCTGCAACATCACTCCAAGGCTGGACAGGGTGACAACAAAGTGGGAACTGAATGGTTCAACCTATCGGACATCAGTTCAGCCACTAACACTCAAAAATGTGTCTCAGCAAGAGTCTGGAACCTGGAGTTGTCTGGTTCATTACAAAAACAAAGAGGCAAAGGCATCTGCATCACTTCAAGTACAAGGTATGGATTTTTAATACACTGGTTAAGTGACTGTTGCCAAACAGAGCCATATTCATCAGGTGTGTTGGAATTTGTTGCATTTATTTAACTTCTGGGTCCACACTTCAGTTTCTCAGTTACAAACATAATCAGTTTCATAGTAGTTTTGTAGTAGCTGAATAATTCATCGTGATTACTGGATCATAAGCCTTAAGACAAAGAGACAAATACACCTGAAGATATAGAATAATAAGCCTATGATGTTCTCTCTCTTTTTTACAGGAATCCTAGTCCCTAAGTATAATTATGCAATGGTGTATGCTGAGGTGGGCTCCTCCGTGACCCTGCCCTGCGTCTTTTCTGAAGGGCTCAGTTTTAACAGTGTGTCCTGGAAGAAGGTGTCCAGTACAACCCGCCTGCCTGCATCATTCCTTCCATCTTTCAAGAATTCCTCCAGCCCTGCCGTGAGACCGTGGGACAAGTCATCTCACATTAAAAGTGTGGAGGAGGCAGACCAAGGCATGTACAAGTGCTCTGGACAGATAGAGAGAACCCATTGGAGGAGGGTGTCAGTGGAGAGATACGTTAACCTGGTCACTGCTCGAGGTGTGTAGAAAATGTACACTTTCCAAAATGTTTTTACAGCTGTTTGCAACCACCGACTGCACCCTTAACAAAAAGGGTTTTATAGAGTACCAAAAAAGTTATTTCATTTGTAACAATAGCCAAATCCTTTTAGGTGTGTTATAGAGCCATTTTAAAAAGAACCTTTAAGGAACCATAAATAAGTTCTCCATCAAGGAAAAGAACCTTTGAACCATCTTAAGCAACATTTAAGCATTTAAATGTTTTTGGGTTGTTTTGGGTTATATATATATATACAACAATTTCTGTTACTAAGCAACATTTGAAGAATTATAATTAATAATAAACATCACTATTAATATCAGAAAGATCCCAATAATTGTTTTATTAAAGAGACTTGGGAAAAAAATCAAATAAACCACAGCTTTGAAAATGAACATAAGACTAAAGCTATTGTAACAGTATGGCTAAGCTGTTGTCATTCTATCTCACTGCAGTTCTGAGTTCATCCAGTTCATCAAGTGGCCGAAAGAGCCTGACCTGTGATCTCAGCAATACCAAGTATGTTACACATTATGAGTGGCTCCGTCTGGACTACGTGGAAAATGCCACGCAGACAATGACCTCTGTACAAAACTCAACATCAAAGATCCTGAACATCCCCAAAGGTGAAGAGAACGACTTAGGTGGATGGGTGTGTCGTTTCTATGAGAGGCAGAAGCTCCTGGGAAGTGTAACTTACCACCAGCAAATGATGAGTGAGTAAACTGCTCCTAACGTTCTGCGTGTATGATTGAAAACCAAATTGCATCTGTAGCGTGTTAAATATTCATCTCTCAAAATGTATATATTGTATTAAGACATATCTAAGCACGTATGACTATACGGAGCTAAGTGTCAAAACTATCTTCTTATCTGTATTATAGACTTATAAATATATACGACTGTATCTGCAGGTGCCTTGAAAGGACAGAGCGAGTCTGGAGGCAGTAAAAAGACCATCATGGTGATAGGACTGGGCTTGCTTTTAATACTGGTGCTGCTAATATTGCTCCAGATGTACAAGAATCATCGCAGGGTAAGTTCAGATAAAAATAAAAATAAAAAATAAGAAATAAATAAATAGGAGCAATTGAACTACTGATATCATCCACAGCCTAGTTGATATGAAAAATGAATGAGACAGGCACTTTCCTCTCTCATCTTTCCCTCCATTGTTTACCCACAGAGGAAAATGATCCTGCAGTATCCAGCTATGGAGACCATCGTCCACCTGGCCTCAAATGAACGAGAAAGGAGAGAAAAATTTAAGGCGAGAGCAAAGGAGCTGGCAGCCAGCTGCAGTGTGGATCATGAATCAATCTGCATGTGAATTTTTTGCTGGTTTTGAAAAACCTCTGTAACTCTGTAAAGATTTCATGTTAAGATGTTGAGGGCTGACATTTACTTTATCTGTACTATATGTGTGTGTATATATGTATGTGTGTATCATGAATCAACCTGCATGTGAATTCTTTGCTGGTTTAAAAAACTCACTGTAATTCTGTAAAGATTTCATATTAAGATGTTCAGGGCTGACATTTACTTTATCTGTACATGTGTGTGTGTGTGTGTGTGCGCGTGTGTGCGTGTGCGTGTGTGTGTGCGTGTGTGTGTTTGACAGTTTCAGACAATTGTAGCATGTAAATAGGCCATAACACAATTAAAAACTACACAATTATTTTTATCTATGATATTATACAAATGTATAGAAATAAAATAATGTACATGACAAACATAAGATATACAACGAAAATAATACATAAATGCAAAGTATACAACTGCGTGTAAGGTATACAGCTACAATAAAAAATAAAAACGATTTATAAAATAAACACATGTGACTACTATGTTGTTAAATTACACTTGTTTTTTCCTGTACAGTATATACAGTTAAGTATATACAAAGGTTAATCGTAGTTTAAAAAAAGCATTCTAATAGTCCACTTTTCTGTTAACAATCATTTATACTGAACACAATACACATCTTTTTTATTTGTAGTATACATTACTGTTCAAAAGTTTGGAATGCTGTATATAAATAATTTGTATTTTTTCATACAGTAACATACAATTACATTAGAACTTATTTTCAAGCCTTGGCCTATTTAGAGTGTCTACAGCTCTATTCATCATTCTGCATTTAAAATGTCTCAGTTTTTGTTATAGCTTCCTAGTATTCGAAAGTCCTTTAACTGAACAGAATTGAAAGTTTGTTTTGTAATGTTGGTAGTGAAAATATAGCAAAAATATGCAAAAGATATTAAAAAATCATAGTTTGTGAGTTTAACGAAGCCATAAGGCCCGTTCCGGCAGTATTTTCCATTCACCCGACAGCAAACACAGTCTACTTCTTTGTAACCGATACATCTACATATTCACATTATGTAACACCCATTCTCAGTACACTTCATATAACAGAATGCAGCTTCCACATGTAAGGGAGCATGTGCACTTCTAGAACACCAAGATAATTTTGAGGGGTTGTGGGGTTGCAAGTCTGTATTTTTGAGAATGTCTTTTCCATCAAAACCCCCTAACCAATGACAGCTCATTGCTGATGCAGGCTAAAACACAGGAAGGCAGTGTAAGTGAACTGTTAATTAAAGCTCCAACTGGAACAGCTGTTAGGGATGTGCGCAGCATTGTTAACCTTAGCAGCTAATTTTACCATATGTTCTAAAACAATGCAAAAAACAGGCACAGAATTTTGTGGAGGAAGGTTGCTGTAGTATGTTTTGGCTGTGCATCTGCAGTTCTTAACTAATAGAGTATTACCATACTCTGACAAGGTCCAGGGCAGGACCCGCGTTCCAGAGAATTTTGAAACATGTACATCATCACAAACAGTCCATGGCTCTAGACCTCACTGTATTCTCCATCCTCTTGCCTCGGTGACTGCTGGAGCTCTGTTGTCAGAGTTTGGTCAAACCAGTCTATTCTTCCATCATAAGGCTTCAAGAATTCAAGTACTTCCTCATCATCGAAGCACCAGCCTGGCCAGTCCACACTCGCACCCAGGGGAGTCTTGGGGCTAAAGAGAGACCAAAGAAAAAGCAATGTTGATAGTGATAATAACAGCTTCTCATTTTTGCTTGTCCTAAGTGGTAAGCATATTTAGTAAGACCAAGATACAGGTCAGCTGTCACTTTGGCAAGATGTAATGAACTAAGAATTATTTAACAAGCTTCAATGTCACTTCTGCAGTTATGTGGAACAGAATAATCCCTTCCTCCCCTTTAAATAAAAATGTGGCATTAAGACTACTTTAATACAAAATCCTGAATAGAAGTCAAGGATTTCTGCAGTAAAAATGCAGAGTGGATTCAAATGAAGCATGAAGGCTATTCTGTGTGGGCAGAGCAGCACAGTAAGAACAAGACAACGCGAATGAAACCCTCGTCTTTTTTGCATGCTAAACTCTCAATTTATAGTCATTTCCTTTGAATGGAACAAACAATGTCCTCTACACTGACAATTTCAGAGTTTAGTAATAATTCCACTGGGTGTTTCTTGAGGCAAATGTTTTAGGGAAAAACCTAAACACGTAAAATATATAGTGCAAAAAAGTACAGATTCAAATATTCCAGCCTGAAATCAGAACCAGAAATGCACTATTCAGTCTACTTTCAATTGTTTTCAAAAAATGCTCAGTCTAACCTGTTTCTTTTCTCCTTCTCAGAGCCATCCACACTGCTCTCCCTCTCTCTGTGTGAGTAATCCTTCCCTTGTGGTCTGAACATCTCTTGCTCTTCTCCCTCTGTTTCTCGTTCTCCTTCACTGGGCGACGGAGATGGAGTGCTGGAGACAGAGATTCGGTTCTGAAAAGACTTAGCACTCTTCCCTGTTGACTTTCCCTGTCTTCGCTCTCTGTCTCTCTCCTTGGCTCTTTCCAGGAGGTCCTGGAGTGGGGAGGGATGTAGCTGGGGGTCAAGCCCTGATGGGGGTGAAGGACAAGGTCTGGTGGGAACACTGAGTGGGAGGCTTTGAATGTTTGAGTAGATAACCTCAGGTGTGGAGGCACTCCTCTGACTTTTCATTTTGGGTACTTTTAGAGAGTTCTGAGGCATTTCTTGGGGGAGCTCTGGTTCAGAGAGAGTGTGCAAGTCTGGTGATAACCTCTCATTAGGAATATTCCAGAGCACCCCTCTGTTCCTCTTTAAGGAGCCCAGATTGAGCACCAGGTGGGAATCCCGGGGTTTGGAAGAAGAGGTGGAGGTGGAAGGCCTGTGAGTGCCATTGTTCGAATAAGAATCTGAGTCAGAAAAGGAATTCCTGTTGGTTGTCTCACCTGACATTTTCCTTGAGCCCTGGGTTAGGGCAGAGGGCTGAGGGTTCTTTGGACGCTTCCTCCGTAACCTTGGCGACTTTAATTTCCGGGAGAATTTCCATGATTCTGAGAGTAACTCACTTTCTTCATCTGGCTTCCAGGATTCTTCCTTTGCATGGTTACTGGCATCTTGTTTCTTTGTTTCGCTCGCTGAAGGGAGTCCCCTGTGCTCTGCAGTGTTGATTGTAGGTTCAGCAGCTATATGTCCACTTGGCAGTGAAGTCTCATTTGATGATGACTGGCTAGGCGTGGTATTTTCCATTAATCTATCTATTAACAAAGGATGCGGACCATTTGACCTCTTTGTCTCTGAGTCCTCTTGTGAAATGTCACTGGAGTTTGGGATTTTGTGATTCCATGTAACCCGTCTTTCATTTAACACATCACTCTCCTCCTGAATTCCACAATCACTACTCTTTGTTTCCTCAGATTCTTGTGTTGCTTCATCAGTAATTTCTTTGTTTTGCATTTGTTTTTTCATAAAACTTGCCTGTGGCGGTTGGCTGTGAAAAGTGGAAGTTTGCACCTCACTCTCTACTTGTGGAATTTCTACACTCTCTAATTCATTGCCTATGAGCTTCAGACCAGCTTCAGGAACATCTAAGGAAGTAGATGCAAACACTGATTGCCCCTCTGGTTGTTCTTCTCTGTCCTCAGTGGCTTGTGAGGGACGGGGAAGTGTTTCTGACTCATCTAATTCAACTTGATCATGGGTCTTCTTTGGGTTGCCTTGATTTTGGTTTTTCCTTAAGGTCTCCAGGGCTTCCTGTAAGTCAGTAACAATGATCAATGTCTGTGGTTACAAATCCATTATGAAGCCATTTATAATTAAATGTCAAAATCAGATTAAAGGAACCCAGGGGTGTTTAATTAAAGATTCTTATGCTGCATTCAAGTGCAAGTTGAAAATTTGCAAATGTAGCTATAAATGGAAAAAAAGAGGTCTAAGTGGTCTCAACTGGAGTTAAATCTTTTTTTTCACTAATTGGCTAGTTAATCTGGTATGTACAACCACCCAATGAGAACCTGAATACAGCATCACATACATAAATACTGCATGCTACTTTTCCTAATGTAGTGAAATCCAAATTTAGCTAAATCTTGAGAAGATGACTCCACTAATAATTCTATAAACAAAAAAGCATTTAGCATAATTAGCCCTGTTTAGTGCCGTATGTGAAGCAATAAATAAAAGCCATTGTACTCAGTTTTTGATATTTTAAATATGGCACTGCTAGTTCTTATTTTTTTCAGCTTAAACTAAAAAACAAATATTGTGATGCATATTGCGTACCACAAAAATATCATGAAGTATTGTGATGTTTGATTTTTGTAATATTGTCCATCCCTGTGATAGTCGGTAGATTCTTAAACTGACTCCATGGGATCCATGGGTTTAGACTTATAAACATGGAGAACTGCTATATTTTTTAAGAACTGTCCCAAAGGATGTCCCTTAACTGGTGCTTTAAGAGCATGTGGTGGACTGTGTGCTCGTGCTGAGTGACCGACCTGGGCCTGGTGTATGGCAGAAACCCATGCTGTGCAGCTCTCTTGGCTGGGGGCAGAGACACTGTATACACTGACCGCACCGCCCAGGTCACTCATTTCCACCAGCACAAAAGAGTCTGTGAGACAGAAAGAAAGAAAGAAAGAAAGAATGAGAGAGAGATGATGACAATGACATGTTAAACTTGATAAATTCAAGTTCACGATCAGAAATGTTAAAACAGATGTTATGCCTAGTTACTATAGGTTTTATTTAGGTGTTTTAAAATAATGAAACCATAGAAAGGTAACTGAAAAAAACGATGTCAATTTACTATAAAAATAATAAAATGTCACTTTAAAAATGCTAAAAGTTGGTGTAGATGCAGAATGACTGTATTTGCAGCAACACATGCAGCCTGATTCATAGGAAAACATATCTGAGGGAAGATAGATAACCACAAAACACCTACAGATGGTCTGTTTTTTTCCTTAGTTCTTTTCAAGCATTACTGAACTCACATTCTTATGTGTGACCGTTTTCAACCTGCAAGCTTGACATGCATTGTGATGCAGGTTAATGTTTTTATTTGTCCAAGCATCATTTCAGGTATTGTGAAGCACATTTAATACATGATGCACATATTATTGCTCCTAGCATTACACACATGGTTAATTTATAACTTGGAGTAAGTATTATTTCAGCAGAGATGAAAAAAGCCAAAATTATTCCTTTTACACGAAAGGGAATAGAAATGGCCCTGGGAATTACTGGTCAGTTTCCATCCTTAGTGTTGCAACTAAATTTTTTTGGAAAAGCTTGTTCATGAATAAATTCATGAATAGGTTATGTAATGAGAATTTATTAATTAGCTTCAAAAACTCTTATTTTATAGAATCTTGTTTAGTGTTTTTAACAGATTTTTAAGAGAGTTGTTTAAGGTGGGTGCTGCAGGGCTTTTGGACGATATGCTTTCTTTACATTTGGGCAAAAAAAGTGTCTAGCCTTTTTGAAAATATAAACCTACATACAGTGATTGAATGAAGAATAGGACAAGACACATTTACAAAACAAGACATGTACTGCTCATCTTATTTTAGTTACATTTAATATGTAATTTGCTTCTCGATATTCACAGGAATGGAACATTCTGTCTATTGAGGCCAGGGGTATGACTGATGCTGTTATAGTAAGAAAATATAGACATGTAAATTTGCAATGTCTCTGTGTCTATAAATCAAGGATTCCACTGTAATGCTTGATATTACCATCATATAAACTAAAATAAACTAAAACCTCACCAGCAAATTCACATTTTGTGGAAAAATGCCACTTGAAGTAATGTGTGTACAACCATTTTGATCGAGTCACTGATAATGGTACTTCTGTGGGCAGGATTAGAGGCCATGCCATGAATACTGACTCATGATATAACGTGACACTGAAGCAAAGATGGATTTGCTTTCAGTTCCATTCAAATGCACCACAACAAGAGTATTTAGTCATTTGATCCTTTAAAGTTACAGAGCAAGTTGCAAGTATGCAAAACATTTGCATTTCTGCATGATGGAATTCACCCCAGTGTTAAAGACATTTCCATTCGCGTGCAAATCAGGGTACAAATCCATTGCCACTGATACTTAACTGAATCAGTATCCATACAGAGAGACCTGCTTCAGTTTGCTAATTGTGTATGTGAAATCAAACTCTGCATATTTTGTCTATGAAAAAATTAATAAATAAAGCAAAAATCAATCTGAACAATATAACCATGCACAATATGTATCATGACGCTGCCCAGTCAGTGCCACGTTTTTCAAAAATACTATCAGGACTATGAATACAAAGGCTTTTATTTAATTTCATTCACTGCATTGCACTAAGTCAAATCAAACAGGACAAAGACTGCTCTGTTTGTAATGAAACATGCAGTTGTTCAGTATTCTTTAAGTACTGACAATATCCCCGATATGCTCAGAAAACATACTGTGACATAACATCACAATAACGATATATTATCATATTGCCCACTGCTGCTGAGAATTCTTTTCTGTAGACTTGAGAAGTGAAGCATATTATTTCATATTATTATATACTGTGCCCATCTTTCAGAAAGAGAATTTTTCACAGGTAGAAAAATTCAGGTTTGTAAAGCAAAAATCCTCCCCAGGATTTTATTCCAAGCTCCTGCCTTCTCTGATTTGCTCACCAGCAACAGTGGTGTCGAGGCAGTTGGAGTAAAATCTTTTTACATTCTGGACCTGAATCTCCCACTCCCACGGCTTTTTCATTTTCATGAGAGAAAAGCATGGAAACTTTGTGCATAAACTGAACTCAACGTGTCACTGTTTGAAGTGTACCTGGGATATGTATGGGCACATCTGTGGATTACACCCTGGGTGAGTCATTCTGTGATTAAAACACCTTTGCTGAAACCAGATTATCAAGTTGGGTATATCACTGCTGTCTGAGCACATTAACTTTAAATCTAGTTCCATTTTTGAACAGTAAACAAGTATACACAATTGTGTGCAGCATTACATGCCTTCAGAATGAAACCCCCGAAAATGTGTATTTATTTATACTTGTACTTGTTTTTCGCTGGAATGCCCAGCTATGCTCCTGGAGCTCTTTAACCCAGGATATTTAATCTCTAAAATTCAGATTCCCCTAGGAAATGTGACTGTTTGGATCAGGTGTGTTAGATTGGGGCAGGTACTGAACATTCTGGCCACTCCAACAAAAGTTGTTTTAGTCTAGAAATAGGCTTAAACCGAATCTGGTAAACAATAAACAAAGCGTCCAGCAGAAAAATGGTAACCAGCAGTAGTGCGTAAAACTCACATCCATCCTTCAGCTCAGCACACTTTATTCTCTCCAGGGACAGCGGGGGGCGCACTACTTTCTGTTTATCTGATTTCTTCTGGGTTTTGGTCAGCAGTAGAACATCTGTGAAAAGCAGGACCTCCACCTCCAGCTAGTGTCAAACAAAACAGCAAAAGGTCCTCTAAGAGTGTTTGGTTGATGTGGTACTCATATGTTAAAGTTTCCAGTTGTGCAGACGTTAACCCACCTTGCTGTCCTTTCTGCCTCTAACCTTCAGGGTCTCCACCAGCAGGAGCTTGCGAATGGCTTTGGCTCCCATCCCTCGTATAGGAGTGGTTAAATCAAAGTGACAGAACTCCTGCATGTACTGGGAAGGAAATATACACACATTCTATCAATTACTCCTTTGGTGACTTATGGTGTCGGCCAGATAAATAAATTTCAGGAAATGTGTTTACCTTGTCTATTTCTTCATTCATCCCCTGCATCTCATATCCCTCTACTCTTTGAGAAAGGACAAAGAGGGCCAACTCATTGTCCTTAAACTCCAGGTAGTTGTTGATGCTGTCCAGAAACTGAGCAACACTGGTCAGCTAAAAGAGGGAGAGAGCGAGAGAGCACATGCATATATAATTTTTTTTAAAATAAAGCATTAGTTTATAATAAAGTACAGCTTTTGCAGTTTTCTGAAAGGTGCCTCACCATACGGTGGAGCCCACGTTGCGTGTGGGGGTCCTCTGTGGTCTTCAGAATGGCTTTCAGAAGCAAGGGATACTTTGTAATCCTCTGGTGTGGCTTTGCTTGCATGTCACCCAGTCGCATTCGTGCACACTGTGGATGAGTCTCCACCCACTGAACAGAAATATAAAAATCCATGCACATATTTTACCATTTCTTTCTCTTTATGCAAAAGTTTTAACCCCACTGGTCAACCTTACAAACTTAAATACATTTTTATGTAATACATTTTTCTAAATATACATCTTAAAAGAAAAAAAAGATATATAAAGTGTTATTACACTGGCATAGGCCACATTTTAAATTTCATTTTCTCAAAAAATATTTTAAATTTTCGGAGAAGTGTGCTCTCTGTAGAGGATGCATGCATACTTTCACTTAGAACATCATGCATTCATATTTAAAAATATAACATGAAACATGACAATGCAATATGATTTAAGAATATGACTTATTACAAAAGGGTGGATCATGCATAATGGAACCAAGCCAACTGACAACTAACAAGAAATAAGAAACCTCAAACTGATGTTCACTGGAAATTGTTGTTTGTATCAGTAGAGGAAACATCACTCCTTAAGACAAGTTCGAAAAACCATCAGACAGTGTGATTCAGTGCATTTTTACAATTTTTTTCACTGTATGGTCATCCTTTTTGATATATGATAAAAGTGTTGCTATTGTTTTAACTGTGTTATCTTTCTTCTACTCCATCAATTGTAACAATGCAGTCTGTTATACATTATTGAAGTGGCCTAATATGCACTTGTAGGCATACACATTATGTTTGATTTTGATTGCAGTACCGTAAGATAAGTCTGAAAGTGTGGATTTGTTTCCAGCATTTTGCGTGTAAATTCCACATTTCTCTCCTCTTCCCAACAGTAATCCAAGTATGCCGAGAACCGCTCTGCAAACTATAAGAGAACAACAGAAGGTCAGAGAGAGAGAAGAAGACAAGGAGATGGGATGATTAATGCATTGGGCTGCTTGAGACTTGTCAGGACCTGCAGACATCCTGGCTCAAGCTTCAAAGGGTCGAAAGGTTTTCCACTCAGCCGGATGTCCTTTAACATGGGATATAAGACCTCCAGCCAGAAGAGCTTATGAGCATGGAGGATGGAGGGAAGGTTAGAGAAGAGATGGGCTGAGGTAACCTGGAAGAAAGTATGAAAAGAAGAGAGAAAGAAAGAACGAAAGAGAGAGATGAGTGAAGGCCACCATCTCTAAATGGGCTGTTCTCGCCCACCACTACACTCTCAGGCCATGCTTTCCACCTTGTCAGCAAATCATGTATTGTCTGTTTCCACTGGTACATACCCGAGAGATACTGAATATTCTACTGAAAATGAACGGAAAGAAAGACTCTAAGAGCGGAAGGATACTTCTAAAACTGTCACCGCACTGCTGTAGCAAACCCTGTATCTGTTTAAATGGGCCACTCTTCATATTGACTACAGTAGAATTCGCATGGCACCCTTCTGTATAGTAGGGATTGCTACTGTAGGAGGGATAAGCTTTTTTATTTATTTAGTTTTGTATTTATTTGTCTTGTTTGTTTGTCAATCCTGAAATTGGCCAGAAAATTTCTCATGAGGACATTATCAATGACTTTGTTTCCAAAAGGGTAAAAAGACGATACCTTTATCATTTTAAACACACATCGCAATTTATTTATATTTATTTTGTTATATCATTTTATGTTTTATATACTTATTTCCCTAGTTAGAGTTACTGAGAAATTATTTGATCAATCCATAAAAATGTTAAATTAATTGCTTTAATTTATACATTTTTCTTTTTATACAAAGTACGATCACAAAATACAAGGGGTTAGTCACTTAGGGTCCCACCAATTCAGGATCAGACTGAAGAATTAAAGACCGACCTCAAAGAGGAACCCCCGTTGATGAAGATATTCCAGTGCAGCCAGAACAAACTGTTAAAGATAAAGATGCTTGATTAGTCCAAGCTGCTCGATTAGTCAAGAGACATTCATACATTTGAGTGTTTATCCTGCTCTGCCACACCGGAGTAAATCACCCTGTTGAATCAGGGCTGCTGGAATAAGGAGGATCCAGGATTTGAGAGACATTTTAAGCAGAACATTTTAATGTATTAAAGACTATTGAGAGATAGATGAAAGTAGACTGCATTCATTACTATACAATAAAGTACAGTTCAGCACTGTGGCATCTTACATCAGTGATGATGGTGAGTTTGGTGATGTAAATGAACTCAGTGTGAATGAGTTCCCACAGCGCCTCCTGCTGGTGCCTCTGAGTTTTTGACATTGACTGGGCAGAAACAGAATTCATTTAAAAATAATAATTCGTTATGTAACCAATTGTGTACCTCTTACAGTTAACACTAGTGGTTTCCATATTAAACATTAACATTGCATTAACAAATCATTTTATGTAAGTATTATGAATAATAAAAGCTTATTTGTCACTTTATATTTACATTGATTGATTGATTGATTGAGTGACTGATTGAGCAGATTTTCATCCCGAGCAACTGTACACACCTGTTTGAAAACCAAATGTGTAAAAAGGATTTATAACCTAAACAAACGTTCCATCATAGCTTGATCTGTTTAAATAAATAAAGTGTAGACCTAAATAGATTTAAATGCATCAGTAACTTCTCTTTCCTTCTCTTTTTATTGACTCCCTTTCTTCACCTACTTTTCTGTTCCCTACATAGGCTAAACTCTCTTCATCATCGCCTTCTCACTTTCGTTTTCTCTTCCTCATTTTTCTACCCACAGTAATAATGTGAGAATATCACATGATTCAAACTGTTAAATGAAAGCTCCTTTCCTGTCCGCTTTCTTTGATTTTGCCTGATCTGTGGCCGGTGGTTCCACTAAATATCCTGGCAGAATCAACTATGCGAAAGAGACCACATGGCTAGTAGATTAGACAAAATCAAGGAAAGCTGATAGTATTTGAACGTCTTTCATTTCTTCTTGTTCTCCTCCTTCTTCTCTTCTGTGGCCCTGTCGCTATCCACACCTCATGAGAGAGCACTATGTCTGTCCAGCTCTTCTCCATGAGCTCGGCTTTGTCTTCCTCGCCCCACCTGCAGCTGAGCTCAGCAGGCACAGGGAATGACTCCAGAGTCTGTCTCAACACCTCCACCTGCTCTTGACCTCCAGCAGCAGCTCCCCGCTCCTGAGAGAGAAAGAGAGACATGCACAGGACATGATTTTACTTCTGTTTTTAAAATGGTGCTGTTTTACAGAAATCCGTGCCTTTCATTTCACCTTCATCTTTTGAACTGAATTCTTTTTTCACTCACTTTCCTCATTATTAAGACCTAGATGCTCCTTTTGACACCACTTTCTTCGAAAGGTATTTTATTAGAATCATTTTGCCCTGTTAGACAAGTCATTTTTAAATAGTAATTTGACAACAGTGTTAAATGTTAAATGGCATATTTTGTGTTATTTGAGAAGTGAGGAACGTTAACAGCATATATGTTTTTCTGTGTGTTTATTCATCAGGAATCGTTTAGCTATATCAAGAATAAAAGATTCTATGAAAGCATACGGATTATATAATATACCAGAAAAGCACATTATTGTTTAACATTACATTATCAACATTTTGTGGGAACTATGTATGTGTCACTAACAGGACGGAATACTTGCAAAGCCAGAGTACGACAAAACCAATAGTTCGTTTTTTTTTTTATCTGTGTGCTCGGGCTTTATGTGTTCCTAATAGTTAAACATGCCATTATTTTTAATAGAATGCAAAAACACACACACACACACACACACACACACACACACACACACATAGAAATCATAAAATCTTATAGAAATCTTAAAATATAACAAAACCCTTAGAAAAATATAAGATAAAACAAAAAATAAAATATAAGATATAAGAAAAATATAAAATATAAGAAACTCTTAGAAATCTTAAAATCTCTCTGAGAGAGAAAGTTAAGAAAGTTAAAAGGTTAAATACCTCCTGAGTGGAAGTCTTTTCAGATGAGCCCTGATTGAACAGCACCTGCATCAGTGCTCCTCTGGATTTGGTGTTGCCAGATGTTCCCTTACTCACTGTGGAAAAGTCTACAGGATGCCTCTGTTTCTTTTTCTGGGAGTAATCAGAGTAAGATAAAACTGCAACACTACAGCACTGAAAATAAGCTCTTAGTAAAGAACTAAATATGACTTAAACCCACACTACTGCATGCCAGTGTGCCAACATAGGCAGAACAGTACCTGATAACCCAGGGTGTTGTATCTCTGTTTTTCTGCTGCCCGCCGGTGACTGGCTGGTGTCTCTGCAGGTTGAGCCAAAAACCCATCTGGAGCATCACTTTCTTTCTCCTTCTCTGCCTCTTTCTCCATTTCTCCATCTATCCCCTGGGCTTTCAGATCAACTTTATCTGGGGGGCATGGCATCACTTCTTTTTTTCACATGTAATTGTTTTGAGAAATGGCTGTGTGGATAAAACAGATCAAATCAGACCAGACTAGATTAGGCTGGAATTTGACAAAGAGAGCCAGTTTGGAGTGTGTGGTTGGGGGGGGGGGGGGGGGGGGGGGGGGGGGGGGGGGGGGGTT
>JBBPCZ010000007.1:11330436-11341180 GCA_037974445.1 Brycinus macrolepidotus
TTTTTCGTCAGGCTCAGCAGAGTGATTGTGAGCACGTTAATGTAAGTCTATTTCATGAGTTCCAGCACACACACGCAGACATACACGCAGACATACACACACACATACACACACACAAGCTTGTTTCTTTTTATGCTCGCACTACCACAAAGGCTTTCTCTACAGCAGCTGATTTTTTACTGTTTTTCTTACTGCTATACAAAACCCTGACTATAACGAATAAATACTCAAAAGCTATGTATTAGCTACATCACTACTGCGTCAACTCTTTTTTTAAAACAAAAATAGAAATGACAATTGACAGTGAAGGCTCTTGTCTCTTTATAGAACATTATTCAAGAGCAATGAAATATCTGTACTTGCAAGAACAGAGCTCAAAAACATATCACTTCAAGTGCAAACATTACAAGTGCTTTTTGATCAGGCCTAAGAAAAGAGTTTAAAAGGGGAAATAGTAAAAGAAAAAGGGCCACTTTTTCTGGAAGGCAGAAGTTCATCTGCTCTGACGATGTGCACTTCAAGCAGCATGGTGCCTGTAATTTCAGCAGCACTCAGTGGACTATTAACAGTCATGTTTAAGGTTGTTCCAGTTTATTACAGGGGCAAGCTGATATTGTAATAATCCACCACTTATTTGGTGAAAGAGAGTAAGTCCAGAAAACTTTAGAGGAAACTCTGAATCTTTGAATCCCACTTTTTTGGCCCTGCTTTGCTCTCATTTTCAAGGGGCCACATCCTCTTGTAAAAACAACAGTCTCCATTAAACCAACCTCTAAAACACACAATCAATATAGATTCTGGGCACCACTAGGGAAATATTACAGTTATAAGCAAATAATCTTCCAAAAGGGTCAGATGAGTTTGGATCATAGATATATATGGGGCACACTACTGAAGCCTCTGCTCTAGTGACACATACTCCTCAGAAGTGTTCCTCATTCCAGACTTGAATGGATTTTTTTTTTTTTTTTTTTTACAATTTTTTTCTTTAGAGATGCATCAGAATCAAACTTTTTTTTTCATTTTCAGTAAAGCACATGTTTTTTTTGTTTTTTTTGCAAAATCATTGGCTGTGCACTGCCCTCTCTGCAGTAACTGTTCAGCTTTCAGTGCCTCAGCAGAGCATCCAGCTCTGACCCATCCCACCCTGGACATCATCTGTTTGAGCTGCTGCCCTCCGGCAAACGTTTTAGATCAAGCAGATCAAGGACAAACAGACTTGACAAAAGTTTTACCCCAGAGCCATAAGAGGACTGAATGCTGTTACACACGGACACTTACACTGACACTGCCTGACAGGAACTGACACTGACATTTACAGACACTGCACTAATGCACACATTTAAAATACTCAATTGTTTGAACTACTGGACATAAGTCACAGAATGTTTACCCCCCTTATGTTTACTGCACCTTATTTGTACACTTCATCACTACTCTATCTGTGCCACTCATCACTGCCAACTCAATGCGCAATATTTCTGCTTGTCACAAGTACCCCTCATCACTTGTCACTCAGTGTACAACACTGTAAAGTGCAATTTTTTGCTGCCAATTGTCTATATTGTATACTTATTGTCTATTTTTCCCATACTTGTATTTAGGTATTTAAGATTTTCAGATTTTTAGATTATTGCGTGTAGCACTATTAAGATTGAGAAACCAAATTCGTTGTAGTCCATGCAAAGACAGTAAATCTGTCTAGTCTAAGGTTCATGCTACAACACAGAGGGCTACTGTTTCTGCAGAAATTCTCAGTTGACTCAGCTAAAGTCGGATGTATCAGGCATGGGGACAACTCGGAATTTAGGATGGTTGTGGACAGTTTTGATTACTGGTGTGAGCTGAATCAGCAGCACCTCAACATCAACAGGACTAAAGAACTGGTGATAGACCTGAGATCACAGTCTCCTATCACTCCCCTGTCCAATAAGGGATGGATGTGGAGACTGTTCAGGACTACAAGTGCTTTGGTGTATACATGTACGATAAGCTGGACTGTTTAAAGAACTCACTGACCACCTACAAGAGAGGTCAAAGAAAGTGGTTCTTCCTACGAAGACTCTGGTCTTTTAGAGTCTACAGCACCTTGTTGATGATATATAAGTATGTGGTATTCAGCACCATTTTCTATGTTGTGGTGTGCTGGGGTGGCAGCATGAAGGTGGCAGCAGACACCATGAGGTTCAGGAAACTGATCAATAAAATGGGCTAACTGCTGTGTGAGGAACTCAACAACTTTTAGCCATAGACTCACTAGCATAAAGTGCTCCACTGAATGTCTTCCTCTACACTGCCATCAGATGCTATAACTCCTCTCCCTGTCACACACCCACACAATAATCTGTGCAACAACCTGCTACTATTCATATGTGCAATTTCTTATTGTGTGCAAAATCATTATCATTACATGCAATATCCACACTATTATGTGCAGTGGTTTATTGTGTGTAATACTCTTATCACGTCCAATATCTCTACTTATGTCACTATCACATTCAACAATGGACTAAATATAGAGTACAATTGCAAACGCCTACTTGTGTTAATTAGCAGACTACTTAAGCAGTAATTTTATTTATTTATCAACAGTATTTATGTCCACGTCTCTTACTGACCACAGCATGAGTTTTATTTTATTTTGGCATTATGTTTATATTATATGTTATATTGTTCTTGTCTTTGTGCTTCTTTGTGACCGTGCAGTCGCAGCAAAAGCTATTTCCTCTGGGATCAATAAAGTTTTCTGATATATATCATATCCACCTTTCTGAACATCATTTGTCTTACCTCACTGTGACTGGTGTCTGTGGACAGAGTGCATCCTGGAAAATCCTCCCACAGCAGAAGTGTTTCCTCAGTTTCCTCCCAGGCCAAAGAGTCACAGTCATCCTCAAACTCACACTCACGCCTGAAAAACATACACAGCAAAATGCATACTAAGTACTTACAGTAATATTATGTTCTATTGTAGAGATACCACAGTCATCTGTACCAAGCTGACATGAGTACAAACAGTCCTACTGCTCCCACTTGGTGAAAAGGATGGATGTGTCTCTCTTACTGTTTTGTGAGTAACAACAATGACTTAATGAAAAAGAAATAAATATACACTGAACTGACAGTTTGCCAGGTACATCTAACTTGTACCTACATTTACTTGACATTTTATTAGAAACACATGTAGATGCACTTTCTAGGTTTACAATTACTGACTGTAGCCCATCTGTTGCTACATAGTTTGCTAGTCACCTTCTGTCTTAAGACTCTTTGGAAAGCGACCGTCATTTACAGTCAGTCCAAAAACACTACATATCAGCCCTGATGTTTAGTGTAAAAAGACATAAGATAATGTTATCAGCTCACATGAGAAACACACTGAATCTAATTTATCATCTTTTTCAATGAAGACCTTATTTACTTGAGCAATTTCCTTGTATTCAGGTAAAATGTACTTGTACTGAACTATCACATCAGTAAAAGTACTCAAGTGTTCATTTTTAGTACTTTTTATTCTTCCGTATAAGTGCATTAGTAACAAATGGTAAGTATGCTGGGCCATTTAGTGTGCATATGTACCTGATAAACTGGCAATTCATTGTAAACAATTCCAGACAATAATTTGCTAGTCTTCTGTAAACACATTCAGTGAATCTACAATGCTGTTCAACAAAATGTGGTGACTGACCGTATATGTCGCACACAAATCTCCCTAATGCAAAGGATGGAAAATACTGCAAGATTTTAAATGTTCTAGATATCAGACTGGAAATTTGGGTAAAAACAGCACACCACTGACTGATTTTCACCGTCATTTCACTATTAAAATATGGACCTTGATCCAGCTTATAATAAGTATAGCACATTACATGTGTAAATGTGTACAGCCTGCTTCCTCACTCACTGTACAATGAGCTAGGCAACACATTAAATCAGCAAGGAGGTCTAAAGAAGAAAATGAGCCCTACTGTGCAACTCTGTTTCCCCAGGGGATGTAGATCATTACATTTCCTTGCATTCATGGTCAAGGTCAGTATAGTTTGTTGCTCTTTTGCCATCAGTTCAGGAGCGCTCTCATGAATAAAGAAAGGGCATAGGAAACAACTCACAGCTGGGATAACATTCTCTGCATCTCTTCATTAATCTGATTAGCTGAGGTGGTGCCCACATCCTCTTCTTTTGTTCCACCTCCATCACTTTCTGAGGTGCTGGTGGGCTCATCTGTCTCACTGCCATTGGATGGCTGGGTTGTTTGTTTCCGTGGGCGACAGCTAACGGAAGATTGTGGGCTAGGTACCTGAAAGGAAGAGAAATGTACACTACCTTTATTCTCACAACAAACCACTGAAGAAGCCACACAGGCTGAAAAAAACAATGCTGACATTTGACCTGCTCCCCAGCCTGCCCATAAGTGGACACACATAACCCCACAGAAACAAACGTTAGCAGAAAACCATTTCAGCACTGCAGCAGGGGGAGAATAACACAAGGCAGGAAATGTCCATCAAGCATCTTTGGAATGAGTCTGTTCCACCAAAATCAGCAGGTAAAGCAAAATCTGACTAAAACGAATCTAACTTGAATAGGGCTTTAGTGGGTTATGGTAACTTAAACTTCACAGAATCACCCTATTTATACAGAAATGTTTAGAGCATGTATTATAAACAAAAATGCTTGTATGAGTTTATGAAATGGTCAGATGACATTTGAACACTGTTGTGCTCCTCCTCTCCCCACAAAAGTAAGTGAACAATGAAATCTGAAATTTAAATTTGAAATTTTACTCAGCACAGCAAGAGACGGGTAGATGCAGTGTGTGTGGGTTTGCTTGAAAGTATGTCCACACCTTAAAGATTTTGATGGGGTCCTCACAGTTCCGCTGCTGAGCCAGGTCACACAAACGAGCGGTGATATCAATGCGTCTGCAGATATCCATATCCACCTTCATCGCCTTCTCCTGGATCTTACTGTCCAACTCAGACAGATCCTGTTTGTATAGAAGACCACTAGTCACTTTAGCCATGCAATTGTTTAGCCATGCAAACAAATCAAGTTTTAGTATTAACATAATAAAAAAAATTACCAATCCTATAAAACAAATTCTGTGATAGTGTCATTATTTCCTATCACATAAACTACTCCGCATTATGGGAGAAATAGATGTCTGCATAAGCTTATTTGTGTCTCTCAAAGACACGGACCTTTCAGAGACAAAAAACTCCCAGAAATGCGAAAAGGGCACTGAAATTATTTGAAAGGTATATAATGGGGACATATCATATAAAACTGAATTCTCCTATTAATTAAAAGTTTGATGTGGTATGTAAACTCTCTTTAAAATGTATCTTTTATTCCCCAGGTCATGCAGATATATGGAAATTGAGCTGCAAAAACAGCCTGTTTTGCATTCATTGCTTCTGTGATGTCAAAACAATGCTTTTACATATATCTGCATATTCAGCATGAAGCAGTTTAGCTTTATTTCTGTTGAAGTTATAAAGAGTTTCAGGCTCTCTATTTTTTGAATGAGGCACAAGACAAGCCAGTCACTCAGAATAGTGTCTGTTTACATATATTTGTCAGCATTTTCAATTCCAAAAGAAAAATACAAGTTAAAAACATTATAAGTGGACCTCAGGGAAAAATAAAGTGGAAGAAAGATGAAGGATTTGGAGCCTTTAAACTAACAAGCAGATGTTATTGCACATATTTTGTGATTACACTCACATTGCTCATGAGACCCTTGAAGAGGACAAGCTCGGCCTTCAGCTGCTGCACTCTCAGAGCCAGCTCATCCTGACACATCTCACTCTCTTGCAGGTCCTAAGAGTGCACACACACACACGCACACACAACTTGTATCTTAGATACCTCACACAGAGAGACCTGATCTTAGATCAGTATTGTTACTCTGAGGCTCTTGAGAAATATGGGCCCATATCTATAGAACAGCGTTGTATGAAGAGCTGGTGTCTCTGCTGGTTTTCATTTCAACAGAGCAAGAGCACACATGATCAACTCTTTGAAAACTAATACCAGTAAATTAAAGTGTGATCTGCTTGACTGGAATGAAAACTTGCAGCCACACCTGGACATGTTCACACCTGGACATCCCTGATCTGCGTTCACAGAACGAACCTCAATCACAAACCTACATACCAACACACCTGACATGTTCTCCCTTCAGGGATTTCAAGCTAAAACAGGTAAATCTCACACTTCAAAACAACAGAGGAAAGCAGACATTTTTTTCCTGGACCTCAAAAACAAACCTGGTTTAGAAAGCAAGAGCAAAAACAGTGAATGTGAGAAGACATCAAGTTACAGCACCTCAAAGTAAACAACTAAACAATTAGGACTGCATATATAAACTCAGAACTTTGACTTAATATGGTTTTTGATTCTTAAAGCAAGTGATGTTTAACTGTCTTAATATGTTGTTTATAGACCTGCTGAGATACTAAGAATTTATTCTGTTTTCCAAATGCAGAATAAAAATTATCCTGGAATAAAACACCTGTTTACTGAAACACATGCTCAAGCAGGCCTAAAGTGCCTGAAGTGTTTAGGCTTTAGTCTTTATTTCATTTTTTTTCTATATGAACTGGACCCAGTTAACTGTGATGAGATGCAACAGCTGAATGGGAGAAGGGCAGATATTAAAATTAGCCCTGCAGGACTGGAAGTGAGGATCACTGCACTCATTTCAGATCACAGATGTGCTAATCACATTCCCCTGACTAGGTGTCTCTTAATCCCACTATTATACAATTTTATAAGGACAGAATAAAAAAATCAAAAACAAGTCTAAAGGCAAGAGAAAAAGATAAGAGTAATAAACAGAGAAAATGATCAATATCAGTATCCTTACTTGACTTACAACTTACTCGTGTGCTGTTTCCTTTACATGTTCATGATAGCAAACAAATCAAAGAAAATATATGCCAGGGTGGTCTGCATATTGTGAGAAACAAATCACTGGATAAATTTTGTTTATCCAGTGATACAGAATATGACTGATAGAAAACTAAAATTACAATTTTGTTATAGCCAGTTTGAAGAGTGGTTTAAACTATTGTTAAACTGCAGTGCATTAACAGCAAACAGACAAGTTGGTCAGACCATCCCACTGAAAACAAATATCAATAAAAAAAGATCTCCATAATACAGATAGGTAACGAAAGGAAAAAAACCTAACTAATGAGAGGAGGACGAATAACATGACAAGTGCAAATGCTTCCAGACAGGTGTACTGCATGATACAATTTAGCAACTGACCCACTAACATGTTCCGTGGCATGTATAAAAATGCTGATAAGGCCTAGTTGACCTCAGGTTTGGAAAAGTGTAAATGTACACTCTGAAAGGCACAGAAAGCAGGAGCTACAGTCACAAAGACTGCTCAGTTTAATGTTTCAATAAGAACAGAGACTAAAATGACATCTGCATAATATCTGTGGGAAAGACATCAGATGAAAACCACCTGATGTAAAAATCTGTTGATAAAACCTCAGACACCATCTTCTCCATTTTCAGACTACCATTTTATACAGTGCTCTTCATCACATCATCAACACACCCAGTGAGGGAAAGTCTTTTGGAAGAATGAGTCCCGTCCCTCCACTACACTTACAGAGACTTGTAGAATCAAAGCAAAGGTGCATCGAAGCTGAAGCTCTTACTAAGACACTAAGTTGTTTTGTCTTCAATTTATCACCCTCTGTATTTTCTCCTTGATGAAAAAAATTGGGTGCGACGACAGAGGACACTTTTGCTTAATATATTTTGTTCTGAGTTAAAGCTTATGTGTCTAATACAAAGTACATTTAAACTAGATATAATACGAGGGGTGCAACAATGCATCAAAATATTAGGATACTGCATTGCAAAAATATGACAATATGCATCATGGACATGTGACAACGCATCATGCAGGGTAATAATTCTATTAATTATTTGATGTAACTGCATTGCAATTAATAAATTGGGCCAGAACTGAACACAGTCATCCTTCATCTTCATTCAAACTTAATTCTAAATATTGTGAGTACACTGAACTGTTTTCAGTCTTATTTTGTTGAATATATCGTGAGTGTATCGAATTGAGCCGAACTGTGAGCTGACTGTGTGTTACTCCCCTCTGCAATACTTCTTATTAGATTTGCTTACCTCCTGTAGGTCTGTGATCTTATGTTGGAGTTCCACTCTCACTGTGTATTCCTCCTCCCATCTTAAAAAAAGACAAAACAATTAACCTCAACAAGTTCAACACAGTACAACACAGCACAACCAGTGTGCATGCAGCATACAGACCATCATCAGTGTAATGAAGCTAAAATGGGATGAACAGCTGATTTATTTTTCTGATTCTGGCGGAGCTGCCTGGCAATTTCACAACGTAAATAATATGAACCAGGCAAGTGCACTCATGCTGTATTTGAATGATGCTGCTACATCTATACCCAAAAGTCATGTGCACAATTAGGCAGCTGGTGGCCTGGTGGTTAGGAAGTTGGCTCTGCGACTGGAAGGTTGTGGGTTCGAATCCAAGGACTGTCAGTGGCACCACTGAGGTACCCTTGAGCAAGGTACCGTTCCCACATACTGTTCCCCAGGCACTGCGTCGCTGGCTGCCCACTGCTTCACTTGGTGAACGGGCTAAATGCAGAGAAAGAATTTCATACTGTGTGATGTGCTGTGGTGTGTTCACGTGTGATTATAAGGCTTTACCTTACTTTTGGTATAAACGTAGCAACATCAAGGTTAAGAGGCAATTTTATGATGGAAATATATGAACCAGGCAAGTGCGCTTAGGCTGTGTTTGAATGATGCTGCTACATCTATACCAAAAAGTCGTAAGCACAATTAGGCAGTAGTCAATTGCCTCTTAACCTTAATGCAGCACTTTATTTAATGTAATTCAAACAGGCAACTCACAGTTTAAAATGCCAGCAAGGAGCACTGAAAGTACTAGAAATGTGCTAGTGTTTCATGTGTTAATGTATTTTAATTTCAAACCAAAGGGTAAATGAGGTTAATAAAAAATGAAGGTGTAAAGAAATCAGATTCAGTCGTAAACACTCACTGCCAAGGCACCCCTACCTTCAACAAAATAAAGAATTTGCATCTAGAACGTGCACTGTATGTGTGAGTGCGATGGCGTGATGAGTGCTAGGACCCTGCACACTTCTAAATGATTCAGTATCTTGTGTGGAAGGCTGTAGAGGTGTGCGTGCGCAGTAGTAGTGTGAAGTAGAGTAGAACAGAACGAGTCCTCGGCTCTCTCACTGCACACGCTCTCTCTTACGTAAGGGCTCTTTAAAATGCAGTGCACTGCAGTATTCCCTAAGCTTACTGAAGCCTCCTCACCAGACCACACATTTAGGTTAACAGCAAACAATTTCAAGATGCCAACAAACAATTACTGAACGGTTGATAGATGGGGAAGGTGGGAGAGAGCGAGCGAGGATAAGCAAGAGAATACAGAGAAAGCAAGGAAGGGAGGGAGCAGGGAGAGGGAGAACACGATGACTGCATGCACGCCACCAGTGCTAGTCTGTGAACTGCAATGCAGATACAGTGTGGAGTCCTGATACGCAGGAAAGGAAAATCAGCTTAAACAGTGTGAATGAACAGTAACCTAACAAGACAAAGACTTATAGTTTGAATTGCAGGCATGTCTATACAGAATGTATCTAATTATCTGACTGCTTATCCCAATATTGTATAATAAAAGAAATGCAACATGCATAAAATCATACATATAGAATGATACTTTAATAGCAATAATTTGTTGGTGGTTACACTTATTAGAGATTCCCATCTTTAGAAAAAAACTTCCCTAATGGCTCTTCATACAACTGTTCATTAAGTATTTTAGCAGTCTTAATACGCACCATGTCTTTAGTCTCCCCTGCCTTTTTTCAGGCCAGGTCTCTAGATGCTTTAGAAAGCACAGAGTATTGTGCTTATAACTTTTGCTGTGAGCTGTGAAGGTGCATGGGGATCACAATATGACAGCATAATGGGACCTTGTGCATATATCTCTGGTAAAACTGCATGTCATTTGCCCAAAATGCATTGACAGTTTTTCAAAGTGTCCATGATTACAAGATTACCTTTTTCATGAACGTTGGCACAGGTCTATAGAAGTGTAAAGACAGGCAGAGACATGCATAAGACCACAAAACACATGAGTTAAAATTACTCCTCACATGCCATGAATCATGAGTCAGTGGACCCGTACAGTGGGTATGAATGACTGCTTTGCCTTAAATAAAACTGTATTGCATGACTGCAAGGGTAATGGGGGCACTGTGCTGTAACTGTGGGACGAAATGTAATTCCATAACAAGAAGCTCTAACTATAGGGCCTCAGGCACTAGTTCAGTTAAAGCCTGGACTTTGCCTCTTTCCCCACTTCAGTACAGATGAGTGACTTACAATCATTAGTTACAAGGACAGTACCCCTGGGGCAACCGAGGGTTAGGTGTCTTGCTTAAGGACACAATGTTAGAAAGTGGGGGTTTGAACCTGCGACTTTGTGGTCATCGGGTTCACAGGCAAGTGTTTTACCCACTAGGCCAGGGGTGTCAAACATACGGCCCATGGGCCGGATCCGGCCCGGCAATCAATTTTGTCCGGCCCGCGGACTATTTTCAAAATACAAAAAATTAATTACCTTTTTATTATCTTGTCTAACACTGTAAATTTCTATTTTATTGTCAAAATAGTGACAAAATAT
>JBBPCZ010000007.1:11346370-11389048 GCA_037974445.1 Brycinus macrolepidotus
ATCCAACACCTTTGGGATGAACTGGAACGGAGATTGCGAGCCAGGCCTTCTCATCCAACATCAGTGCCTGACCTCATGAATGCTCTACATAATGAATGGGCACAAATTCCCACAGAAACACTCTAAAATCTTGTGGAAAGCTTTCCAAGCAGAGTGGAAGCTGTAATTGCTGCAAAGGGAGGACCAACTCTATATTAAAGACTATGTATTTGAATGCAATGTCATTAAAGTCCCTGTTGGTGTAATGGTCAGGAGTCCCAATACTTTTGTCCCTATAGTGTAGCTAAAGTAGCCTAGAAAATATGCTTCTGTTTAAAGATGAGTTTTTCTCGATTAATACCATACCCAAAATGAATAATTTAAAACTGGAGCTATTGTTGTAAAGATAAATGTCAAAGGTGATTTCTAGCCACATAGTACCAATAAAATAATACCGTTCTTCCAAGCAACACACTTATGGTAAACACAAGGCAATATTTTAAGGCCTGGGTGACAGAGGAATCGAAAGATTGAACAATAAGCCACAGTTTGTTTGTTTTCCACTTTTAAACTACAAAACTATTAATTACAAGACTATCTGATACTGTATTAAAGAAATTAGAGAACAAAGATTAACACACGAGACGTGTGATTGCTGTAGGTCAAATGTCTTTATATACACTTTAGGACTTCATTGGTAATACTTTGTAACAGGACCTCAGTATGCATTGACAAGAGAAGCAAAATACTGGCATCAAATAATTTCACATATGAGCTGCTTAGCTGCTTTCCATAAGGACTTTAATAATAATAGCCACAAATGACAACAATACAGATGCATTCTACTGAAACATAAAGCTTGATTATGGAACAAAGATTTATTTTGCCTGTTTATTTTACACAAGGTGTCTAATAGCATATTAACTGAATGCAAAATATGTTAAGGAGACAGTCTATGCCACAAAGGGCCAAACAGAAGGAATCCAGGAGGAATCAGGAAAATGAAAAAAAAACTGCTACGGACTTTGTTCACCCTGTGCTACATTTTGCACAGGAGGGCAGTTAAATACAGTCTAAATCTATGTTATATTATCCTGTAAAAACCTTGGCTACTGGCATTTTGTTCCTGTCGTCAATCCTCATATTTCAGCAAGCTGCAGGATTTGGATTCACCTTTCTCCTTCTCCTTCTGTCTCTTGCTCCCATGCTCCCCCTGTGGGTTGACATGTGTATCCACAGTGGCAGCATCAAGGGATACCCATCCCACAGAAGCGTTGTCCTGCCAGGACCCTGTCTGTCCTTCTCCTTTCCCTATATTTTCCTTTTTCTTCCCTCGCTCCACGGATGAGGTGGTGGAGGTCGCTGTGCTTCTCCTCCTCCAAATGTGGGAGTATGAGAGACTGATGCTGCTATGAAATCCTAAGAGAGAGAGACATTGTCTTAAATCCACAAAGAAAGGATCAAAATACATGAATTTGTCCCTGAAAACCTCACTTGACTTAAGAAAAAAATATTTTCTTTTTTTTTCTCACCATCAGAATCACTCCCTCCTCTTCCTCTCCTTCTCCTCCTTTTCCCATTCTGTCCTCTACAGCAGAGCATGTCATAAACGTCCTCCCGAAAGTCACGGTTCATGATCTGGTAGATGAAAGGATTGATCATGCAGTGTGACTTAGCAAAAATGGCCGGGATCAGAGTGACCTCTGGCCTCAGACTGGATATAGGCCTGTGACCTTGATACTGTGCTTCATCAGCAACAGACCCTGCTGTAGAGCTCGGTCTAGACTCGTGGTAGCCATACTGATCTGGGGTCACATTTCTCCAGGAGTCATACATATCTCCGTAGCTTTCTGTGGTTGTCCAGTTGATGAAGGAGTGCAAGCTGAAGTAGTCAGAAAATTCAGCGCTGTTGTGTCCAGTTCCTGATATTTCTGTCACCATCCCAGCTCCTCTGGACTCTTCATGCTCATCCTTAATGGTGAGAGCAGAATAAAAGGAAACGATGGCGTATGGCGTCCAGGCTACGAGGAACGAGGAACACACCACTGCTGCTATCTAGGCACAATGATAAATTAGAAAAGCAAGGTTTAAGATGAACAGTTTAACAGTTTAAGGCAGTGTGCTCCAGGAGGCACACTGAACCGCTCATGGCCTTTCTCTGCTTTAACACAGCCACTATAACTATATGTAAAGTTTTCTTAACAACCTAGTTGGACCAGGACACCAGTGTTCCAATCGATGTTCCTTAAAATACTTTTTTAAGTTTTTCACAGTGTATCAGAACAGTGTTAGTGTTTGTTTTTCACCTTAGGGTACCTTTTGGGACAGGCGTATTCTCATGCCAGCTTTTAGGATCTCAGTGGACCTTGCTTCCACCAAGAAGAGTGACTCTGGTGATACTGATTAAATGTTCTTTAATGTAATGAAAGTAAAGAGGATAATAAAATAGAGAGAAACACAAGGGCAAATGAAGCTGTCAGCCCTACTAATATTTGAAAAATTATTCTAAACACGCACCCAAATGAATAGAGAAGTCCGGTCTGATTCGTACATATCCACCCACCATTTCTTCATATTTTGCTTCCAAAGAGCCAGATTTTTCTTTTAATATGGTTTTGAGGAATAGTCCTCCAGGCTTCCTGAAGGAAGCCTCTCATTTTCAGTCCAGAGGAATGTTTTTTGTTTGATAAGCCACACATTAACCAATGTATGAATCATTCAAGCATAACAAAGCACATCTAACTTAAGGCCTGAAGCAGTGAAGAACCAGGTGCAAATGAATACAAGTGATCAGGTAAGTTATTAGTATACTGGTGGTGCTGAATGCTGAATGGTTGGAACACCTTTATCCAGACACCTTGCATCTTTAGGCACTTTGCAGCCTGTCGCAGTAAAACATTTGTTCCCATTTCTTTCATTTAATCTCCTCAATATCCCAAAGATAAGACAGTTTTGGTGTTTCAAGGCAGAAGAAATGAAGTAAGACTTTTGCATGGATATATACTATATATATAGTAAGAGTAGTTTGAATCTGAATTTGGATTAAAGTTCATTTAATGACTAACATCAAAGTCAATTTTTTTCTTCAGGTCAGTGAGCATAGTATAACTTAAAGCAGGAATCAGAGAGATACCTTGGTCAGACGCAGGTCTTTACTGCTGCCATGACTGACAGATGAGGAGGAAATGGAGGCCAAAGTGCGACCAGAGCGATAAACCTAAGAGGAACAACATTTTGAACACAGGTTGACCAATATTAAACTATGAAGATGCCTGAAACCAATAAGAAATACTAACTAGATAACATACTTACTTACTTTACAGCTTAAAGTAAAATACTGAAACATTTCATCCACCTTATGAAAATGTCTATCGCACTGTCTCTCTTCATTAATAATTAAAACTTCCGATACTGTGTTCCTGTCCTCATTATTCATATTAAGCTGTTGGAGGTGAACTTATGTACTTGACGTAATGGCTAAATACTTAGTAGTAACATACCCCTTTCATATACCTTGATCACACTCAAAGGATAATGACATACATTAATCTTGACTGTTTAAAAAAGATTGGATGAAAAATGTGCAGTCGTAGTACAATTCTGCATCCCTAACCATTATCTCTACTGACTGGCATTCTTTTCATTTCTGTCTCACCGTGATGAGGATGGCAGTGTAAGAGGTGAGGATGACGAGAGTGGGAACAACGAAGCACATTAGCAGGATCAAATAAACAAAGATTCTGTCATTCAGAGATGATTTCATTCTCCACCTGCACAAAGGAGACAAATCAAAACCTGAGCAATTAACATAGGCTACATATGTTGGTTGGCTGCATATGTTAATATAACATATGGATGCTCTATATTCTAAATCTCTATTTAAAAATGTCAGATTAGCCATGATAGAGTGTTAAGAAATACATTTGCAAGTGTGAAAGACCATCACAGAATGTTTCACTGATATTCCTATAAAGTACATTTATTACTAAGAGCTGTAACTAGTTACAAGTCTGGCATAAAAAGTCTGTGCATAACTATTTGCCTCACTCTGGATACTAAAGCCCAGGACAAACCCTGGACATTCTTTTCACAATGTTGAAAAGGTAGTGTATGAAAGAGAGCCCATTTTTAAGCATTATGGGCTTATGTGGATAAAGGATAATAAAGTTGTGAGGAGCTGAAGAAGTGGAGATGAACCATATACTGCCATTACCAGTTTATGGTGCAACTGGTCCCATATGGCTCAGGGCCATAACTGCCAAAACCAAACACTGGGAGAGAGGCCCAGAAGAGAGTATATGCCCACAAAAGAGCAAGGGACAGAGACACGTGCTTCCTCTCAATCCACTGACCTGCAAGAGAGACAGCAAGGTTAGGAAAACCTTGACTTTCATGCTAGCTGTTCAATAGCTGCTTTTCTGATTAAAATGTGTGGGTCACATGTTGCAAAGGAAAGTCAAGATCCTTATATCAAGTCATCATATGCAAATCTATTCTGGTCACTGTACCTAGGTGATCATTGTAGTTCTTGTAATCCCTAACATGAATGCAAACGTGCAGTTATTCTTAATGCAGTCTGTATGGGTCACCTTAGCCATCATCGCAACAATTGCTTCCCCTGAGAGATTTTGCAGGAGCTGCCACTGCATGTGGGTCTACCCTCAGTTGTTGTAGATTCCATGCTATTTTATAATGTCCTTTTTCATTGTTTTAATTTAAAAATACCATATGGTATACAAACACACACAGCCTGTATATAAGCATCACACATGTGACAAGGTTATTGAACATGCCATTGTAATTAGGTGTGATCTTGCAGCAAACAAATAATGCCTGTTGAAACTGCACTTGATCATAAGATCACTCATATGTTCATTGTATCTCTGTACAGCTACTGAAGATACATAGATAATTCAGGCATCTGTACACTATTGTACCTTTTTTATGTGTCTCACATGCGATTGGCTTGTTAAACTACAATAAAGCATGCGTTTTTTCATTTTGCATGAGTGGTTTGCTTTTTAAAGGACAATTATTCAAGACTTTTATGATCACATGAATGTGTGAATTACGTATGTTATGCAGGAAGGACACGGTGCCAGCATTTGATTTATCATAGTCATGTAAAAAACACTTTTCTGACAGATTCCTAGAAATCTTATCATACTTTTGAAAATTAAAATGACATAACATGGAGGGGAAGTGCAAGTGCAACCAGCGAGTAGGAGACAGAAAATATTAGTCATATAATGTGAGAGAGACATGACAGAAAGGAGAGAGTCGCGTTTCTGACCGTAGCGAAGACTGCAGATCTTGAAGCAGCGGTCCAGAGAAATGAGACAGGTAGTGAAGAGGGAGCCGACCCCAAACAGAAAACCCTGAAACCCATACCACAGGCAGCCCAAGTCCCCAAGGATCCACCCATGGGACAGACTGGGAGATGAAGAGAGAGAGAGAGACGTATTATTATGTATATGTGGCACACTAGGTCTCAGAGGTTCCTGATGGCAGGTTATGGTTGACTCTTACAGACCTAATTAAGGTGTTGTGAGATTGTGGGTCAAGGATTATATTGGACTGGCTGTCTGTGTGTAATTAGCTGCACTTCTAATCTCCAACAAGTACAATTATGTCTTAAAGCATTTCATTACAAGAGCAACCATATTTTCAGCAATGACTACAATGACATTAATCTTGTTTGTACATATGGTCTTCTACTCTTATTATTCTTATCAATAGGAAGGTTACCGAAGGCTTAAAAACACATTTGTTTCATCTTAAAACAACCTTTATCGGTATTATAGCACTACTGAACATACACCAATCAGCCGTAATATTAAAACCACCTTCCTAATACAGTGTAAGTCTCCTTTGTGCCACCCAAACAGCTCTGACCAGTTGACCAATTGAGGTTTGGACTTAACAAGACCTCTGAAGGTGTGTTGTGGTGTCTGGCAAAAAGACGGTCTACTTTGCAGCAACAAGCTGTATGTAATACGTTTCTATCATAGCCATGATGGCACATTAGATAACAGCATTTATGTCTAGTATTTCTGATTGGCTTCCACAGTCTTGTCGTACTTTCAATATTAGCAAAACTGCATGCATGTATTTTTCAATTAGCAAACAGGAGATCCATCAGCCCAATATTTTGTTAATAGTGAAATCAAACCAATCATGTTGGTTTAATCATTCTATAAGACATTTAGCATAGCGTACTTTTGTGTTGTATTTTATAAAGTATATCTAGTGGACACAGAGATTCTATCTTTTGATGTAAATTACTTTTTTTTAATTGTCTGCATTTGTTTTGCCTGGCCATTGACTGCAGATAAAATTCAGCTTCCTGGTTATTCTTGTACACTTACTGAATGTCCATTGTCCCAGTAAAAAAAAAATACCTACATGTGTTACAGTAGCTCCTCTGTGGGATGGACCAGATGGGCTGGTCTTTGCTCTCCATGCACAACAATGAGCCTTGGGCGCCCATGACCCTGACACTAGTTCACTGGTTCACTTTTGGTACCAACTAACCACTGCATTCCAGGAATACCTCACAAGACCTGCCGTTTTGGAGATGCCCTGACCCAGTTATCTAGCCATCACAATTTGGTCCCTCAGATCCCTATGCTTGCCCATTTTTCTTGCTTCCAACACATCAGTTTCAACAACTGACTCTTCAGTTTCTGCTAAAAATATACCACCCCTGGACAGGTGAGGTAATCAGTGTAATTCACCTGTCAGTGCATTTTAATGTTGTGACTGATCAGTGTATACAGTGACAGCAATGGTGGAAAAAGTACTTAAAATCCTTACTTAAGTGACTGTGGTGATCATTTGCTTTAGCAGAGGAAAAATATATTTACTTTGAGTTATTAATAGCCTCTTAAACAAGACTAAAGCAAAACATAGTATAACATAAAAAAAATATTTTGTAGTCACAAGACTGACCACAGTTCTCCTAGTGCACATTAATACATCTCTCTGCACTCTGTGTAAGGTTTTCATTAAGTCATATGCTTTTCATGATTAGATGCTTATATTATGAAACTTACTATAAGACTTTATGTTTCCAACAAAGCAGTTTAAAAGCAGATCTCTTGATCAAGAGTGAAAATTACTCGATCACCCAATAATATATATTTTATCAACAGCCCTACTGACTGTTAGCTCCTTGAACAGTAGCACACAGTAGCTTGCTGACAAGTACTTAAAACTTAACAACAACAAATTCTCAGTTTAATGTTTAGCCACAATAACTGCTTCTGTTATTCTAAAATAATACTATTTTATTATTACACTGCCAGCTCATAATAATGTTGTTTTCATTCATTCATTTGGCAGTGAATGAAGATTATAAACTGAATGAAGCATGTTTCTCATGTGTGCTGGATTATCTTCTGTGTTTCTCCACTAAACTGGAGATCCGACAATGCTGAGTGTTTTAGGAGCTGGACACTGCTGTGTTCTGGCTTTTAGAGCTGAATTTTTACATTTTAATCAGAATTTAATAGTCAAAATGCATAGTTGTGCATAGTTGTGTTTACTTTACAAAGCCAGGAAACACAACTGAAGTAACAAGAGTAAATGTAATTTGTTACTTCTCTGAGAATTCACTATTTCAGGGAAGAAATAACATGATTTCACCTACCTGGAGAAAACTACGCAGGGTGCCCCCAGGAGACTGTACCCAAAATCACACACAGCCAAATTTATGGTCATTATTTCATGGATTCTCAGCTTCTTCCTCTTCCTCCCATGCGTGAGTAACACCACGCCATTACCAACCACAGATACTAACCCTGAGAAAGAGGGGAGGGGATGTAGGGGGTTATTAAAATAATGATACAGTTTTTAATTCCTGAAGGATTAGACAGGATATGTCTAGACAGAGAAGGAGGAGAATGCGAGAGTGTTTGTGTGCATGTTTGTCCTCTGCCAAAGGCCAGTACACCCATTTACTTTCATTTTCCTCTCTAATGCATACCAGTATGTCCAGTGACCAGTCAATAAAAATGTTTGCTTTTTTCATATCGAACTGTTTATTGACAAAAAAGACATGTGAGTCACATGTCCTTGTTCGTCCTCATCTGAGCTGCTATGACTGCTTTTACTTGTGGTCATGTTGAAGCATTTACATGTTATGTAAATCTGTCAATCGTAATGTTGACTAAAAGCAAAAAGAAATTATATCAGATAGATAGATAGATAGATAGATAGATAGATAGATAGATAGATAGATTGACTGATTGAATGATTGATTGATTGATTGTTGCGACTCTCACCTGTGATGATAAGGATGATGGCCACAATAAGGTCTGTAGAGGGGGCAAGGTGAGAGTGGAAGGAGGGAGTGATGGAGAAGAGGTGAGAGACAGACCCCCTCTGAGAGTGGTTCACTCCCTCAGACATGAGTAACTGACAGAGAATGAAAGATATAAAATGCGTCATTCACGTCACTGCCACTTACCTTTAACAGAATAATAAAAAATAAATGCCAAACTGAGACTGCATTTCCAGTAAAGATAAAGTATCAACACACAGAACACAAATCAGGCATTCTTCTGTGAGCTGGTCGTGTGACACTATAACAAATCAAACCAATGAACCAGATCAAATTCAAAACAGTAACTCTATAGACATTCATTTGTAGGCTATTGATGGTGAGCAGTTTAAGTATTGCTATATATAATAATTAGGCAGCATGACATGTGAGAGCTATTTAGTTCATCACCCTGCATCGTTACATGCCATTGTTGTTATATGTGGTGAAAGAATAGCAAATAAATGTTAAATGTCTATGACTGCTTTTATAAGTTTTGTGGGAGAAGCTATTTATGAGAGAAAATCCCACACCAGAGTTTTAAAGCAGGAGTTGGGGGTAAGTAAGTATTCTTACACTTCTTATTAGTCTTATAAGTATTCTTAAACTGCAATAAACTAAATCTTAACAACAAAAACTAGAGAAAATATATTGAAAATGAAATGTCAATGGGGTAAGCAAAACTTACTTAGCAAGACTTCTTGAAACAAGCAATTAAGCAAAAAAAAAAAAAAAAATCCCAAAATATCCAGATTAGAGCCTGGAAATCAGAATTTAAGTGCTAAAGTTTTATTGCAGTGTATACAAAATATTTTTGCTTAATTAGCTTATTTGAAGAAATCTTACTAAGTAGATGTTCACATCTCATTTTCAGCATATTTCATCTAGTTTTTGTGAGTCGTGCATTGTGAAAGAAGAGAAGAGAAGAGAAGAGAAGAGCTGTAGTGTCTGTAGCTGTGCCACTCTGAATGGGCAATGTGTGGAGCTTTGCAAAAAAAACAGCTGCCTTCATCATTATCTCCAGGCTCTGCAGAGCTAGCAAAAAGAGCTCAGAAAACTTACTCACCTTCCGCTGAGTGATTCACTCTGTCTCCTGTCTTCTCCTACTGTGTTTTTCAGATCGCCTCTGCTAGTCGATTTCCATGCAGAAGTGTTGCTGTGTTAATAGTAGTCGCAGGCCTCTCTTATGAATCAGTTCTTCTATTTCCCTTCTATCAGATTTTCACAGAGGAGCAAATCAACTTTGCTCTGGTCAGTCTGGCAGGGGTCTGATCAGTCCATCCATGCACACAGAGAGAAAGAGAGAATTCATGGAAAGCTCAGAGGCTTTTTTCCCTGCTCCACCTCTTGTTCTCTGTTGGTCTACTGCATCCCCCTATGCTTGGTTTCTCACTCAGTACAGCTGTGTATGTGGTGACATATTGTAATGAAGCTGATGTGGACCCACCTCCAGATAGTCAGATGGAAGAGGCGCAGAGCGTGACAGTAGAAGATTCCTGGCGTGCAAAGCAGCTGATCAACAGGTGAAGGGGTCAGAAATTGGAAAATCATAATGCAGGAGTAGAAGCTCCTGGAAAAGGACTACTACTCTGTAGTCACATAATCCTCAGTCCTCTTTCTTATGAAAGAAATTGGAGAAGCTTAAAATAAGCGCACACAAATGCACACGCTGACACACACGTACACACATGAGCTTAGCATTAATCTCGGAGGTAGAGGTTTTTAATATTATGATGTGGTGTGGGGTGAGGTGTCTGTGGTGAACATCCAGACCCCTCAGACTCACGGATGTGCAAACACCATCAAATCTACAGTAGTGTTAGTGGTCACAGGACAGTAGTGCTAGTGGCCACGGTGTTGGTCAGTCATTAGTGGTGCTAGCATGTTTTCTTTTTATGTCTTTTTTTTTGTTGTTTGCTTTTTTACACAAAAACTAATGTTTAGGCACAGAAGAGCACAGTAAATGTATAGACAGTATTGTGTGATAAATCTAATTTACATAACATACTTGCAACTACATGACTATACAGTCACAAAATGAATTATATTTACATCTGACTTTTGACATTTTGCGTATTGTTTCAATGTTGAGAAATAAGAAGACTCTATCCACAACACTTTTCATCAAATTTAAATTATAATAAAATATCTCCTCCTCCGTTTGCAGACGCACATGTGATATTGATTGAAAGCTTTAAATATGACAGAATTCCTCAGCTTGCGTAAATGAGCTTCAGCTATAATTACCATGAAATTACAGCATGCTTTTTTAAACTGCTAATAGTAATTATGACTTGTAAGGACTAGTCCATTTTTGTCCAACAGCTCATGTTCGTATGATGAGGACAATGCTATAGAAAGTTTTCTGATCGGTCTATAGTGGCCAAGTCATAAACATCTTACAGTACTCGTTTCAACTGGTTTTAATTACACTTAATTTTCATGTTTTTATTCACATTAAAATCCAAATCTAAAAAAACAGTTGTCCCATGTGACCAAATTACCACTTCATGATAAATGGAGTGATATTGTGGATAATATGGTTTGATCCATTTCAATTATTTCTGTAGATTTACTGTCAAGCAAGCTCAGATGAATATATTAATAGATTCAGGATGACCTTGTGGCCCAGGGCAGCCTCAGATCATAATGTAACCAGTGGTCAAATTTCTGGACAGTTTTCATTCACAGTCTGGAATTTTAAGCACTGCTCATTCTTTCCCTCTATGATTTTCCCCATATACAATAAAGAGTCAGTAAAAGACTCTATCTGTCATCACAAACATGACCACAACAGCTTTGGAATCTACTTTTTTGTCTCCATAGGCTCTTACAAAAGATCAAAAGAGAATATGAGAGAATCTGCAGTTATATTTCAACTCCACATCTGGGTTAATTTTCACCATCATGATGGCTGAAGGCAGTCATGCAATAATGATGCAAATATGATGCTGAAGCTGAAAGGACGCACGCACGCCGGAACGCTTGCTTGCCCTTTTAACTCCATTGTCAATATTGTTGTTGAATATATTTCATAAAGATTTACTGGCTGATATAATGGCCTGAACATGCCAGGATTCATTATTAATGGAGTATTACCCTTGGGGACTGATGGGCATAGTATTGAACAGAGAGAGAGAGAGAGAGAGAGAGAGAGAAAAAACAGTGAGTGTGTGAGAAAGAAAGAAAGAAAGAAAGAAAAGAGAAACAGAGTAAGTGCATGAGTCTGTGAGAGAGAGAGAGAGAGAGAGAGAGAGAGAGAGAGAGAGAGAGAGAGAAACAGTGAGTGTGTGTGTGACGGAGAGATAAACAGTGTGAGTGAAAGAGAAAGAAAGAAACAAAGACAGAGAGAGAAAGAGAAATAGTGTGTGAGAAAGAGAAAGAAAGAGAGACAGAGAGAGAGAAAGAGAAAAAGACTGTGTGTGAGAGAGAGAGAGAGAAAGAGCATAAAGTATGATGTAAGGAGAAGTGTATTTAGTTGAGTAACAGTGGTTCGTCTAGCTTTAATTTTGCAGCTGCGTAAGAAGCATCACGTATTGGGTACAGTAATATAGTCCGCACCTTGGCAGGATTTGAACATCATTCCACATCTACAATGGTGCAGAAATGTATACAGCTGCCCCACCCAAGCATATAGACAGCTGACAAAGGGGAAACTGACACAAAGTGTCTCAATAAAGTATAGGGCCAACATGAGCCACCAGAACAGCTTCAATGTCCCTAGGCACAGACTCTACAAGTCTCTAACGGTACTGGAGGGATAAAACATAATTGTTTCAAGAGATGTTCTCTTAACTGGTGTTTTGATGTAGTCTTACACACTGGTTTAAAATCTCCCACAGGTGTATAACTGGCCTGAGCTCTGGTGACAGTGAAGACAATTGCTTATGATTTACGTTATTTTTATTCTCATTAAACCTTTGAGGATAGAGTGTGTAATTGCTTATTTGTTTCAGTACACCTGTCTGAATGCATCTACACTTGTTTCTCCAGTCATTTATCCACGTTTTCCCGCTTTGATGGTTTCAGTGCAAATAAGCACTGATGTCTTTGTAGTCTGAAAGACATGTAATGAAAATACTTTAATCATCTTTTTTTACGCACATTAAACCACTGAGGATAAAAGGCCATTTGTTTGGCACATGGTCCCTTCCTGAATGACCGCAACCCCCTGTTAACACAGCATAACAGGGCCGATGGACCCCGTCACTGTAGGAGTCAGGCTGGTAATGTTCTCTAGGTGTACACCACACATGCACTGACCCAACTGTGCTGACTCAGGTGAAGGGTGACCATCCCCCCCCCATCCATATCTCTGTAGACCAGCGGCTGTGATTTTTACAACAGACTTTCATTTATGTTTGTATTGAGGGGTTTATGAACTGCAGCACTGCTATATATCGTCCCTTGCTGTGTAGCTGTGGATGGACTGTTTTTACTGACTGAGCACATCCTGTTTTGACATTCTCAGTCACCTGAGAAATATGCTGCACTATTTGTAATCATGCTTACGTACAAACACCATGCTAATGTGTATATGTGCAATTTCCTTCCCCGTTTACTGTCTTCCCCCAGATCACACTTCAGATACTGTTCCTATTGAAACAGTAGCCAGTTGAGCAGTCTGTGGCTGAAGCGCCCATCATGTGTGCCCCACTAACAAACCAAGTCAAATCTTTTAATGCTTGTCATCTTGACCCAAAAAACAAGAAAAACTGGGTCTTTAGATTTTCTAAATCCATGCCACAGAGCATGGTAGGATGTAATTGCTGTCTGAACGCATCTGTAGTTGTTTCTCCAGTCATTTATCTAGGTCTTCCCCTTTGTAGGTTTCAGTGCAAATAAGCACCTATGTATTTGTAGTTTGAATGGGTCATGAAAATACTTTTAGTTCAAACAGCTAGAGCTGGAGAAGCCCTGTGCTTGGATCTCAGAATGCAAACAAGTCACCACTCTGCTTCTCCATAGCTGTTCTTCTCAGCTTACAAAACACACTTTACATTTATGTAGAGAAGTAGAACACTCATCCATCTTTAATAAATCTAAAGTAGCACTGCTTTGAAAACAGTGTTTCTAGCTTTAGTCAAAGTATATTTGACATTGATTAGAACGTTAAGTGTGGCCTTCACTCACTGAACCATAGCTTATCTACTTGCCCACCCTATAAACAAGTAGTAGCACCTTTGGTTACATTCATTCTAAATTGATCCACAAAGCTGTCAACTAGTTGTACGTGAGACAATGAACCCCCACTGCCAACTGACACTTGGCAAGTTAGAATGGGATCATCTTACTCTACATCACTGTTAGGTAGCTTGGGAGGCACTTTGTACTGCACGGAAAAGGTGTTGAACACACTTGCTCTGTTGCCATTTTTACCCAATAAAGGCCTTATGTGTATCAAATTTTAAAATGTTGCACCCAGGATTAGATGTAAGAAAAAGGAAAAAAAAAAAAAGAACCTCACAGCAGGACTTTATTCTGTCAAATGTTTGAACAGACAGAAGCATTCAATACTGGGATCCTCTTCAGACCTCACACAAACAGAACAGGGCATTTCCATATAAAAAAAATATTGGTCTTCAAATTAAAGCATGGCACGTCAAGCAGTTGTAATGAGGGTTGTCGAGAAGGTTGCATCTACTCCTTGGAGGCCATGTGGGCCATTAGGTCACAGACACGGTTGCTGTAGCCAAACTCATTGTCATACCTAGGGAGGGAAGGAAGGAAGTCAGTCACTTAATAAGTCTGCAACTTTAAAATAAATAAATAAAAAATAAAAACAAAACACCAAATTCCGTACCATGTCACCAGCTTCACAAAGTGATCGTTGAGGGCAATTCCAGCACCAGCATCAAAGATAGAGGAGCGAACATCACCGTTGAAGTCTGTGGACACCACCTGTGTCAAAGGAGATGAGATACAACTGAAGTGCATGTTTTATGTGGCACATTTTTAGGAGACACCACTCTGTCCCCTATGGACTAGAATCAGTATTGTCTCAGAAGCATCCGAGGAAGTGGCGTTCTTTTCTCAGATTATGTTGTTTCCATGTAGCAAAGCCTGTCCACATTGGTAAACATGGACCAAGTGTTGATCCCTCACTTAAACACTCATGCCCAATATTAAGTTTACAGCAAGGTCATGTTAAGTGCCCACATCAACTGGCAAGAGGTTGACTTGTACAGATAGCAAAAATTTGGCAAGCTGTTTATAACTGCAAAGGGCAACTTAATGAAAAACCACCTTAGAGACTGCCATTGCTAAGTAAAAGCCAATAGATAACCCCGCACTATATGGTTGAGTCCAGCCGTATTCTGGATCTGTTCTAGTATTCAATCTTGAGGACTCATGTTGACATACCTGATGTTCTGTGTATCCCAGAATACCCTTCATAGGTCCCTCAGAGGCTTGCTTGACCACCTTCTTGATGTCATCATACTTGGCCTGAATTGCAAAAAACAGTGTTAAAAAGGCTTCATCAAGACAGAAGTTCTGCTGCACAGATGGCATGAAAATCTAAATGCAGAGGCTGTCAAACAAGCTATAATTAACATCTTGAGAGGTAATCAAAATGGACCATTACATTCAGAGCTGACAATCACCACCACAGGAGCGCAAATGCAAATTTTACCCTCTGAAAACAATTAGTTTTCACAACATAGGAATCAGAGGGAACATTTCCATCACTTATACCCTCCGAATATTGAAAATCTTTTGCTCTGTTGAAATAATGCCATGTGGTTGTGTAACCGACAGTGTAAGTAGGCAATCATAGGAATGCACTTACAGGCTTCTCCAAACGAACGGTCAAGTCAACCACTGACACATTGGGAGTGGGGACACGGAAGGCCATGCCAGTCAGTTTGCTGAAACAGGAAGCAAAGTTTTAAGTCTTTATTCCAGAAAAGAAGAAGTTCACACACCCTCAGAAAAGGAAGTACTTCAGTGAGCGCAGAATAGGGTTTGCAATCCAGGTTCTTCCCTTTAACTTAAAAAAGGGGTTTTGAAGCATCAAGTGCTTAGGTATTGATTTTTTTTTTATTAGAAAAGCAGAGCACTTTTTGTAAATAACTGCATTTATGACAACAGAATGTATGGGAAACTGAACTGACCCATTGAGTTCTGGAATGACTTTTCCCACAGCTTTGGCAGCACCAGTGGATGCTGGGATGATATTCTGGCTGGCTCCACGGCCATCCCTCCACAGCTTACCAGAGGGACCATCAACTGTCTTCTGGGTGGCTGTGATGGCATGAACAGTGCTCTGAGAGATAAAACACGGGAGGGGTTAAAAAAAAAAAAAAAAAAAAAGCAGGGGAGGGGAGAAAAAGATGAGGAAAATTTAACTAATGGGTTGCTGAACAGGTCACAAAAGGGTTGTAGAATCAGTTGAATCAAAAGGCTTTTGGCAGGATTGTACAATGTTTAATCTCTTACCATAAGGCCCTCAATGATGCCAAAGTTATCATGGATGACCTTGGCCAGAGGAGCCAGGCAGTTGGTAGTGCAGGAAGCATTGCTATGAAGAGGAAGAAAAAATATGGACATTGATGGACAAAACAGTTATGCATCACTGCAATTATAGCATGTGGAGTATTTTGTATGGAGAAACAATACTTTAAAGTTCAAGGGAAACATTTCTAGTGACAGCATGCCCTCTACTGGCTCCTGCCTGCAAGTGCCATCTTGAGAAACACCAAAAAAAAAGGTCTTTAAAAAGGAGTCTTTGTACCTGACTACTTTAAGAGAGTTGTCATATTTCTCATGGTTTACACCCATGACAAACATGGGAGCATCAGCACTGGGGGCAGAAATGATGACCCTCTTGGCACCACCTTTCAAATGAGCCTAATGAGATCAAGAGAGGGGAAAAAAAAAAAAAAGCCACAATTCAGAGGAAAGTATGGCCCAACTAAAACACACGCTAAAGTTAAGAACAGAGGACTGCTTACAGAGGCCTTCTCAATTGTGGTGAAAACACCAGTAGACTCCACAACATAGTTAGCACCAGCATCACCCCATTTAATGTTGGCAGGATCCCTCCTACAGAGCAGGGACAGGGAGTTAGCAGGCAAGAAAGTGAATACATTTACATCTGTACTACATATGCATAAAAAGTAACTCACTCGCTGAAAACGGTGATGGCATGTCCATCAATGACCAGCTTGCCACCCTCAGCCTTCACTTCTCCTTTGTACTTTCCATGAGTGGAGTCATATTTGAACATGTATACCTGTGGGAAGGGGAAGGTTTAAAATAAATAAATTTAAAAAAATAAAATAATGACCTGCACACCCAATTTAAGCAGTTCAAGTTCAACTTCACAAAAGGTTATGGCATTGGGAAAGTCTAGTTTAAAAAAAAAAAAAAAACCTGAAAGCAAACTCACCATGTAATCCAGATCAATGAAAGGGTCATTGATTGCCACAATCTCCACCTTCTTGGAATGGAAGGCAGCACGGGTCACCAGACGCCCAATGCGGCCAAATCTGGAACACAAAGTGGATTTGGGGCCCCATCAGTAACCCCTGACTCTCTCACACCATTTAAAGCTGAAGTATTTATCAGCTCAACAAGGACATGCCAGATAAGTTAAAATATGCAAGAACAATCTGCCAGCCCATTGCAGACTCCTTGAGAATGTACATTTTAAAAGACATTTGAGAGTCCTACACTACATATGATTCAGACCATCAGGGAAAAAGAAAAAAAAAGGAAAGTTTACAGATGAAGTACACATGCTATATCTCTGTGGTAAATAGACTGGCAGATGCTCCGTCTACCACTAGATGGTAGAACCGCTACACTGCCGCTGCAAGGAAAAATGCACATCCCTGCTCCAAGAGCACTGCCATTCTACTATTCCTTTTATCAGCAGGCAGACAGACAGCCAGCCAGCCACCATTCCACACCTCACCACATAAGGACATTGCTCTTGCACCCCTTTCTACACAGAGAAGGCCTTCACCTTCAAACCCAATTGTGACAAGTGTCATACTAGACCCTGCCTGTATGGCCAGACTAAAAGGTCAAAATTAATCTTATGACCACAACTGACTGTGCAACTGGTTTGTGGTTTTGAATTACAGTAGGTAGCCTGGTTTTGCCAAGTACAATAAACAGATACTTGCAGTGGTTACTCTAGAATGACTTCAGAACAGACTTTGACAGAACACGCACTTGCTTAGTGGAACAGTAATAATGTGACCTCTGGGGACATATGGGGAGGTGCGTGTGCAGTGGAGGAGTTTGGAGAAAGATTTAATTAAGTCATCACTGAACCAGAGACAGATAATCAGCATTTCCTGTCTGATAAGAGGCATAAATAAGTCTTAAAAGTTAACCAGGCACTTTTGCACAAAACCAGGAGTTGAGAAACACTGGACTAAGGATTAAAGTCCTGTTCTGGAGTAAGAGGGAGGAGGAACACGTTTGACCGAGAACTAGTTACAGTTTAACTTTGAGCACACCAGAGAACAAATGAAAACAAGAGCTAAACACTTTTTTAAAAATAAAAAAAATAAAAATCAGGATGTGTTGGACCAACAGCCACTTAAAACATAGAAGCACAAAAAGGTTCTTCGCATATAGTCATAGCATGACATTCAGTACCCTATAGAACCTTTTCAAGGATGGTTTGCTCAGATAGTGTTTCCCTGCAGATCTGAGTGCCTTCTCTGCTCTCAACACCTGATCCAACTAATCAGCTCATTAACAAACCCTTTCTGAGCCAACTGTGTGTAAAGTAGGGAAAGCTTTAAAATGTGCAAGGCTGTGTTCCTACTGCATCAGGGCTAGGAAACACCACTTAAGAGAACCCTTTTTGTAATTAGTGTGAGGGCTGTTAATTTACAGCACCTCCAAATAAAGTTAAGGATCTAGGAAGAACCCCTTCAAATGGTATAAAACATTTATATTGGCATAGCGGCACTAATCCAAAAAAGCCTTAGACAAAGTTTGACAAATGCTGCTTTAAACCTTTAAAAGGTTGTCACATTCAAGTCCCTCCCCTCCCCCCAAAACAGTTCTTTAGGGAACTCAAAGGGATCCTTCTTTAGCAATTTTCAAATGAGTGCAGCAGCACTACAATGGACTGCATTAGGCCAACGTCTCAAATCTTAAACCAATCCAAAAGACACTGATGGGTGTGAGGGGCATCCCGAAGTGATATGGGCCAGAGTGTGTAGCTTACTGTACATGAATGCGCATGTGACCTCTGAGCTATGCTGAAGGCTCCGATTTCTTATTACACAACATGCCCCTTGTGTTTAGGGGCACGACAACTGGTGCCAGAAACATGCATCACTCGTCGTCGTGTGGAGCCACACGTTTGGCATGGTGAAGGCGTGTCAATTGAGGGGGGAGGGGGGGAGACAGGCAGATTTCAAAAGGCAAACTCTGACCCTTGGCAAACCAAAAAAAAAAAAAAAAACAGGGTGAAGCAAGATAAGCACAGAGCAGGTGAAGTTTTGCCATCACCTGACATCATGGTGACGACATTGTGCACGCTTTGCAAACAGTTGGCTTAATATGAATGGAAAACTAGTGCAGGCAACAAAAGGTCAAAAAACTGAACTGAAATGTAACTTCAGTGGGCTAACTGCTGCAGCTTTGGAGCCAAAGTGTGTCCAAACAGGTCCAAAGAACGTTCAATACAAACGTCCAGTCACATTTCAGCATCATGGTGTGAGAGAAAGCAGGTTATTTTAGTGCAAGTCACAAATCAAGAGATTTTACATTTTATACAGTCATTCCAGCAGGAAAAAAAGAGGTCTTACCCGTTGATGCCAACTTTAACCATTTTGCCTGCTTTGGTCTTGTCCTCTGCAATAGAGACACATTAGTCATTAGGGACCAGGTGTTGCTCATGATGTGGGCAATTGAAATTGCACTGACGGTCGGGGCACTCCAGCTCAAAGTACAAGCTAAAATTGCGATAAATCGTGTGGAGATCATATCTGGACACGGTGGTAGGCGGCATTAGGCTAATTCACTCCTCGCTGGACGGTGAGGGGGGTCAAAATTAGAAAGTATAATCCTGTAGAGCTCTGAGGGGGCGTGGAGCACAAAGGCCTGCTCACCAAACGGAAAAAAAGCTATAGGAGTTTAAATGTCAGCTCTATCTGTGCAGAACTCTTTTGGAGAGTTATCAGAAGTAGCATAAAGGCTGTGCACAAACCAAAAGAAATGTCAACCACAAGCTCTCACTAGTCACTACACTCTCTGCACTCAAACATGAGCAGAAGCTGGAGTATAAAACTTTTATGCCATTACAAATGTACCAGGAAAGTATATTAACATCTAGCAGGGTGGTCCAAGTCTAAATAAGTAGAAGGTCTAGTTACCGTCTGTGAGTGGCCTCTGTCCGTCCCAGCAGTTGTGTGAGTGGGGAAAGAAGTGAGGCCCGTTCAAAATTTATTTCTGCTGTGAGGCCTTTAGCCCCGCCCCTTTGACTTTGACACTTAATTGTCCCGCCCCCTTATAATGTCAAGGGCATTCAAGCCTACAGCTGGACACACCATTTTAAATAACTACAACAAATCCCAAAAAACTGTGAACTTTTACTTCATTGCAAATAACTAAAAGCATTCAATTAATTTAAGTAAAACACCAGAGTTTTTTCTGAGTGTCATGCTGTGTAAGAGGCCTAATCTAGGCCCCAGCCCCTCTTTGTCTCAATGTGTGTAAACAATAGCATCACTCGGCCCAGCACTTTAAATGGTAGCTTTTTTAAAAACCTTAATCTATAATTGCAATCTTAACTGATGTGCTTTTCAATACTTCATAACCACAGGCGTACAGAATCTGCAAAGTGGTTTTTAACTTTGAATGATCACATCAGAACTGTCCTCAGAAGAAGAAATTCAGAGTGGGCTTGCTTGTCTCACTTTGACCTTCTCAACAGCCACCGACACAGACCGAAAGAGAGCCGGAGCAAGGGATCAAATCACTCTCTTCCTGAGCGGGTGACATTTACCAGAAAGACCATGACCCTTCACTTTTAATCAGCCATCCCTCCAGCACCTCTATGCCTCCGTCCCTGCCCTCGTTCCTGTGCGAGCGTGCTGAAGCTCACACTGTTGTCTCGGGGAAGGCTGCGCTCGGAGAGGTGTCCATCCACCACCAGCGCATGTGCAGTGGAGTGAGGGTGTGTGTGCATGTGTGTTGCTGCATATGTCCCAAGATTTAACATGTTGTTCCATTGTGAAAAGGCAATAGAGAAAATGTTACAACCTGACAGCAACCATTCTGTAATACTTTCTGAACTCAGGGGTCTTAATTTTATTATTATTATTATTTATTTTCTTTTCTTTTCTTTTATTTATTTATTTATTTATTTTTTTAAGGGTAAGACTTCCATTTTAGTCAAAACAAATATCTGTTTTTCTAGTCAAGCCAAATTGATCACAGCACATTACCTTAAAGTATGCGACGAAAGAAAAGTATGAAAAATATGACTGATCACGATTTTTTTTTGTCTATGTTGTACCACGTCACAGTAACATGACTGATCACACCGAGGTTCATATTATGGACAATTGCAGAAGAGTCAGAACATAAGTAGGAAGATTTGTACATTAGCTCGGAAACTGATCATAGATTCTGCATCTGGTTTTCCTTCAGTATCAGGTATTAAGGAATTTTATTTCAGTTAATGTAATCCATTATGCTGTCATTTGAAATCCAGCATGGACTGCTAGTCTCTCTGAACAGTATTTGGGCCACAGGTGCTATAATGTGTCTTCTGAAGTTGCTGTGCTTACATGTTTGCAATGCCGAGGCCTCAACTGTAAGCTCTCTGCCTCCTGGCTTCACTCAATGGTCTGAAGGTCAAGAGATCAGGGAAAGGCCAAACTGTCACGCATGGGATGTTAAAATAAGGGTCTGGCTATTAAGGTCAAAGCTTCATTATACCAAATCTTACTGCCTCATCATCTTTCTCATTTGACTTTTGCGACAAAAGCTTACGTCATCATTTCTCTGTGGTTGTTTGATTCACAAGAACCAAGGTAACTAGGGTTTTAATTGAGACAAGGCTATGCCCAAGTTTGTCATGATATGATTGCTGTTTTTTTGTTTGTTTGGGGTTTTTTTTGGATAGAAGAGTGCTTTTTTTATTCAGTATTTTCTGCCAAAGAGAACCTTCATTATTTTTTGCACCTGAAACAGAATGACCACGGAAAATGCAACAAAAGAATATTTGAAAAAAGTGGTTTGAAATCATTAGTTTTAATTTTAAACAGAAATGAAATCAAAATCCTGGTGAAAAATTATCTGCAGGTAAATACTGTGGAGTAAATACCTGACCGAGACAGTTCCACCCTTACTACTTAACAGCATATTTGATTTTCACCTGTAAGAGTTGGAAATGCACTACTAGCCACTGACATGCTGTGTCAATAGGAAATAGGTATAAAGTGCCATGTTATTGGCACCTGAATTAGGAAAAGTTTTTCATGCATCTGTAGAATGCTTAGTAGGTGCTTAGAAGACCAAAGTACAGTGCTTGGGTCAACTATGTGCATGCACATATGGTGCTGGGCTTAATATATTACACTCTGACAATTCTGCAGATAATAATTTGGAATAAAAGAAAGTGATTAGATTTTCGCATGCTGTTACAGGGTTTTAAAAATTTCAGCTCTACAGCCAGAGATGTTTTATGAGCTTGTATGCAAATTGCCTAATGTCCACCTACTCAATTTATTCAGACCTTTTCTTCTATCTCTTCTGAAAACAGTTCAGGCATTATGGAGCTGATGCATCTCATTTTCAGAACATTTTGATTAGATTTTGAAAATATGGAATGCAGCTCTTAACTAAACAGATCTTATATGCACGTTTTGTTCATTTTTTTCACTTTAGTTTGGGAAGTTTTAACAGCTTGCTTGCGGTTTTTGCTTGTGTGTACAGACAGTTAGAGTGCCTGTTCATGTTCAGGTTTCTGCAGGCAGACCTCTTCCCTCTCTCCCTCTTTTGCCCCCCATCTACCCAGCTTAGAGAATGTGCTGGAGAGGACAGGGTCAAGCTAAAAATAAACAAACACTCAAAGGCCGATCCCACAGCCTTTATATACGCAGCTATCTGCTTCAGTGGAGTGTTCTCAGAGAGCCACCTCGCTCGCTGACAACCAGAGCAAATGATTTCAATGCAATCAGACGTGCTCTTAAACTTATCCTCCTTGCAACACAGTGCATCTGTCACATGAGATCGTCTCAGGAGTTCAACCAACATAACAGCAAAAGTTACGTTTCATTCATACCACAGCCAGGCCTACGTCATTGCTTAAGGTGGTTCATTTCTGAATTTCTTGGTTCACCATATCTATGTTTCAAAGATTCAAAAATTGTTATCATTTTTGGCTTAAACCAGTTTAAATATTCAGTCAAGTCAGCGTGTATCTGGGTGTGTTACAGATTAACTGTTAGTTGAGAGGCAGTGGGGTTGTTATCTATATTATGTGGACTGGAGCTCAGAGTCCACTATCTTGCCAAGGTTAAAGTGCACCCTAGGCAGACCAGACAAGGCTGCTTGGGCTGCTTCCGAAACAAGAAATGATGCCACCTAATGGTACCACTGATAAACTGCATTAGATGTGTCTATAGCCAGGCAAATGTCAGAATGTCTTCTGCGCTCTGTGTCAGAAAGAGTTCTTTGCTTGACACCATAAAGAATGATTTTTTCTACCCTGACAAACCTTTACATGGATGTTTTTTGAAAAATCCATAAATGGCGTGTGAGTGTGAGGAAACTCTACGTAATATAAAACTTCTTGGAGGAATCCTTAAAACTATAAAGAACCGTTATATTATATAATGTTTCCTTAAACCTTTGAAAGGATCTTCACACCCACAAATTTCAGTTACAAAAACTAAAATGTTTTTTTCTTTGGCATCGTTCAGAGAAGCCTCTGTAGCAATAAACATGACAAATAGTGTTCTTTGAGCAATGCCATATAAGAGTCATTTTAGTTCTAGAGGATTTCCTTAGTTTTGGAGTGTAACAATTTGTTAATGAAAGGATTGATGGAAACGTTAGAGACTCAAGGACTGCCTCTAGTTAAAAGATTGAAACTCAAGGGTCATTTTATCAAAAGTAATGACCCTGGGATCCAATTTCTAAAGGTCATCTGAATCAAAATTGGTTACTGGATTAAAAGTTTTTTATTACAATAATAGACTCAAAATCACATTGCCGCCAAAATGCACTGAGCAAGATAACACAACATGGTCTTCTCGTTATACTCAGGTTGCAAAATACTCATTCACACATGAGACCCCTGAAAGCATCAACAGCAAAAATTAGGGGTCTCTAAAAAATTCTTTGATGCAAATTGGTTGAAATGAGCGATAATTAATTCCACTCGTCCCCCCTCCCCCATCAACAAATATTTTGTTTTGTTGTGTCAATCACCAACCCCCTTCCTCCGTCAGCAAAACTTTTGATGGGCTGGACCCCCAGTTGTTACTGGGTATTCTGCACACTGGTTTTCATACAGCAAAAGGAAGGGGAAGCCAGCTTTATGCTGTGTTAGTGTCACACTGCCAATTGCATTTTAATGCTCTAGATGAGAAAAGTGGATAAAAGTGCAAAAGAAAATTAAACGATCTGTTTAATGTTATGTTTTCACATGTTTTAATTTTTTCCACATATTTCAGCATTCAGTCAAAAAATGGTCCCCACATCTTTAGGTTGAGTGTATTTCCCTGAGTATATATCCAAGTTTTACATCTACATCTTTTTTCTGTAGTCTGTAGCCTTATCACTACCTACCTCCCCCAGACAGACAGTATATGTGGCTCTGCAGAATATATGGTTCTATAGGTTCTTCTGCCTCTGAATCTGCCTCGAAGCTTCAAATTTAAATATACAAGAATACAAAAACAAACTCGGTTCTTCTGAAACTCAGGATTCTAAGCTATCAGCTAAAAACTGTCATACCGTTTTGTTGCTGTCATAAGAAAACATCTCCAAAGTAGAAAAACAGAAAACTAACAAGGGCATTTTGGCATTCTTGAAATTATAAGGTACTTAGAACCATGTATGCAACTATGAAGAATAATGAGAAAAGCCTGCTTTCATTTACCATAACATGATTTAAAAGGAGAAATGTGTATTTCTCTTTTTAATATTTAATTTATTGCTATTATATTATAAGGTTTAAGTGCTTTGACTGGAAAGACAACTCACTAGCTCACTGTGGCCATTTGATGAAAACCATTTTAATGCTGTTTCAGTTAAAGGTCCCCTGAGTCCAAACGTCCAGGAAAAAGACGCAGGTCTGTGTAGGCTATATGGGAGAGTGTAACAGGTTACCTGGACATCTAATGTAGGTTTAGAAAACTGACCTGAATAATGAAGCACCTTAAGAGTGTGCACACACCTGATGCGAGGTTCTCATAAGAAACATCTGAGCATGAGAAACATTTAGTCCGTGATATGTAAAGGATTTAAAGGAGACGGTTAAATCTGTAATCCTGACGCCTACACAAACACGCACAGTGAAGAGAATTACTGGCAAGAAATGAAAAAAAGAAACATCTTTCATGCAGTTTCTGAACTGTCTGAAAATCATTACAGTGGTTGTGGGTATATGGGCACCACTAAAAATACCCCCACTGTGAAATTAGGGAAATACATCAGTGACGCACAGCAATATGGAATGAGAAGGTCTTCATTATGTGGTTTTTTGCATTCCATCCATTTTAAGATATTTCTTAGTACAAAACCATCATGTTCAAATTAGCCTCAAATCAAAGTAGATTGATGGACAGGCTTAGGTGTGAGGGGGATAATTATGCTGGATAAATTGCTCTTCATCTTCGTGTTCTAGTTACCAGAATGCTTTTCCATTGCAAAGCCTTAATCTCTCTCACTGTTTATATGAGTGTGAGGTGGAAACAGTCACTGGCCTCCATTGGAATGCTTTTTACAGGCACATTAATAAGACAGAAGAAAGAGGCGGCATCAAAACTGATTAGGTACTTGGGCTCAGATAGACTCTTGCTAATATGGCAGCAGGGCAGCCCTGAAACTGAAGCGGTGAAATGCTAAGGGTGTCCCTTCTGACTACGACGTGGGCATAGAAAGAGCAAGAACAGCCTCTGGGCTGGTGTACAACTGTGAAAACATCTTCAGTCCTCTTTCTAGTGGCTTCCAGTTTCTCCAAGAATGTATTTCATTACCAGGAGTGATCTACGCCTCCACTAACATTCTGAACACAGCGCAAAGGAACGATTTTGGAAACATTTTATTCATGCCAAATATACATAAACACAAAGGTGAACCATGTTAATTTTGTTCATAAATCATGCACATCCCACAAAACAGCCTGAAACATATAATTGCCAATGTTCCCCTATGATCTAAATAAAAATGTCTCACGTTAATTAACAACAAGCAAACCCAGCTTTCTTTCACTCCTTTACCATCACTGAACAGACACAGCTTGAACACTAAAATGTTACAGCACATAATAATAATAAACCAATTTACAGTACAGTAAGACATAAGCGGAGTGAAAGAAACAGCATAAGGAGTTCACCATGTAGTTAACGAGCCTTGAACCTTAAATGTTTAGTAGGAGCTGATAGAAGTTGCCCCCAACAGCTGATCTGCGAGAAGTTTCAATGCTGAAAGTATGAATTTTTGTGGCTCTAGATCTGGTCTCGGAGGCAACCTCTACCTGAAGTTTAGCAGGACAACAGTCACCTCCCATTGGTCTTATCACTCTGTCCATCATTAGCACCCAAGGCCGCTCATAGAGCCAATCCGGTCCAGTTTTAGGCCAAAACAGCCGCGGTTCCAGCCCCTCCGAGACCGGTCTGACAAAGCTCTCTTCTGATTGGCTAGAGCACCCTTTAGGAGACGAAGCCAGGAGTTTTCATTCTGAGCAGGGATGTCAATCCATTTAGGATATTCTGCCACCTTCACCCCTGAATTAAACGCTTGCACAGGCTCCTCTGGGTGGTCATTGGTCAGATTCTCCAGATCATCTAACGTCAAAAGGTCATTATAACGCTCGAGGAACTGCTCAATGACCTTTGAAAGGAAAGAAAAGAGGTAAAATTACAATATCACAACTCACCTGTAGTCACATATATAAGCTGATAACATATGGGCAGAAAATAACAAAGTAATATTAATGATAACAACTATGAAGCTAGTAATAGTAAACTTTATGCTGAAATATAAATAAACATAAAGGCAGTCGACTTCAAGATGTCAAGGACACAATTCTAAACGGGTATACTCAAATACATTCAGTGTATTCAGGTCTGTCCCGATGATATCTTCCACACACCCCATCCCTAGCAGAGATGAGTGAGGCAGCCCACCTGCATGGCCTGGTCAGGGGTGTGCAGACTACGGGCGTGGCTGGGCTCCAGTGGGGCCAGCAGGACCAGCAGCACTGCCAGGACTGCTGAACACAGCATTGTGCAGCAGATACACACACAATTCCAAACTCACAGGCTGTTACAAACCTAATGAAACAAAATACATTTAACTGTGATGCATGTATATCATACAAAACCAAACATAAAACCAAACTTATTTGTGTATGGGAATACATGAAGCATTGAAAGATACAGAAGAACATATTAACACCCTGGAAGACACAATTATTCACTCTCACATAGATAATTGGTAGTTTACAGTTTCGGTATGACGGCTCTGAGCTGGTACGCCTGCCCATAATCTCCTCTATGAAACAGATTAACACTTTGAAAAAAGTAAGTATAGGTTAAAAATGCATTGGTTCAATGCATACTTCATTAAATTTATGTATTATGAGAATGAGCTGACTTAACAAAAATTGTTAATGAACATGTAAGACATTAAAAACAAAGCAACATGCCTTTTCATTGTATGTATTTTGTAATGAAGAAAAACTAATGAGAACTAAGAAGTAATGGTTCTTTATCAAACTATTTGTCTTATTATTGGTTAAATCATGCCATTTGTTATCCTATCAACAGTTAACATTTTCATAGTCATTAATCCATAAGCAAGAAAAATAAAGCAAATTTTCAAAAGACTGAAACTTACCAGAGCGTATTGGTGTGAAAACCTGTGGCTGAGTGTTCATCCCCTTCACTCTCTCTGTCTGTCTGCTTCTCTCTTTCTCCTCTCCCTCAATATTTGGCACCTGCTAAGAGCATCCCTTCTCTCCTCCTCCTTTGCTCTCGCTCTCTCCCTCTCTCTGATTTGATTTGTAGTGTGAACTGTGTGTGTGTGTGTGTGTGTGTGTGTGTGTGTGTGTGTGAGTGTGTGTTGGAGGAGTGTACCAATAGTCCCTCCTGTGTAAGGATGAGATGTGTGTTAGCTGTAACCACCGCACGTCCCGCCCCATCCACCTTCCCAAGACACACATTTTTGTCATTTTTCTCAAAGATACATACACATACACCTTATTGTCTTGTTTTTTCTGCAGTTGATGTCATAGCTTTAGAGGGGGTGCATGACGTCAAGGCCATCTTTTTTGCTGGAAGACACCCGTATGTGTGCCCACGTCCTCCTGACGAGCACCTTGACCCCAATATGTGGACTCATACTTAGACAAATACTCAGGAACACACACATCCAGTAAGACCCTGGACACAAACCCAGGCCATCAGGGCCAGGTACTCCCTCCTCCTCTTCCAAATGATCTCATGCTTCCTTTCTTCATTGCTTGTCCGACCATCCTCACTCTCCTTACTTCCTTCTGTTTGCCAGGTTGCGCTCTGGCTGCCAAAAGTGGCACAGCCTGGCACAAGGTTACGACCGCTGAACTGGAGCCAGGACCTTTTTAGAGGCTCTCCCTGATGTAGATATATGTAGCTCTCAATAGTTGGACTCAAATAAAACTCTTTCTGCTTCTCCATCTGTGTTTAAATGGTTGAAGCGGTTAAAGCTGATGCTGTGGTTGATGTTATAAAACTGAAGTTGTTTTGTTAAAGTTAAGTTAAAGGTTTAAACAGGTTATGGTTTAAACGGTGAAATTAACGTTAATCTGGTTAAAGCTGATGTTGGAGCTGATGTTCTTATCAGACTAAAGTTATGGTTCATGTTTTTGTGTGGTTGATGCATAGCTGAAGCTGATTTTTTTCAATAAGACTAAAGCTGAGATTTTAAATCAGGTTAAAACTGGTGTTATAACTGATGTTTTTAAACTGAACTTGGTTCAGTTGTTATCAGGTCGAAGCTGATGATTTTGTCATGATGAAGCTGATGTTCTTATTAAAGTAAAACTGATGTGTTGAGCCTTAAGCTTATGGTGATGCTGATGTTTTTATCAGACTGAAGTTGATGGTTTTATAAGGTTGTAGCTGAAGCTGATGTTGAAACTGGTGTTTTTATCAAGCTGATGTTGAAGCTGAAGTTTTCAATCAAGTTTAAGCTGAAGTTTTAATCAGGTTGATGCTGAAGTTTTTATTCTGTTCAAATTTGATGTTGCTCCAATGTGTCAGGTTGAAGCTGACTGGTAACCGGTGTTTTTAATCAGGTCGAAGCTGACGTTGTATCTAAAGTTTTCAGGATGACGCCAATGGTTTTATCAAGTTAAAGCAAATGTTCAAACTGATGTTCTTATCAGACTGAAGTCCATGTGGAAGTTTTTTATCAAGCTGATACTGATCTTATGTCAGGCTGAAGTTGATGTTGAAGTTAAAGTTTTCAGTCAAGTTTAAGCTGTTATCAGTTTGAGGTTTTTGATCAGGTTGGAGCTGAAGTTTTTATTCTTTTAAAAGCTGATGTTGTTCTAATGTGTCAGGTCATGTTTTTACCCAGTTGAAGCTGATGCTGTTTTCAGGTTTATCAAGTTGAAACAAAAGTTCAAACGAATGTTCTTGTCAGACTGAAGCATATGTGTAAGTTGAGATTTTCATCAAGATGATACCAATATTCTGTCAGGCTGAAGTTGGTGCTGAAGTTAAAATTTTCATGAAGTTGAAGCTGATGTGAAGGTTTTTAATCAGCCTGAAACTGATGCTGGGTTTTTGTCGAGCTGAAGCTGATCTCTGTGTTGTATTGGAAGCTGTATTTGGGAGAAACAATGACACATTCTGTCAGATTCAGTGAAAAAACAATTTCCACCTTTCTGATAATCGTAGTGCTAAAGGTGGATGATAAAATCCCCCCCAGCCCCCAACATGGACCAAGTCTGATATACTCTAATGTGGAGTTATCCATTCATTCTGTCTCCTTCTCTAGGTCAGTGTGGGCAGATATCTGCCTTACTCATTCTTCTTTTTCTATGCTTCCCTCAATCTCTTGTCCTTTTCTCCTGTTGTTCCCCCTCTTTCTCTCTCTAAGAGTAACAGTCTGCCAGTGCCATCTGCTAGCAGCTCCCCCTCGGCCTCCGAGAACACGAGTGTGAGCCAACACACACGCAAGCAAGCACATGCACACACATAGAGGAGGGGGATTTGGGGGGTGGACTAGACCCTATAAACTAGCAAGATACTGGCAAACCAGTATAACACATCTTTACACAAACACACATTTTAATATGCAAAGCTGACATGCACACATACACACAAAGATCTGGTCTTGCAAAGCAGTTTGAATGCAGTGAGTGGTTGTGGTGTTTGACCAGGCTGAAACTGGTGTGTTTTTATGGCTGTGTACCCTGTCTGATTCTTTCTCGCTCACAGTGAAGAATAGCTCTCTCTGCACACAACCACACAGCTGCTGCCACAGCTGCAGCCAACCCTGCACAACCTTTTCCATACCCACACAGGCCTGTCAAATATTACTGGTATGACTATCACCATTATTAACCATGCTTTATTGTTCCCAAAGCAGAGGTTCCTCAGCTTTGGTTCCATATACCCAGTGCTTCTATGAGGACTCACATTTTAAAATAGACTCAAAAAAGCCTCAAATAAACTAAAATGTGCCTTAAACACTCAAATAGGTTCAGATGGACTCAAATGGTGTTATAATGTAAGGGTATGTATGCTATGCTGTGGACAAAAGTATTGGGACACACCTGTTTTTCTGGGTTTGGGCTAGGACCCTTACTTCCAGTGAAGGGCAATCTTAATGCTTCAGCATATCAAGACATTTTGGACAAAGCCATGCTTCCAACTTTGTGGACACAGTTTGAGGAAGAACCTTTTCTATTCCAGCATGACTGTGCCCCAGTGCACAAAGCAAGGTCCATAAAGACATGGTTGGATGAGTTCGGTGTGGAAGAACTTGACTGGCCCTCACAGAGCCCTGACCTGAACCCCATCCAACACCTTTGGGATGAACTGGAATGGAGATTGTGAGCCAGGTCTTCTCGTCCAACATCAGTTACATGACCTCATAAATGCTCTACAGAATGAATGGGCACAAATTCCCACAGAAACGCTCCATAATCTTGTGGAAAGCCTTCCAAGAAGAGTGGAAGCCGTTATAGCTGCAGAGAGGGACCCACTCCATATTAAAGTCTATGTATTTGAATGCAATGTCATTAAAGTCCCTGTTGGTGTAATGGCCAGGCATCCAATACGTTTGTCCATAAAGTACATACAGACTACGCTGTACTGCTATTATGTTTTACAATAAAAATTGCAAAAATAAAAGTAATAAAAAGTATGTAATCTAGTTTTTCGTACTGAATTGCAATTTAGTAATAAAATTTGTCCTAAAATCTGATTGGCTGGGCCATGTTCTAAGCCAGGGGTCACCAACATAGTGCCCGCGGATACCAGGGTGCCCCCAAGGACCACATGAGTAGCCTGCGGACCCGTTCTAAAAATAGCACTCACCAGTGATCAGCGTCTAACATTTAATTTTATTCTGTTGCTATTCTTCTTTAGTCACATTTTCATCTATTTGGATTTGAAAATGACAATATCAAAAAAAAGCATTAAAACATGTTTATTATACATGAAGTTTAGATAAGTTTAGGTAAACTCTGTTCTAATGTATCAAACTGGTAGCCCTTCGTATGGCTCAGTACCCGTGAAGTAGCTCTCAGTTTCAAAAAGGTTGGTGATCCCTGTTCTAAGCCATCGTAAAATATTTAATATATGCGCACCTATGACAACTGAATTCAGTATTCATGCCTCAAGTCACTAAAAACCACTGTGCTGTGAAATAAATAAACTTATGCTGTTATGCTACTCAAATGGACCACTATGTGAGCTGATACATAAATGAAAAAAAAAACATTTTCTTAGCTAGTACTAGGCTGAATAGCTAGCTAACAGGCAAAAATCATGCAGTAATATCAATTACTTCAAATAAAAGTACCTACTATACAGTCATGATCCTAGACTCTGGCGAGGCCCAGGCAAAGAAGACCATCATGTTTTTTGGTAACTTGTTTATGGCACTTTATCTTTTATAACAAGAGATTTTGGCCAAATGTACTCAACAACAGGAAAAACTACGCACACACAGAGATACAGTAAACTTTGTAACTGGTAAGTTAATGATAATGTAATGCTTACTGCCTGAAATGTGGCCATTCTAATCAATGATGGACAAAACATGTATCTCCACGTTTGCTAGTCAGAAACCTCGTAACTCCATTTGAGCTTGATTTCGGTGTTGATAACATAATTGACAGGCAGAGAGATTAATTGATCCCGAAGGTAATGTACGTATTCAGAAGTTTCATAGGACAAAATTAAATTTATATAATAATAAATTAGCAATACACACAATGGAAAAAAAATAAATGTAATATAATGAAATAAAATAAGGTACAATACTACCCTGAAAAATTAACCTTGAAAAAGAGACCATACAAAAGCATGGGATAATGAGATAAAAAAAGACACAAGCATCTGACCATATAAAGAAACAATGACGACTGATGATAACAATATACCAAGTGGCCACTGGGAGCCCCTTTTTCGTAAGATTTTTGGGGCCTCAAACATTTGCCTGTTTTGCCTCTCCTGACAGTGTGCCCCTGTGATTTACTATAAAACTGAAATATAAAAAAGTAAAAAATATGGCTCTGAAATGTCTTACAGTCTTCATATGTCTGTGTTTTAGTAACAATTGTCTTATTTAGCAGTAAACAGAGTGAACCTCATATGGCTCAGTTTGGTAATAGCAGCGGTAATTTGTGGGCAAAAACTATTTATAAAATGAATATTTGCATTGGCATTCAGCACTGACATATTGTGACATTCATTTTTACATACCAAAAAAGTTACATACTTCATGAAATGACTGTAAGAGCTAATATGGTGGTCCATGGTGGCTTGACAGCAACAACATGATGTAAACAAACTACATTTCTTGGCAGAACAATTGTTCATCTCAATTAATATTAATATTTATTGTTAATAATTATTAGTATTCTGAAACAACCATGTATTTTGTCATGTTTTATGCTGTCTACCTTTTTAACAAAAGCAGTATGCCACTTGAATGGCTTACTGACAGACAATGGCAGTGATTTTAAGAGGGTTTTATTTACTCCGCTGATAACTGTACATAAAGAATCTGTACAAATCTCCTCCTAATTTCATCATCATAACTTTTGCTTACTCTCTTCTGAACAGGAATCAAAAACAAAGCCTCATGTGCATATGTGCACACACACATCTACACAAACAAGCACTCTGGAGGGGGTTTATTTCATTCTGCAGCGAAGTTATGCCTGCTGCAGACAGCAGAAGGTGTCTTTATTTTACATAACACATTCACCAAGTCTGCAGGAGGGTAATTGGCCTCTCCAGCTCTCTCCACTTGCACATTCTGGATAGAGAGAGAGAGAGAGAGCTAGAAGGAGAAGAAGAGGGAGGTAGAGTGAAAGTGAAAGAAAAAAAGAATGTGTATGTATGTGTGTAGGAGGATGGGTGGGCGAAAAGAGAGGGATGAGATGAAAAAGATGAAGGGATGGCAAGATGCAGTTCGAATGCTCCAGTACATCACCCCGGAGCGAGGGGAGAGAGAGAGAGAGAGAGAGAGGAGAAGGTGAAATGTGTGTGTGTGTGTGCTCCGGTTCTGTGGGCAGGGACAGTGAAAGAGTGAAGAGGTGTAGTGTGCGGATGAGTGCGGAGAACAGTGTGGGTTACGTGGCCTCATGCGTTGGCGTGTGAGTGGGAGAGAGGACAAGAGCAGGAGAGCACAAAGTTTAGAGTAAAAATTTAGAGTAAAAAAAACTGAGTTACAGAGAAAGAAAGAACAATTTACAAAGGGAAGAGAGGGGCAGAGAGATAGAGAAAGAAAGAGAGTGAGAGTGAGGGCGGTCTGAAAAAGGTAGCGAAGTTGTCTAGCCTAGCTGTGACAAAACACTAGCAGTCATGACTTCTGGCTGTACAGACACTTTTACACTAATACTTCTCCTCCATCAAGCTCTCACAATTATTAGTGAATTGAAAACTTCAATGAAATATTCAGAATATTAATAACTGACACTACTTGTACTTTAAAGAATGAAGATAAAGTCTTCTGGACTATATTGAAAGAAATTAAATTCATCTGAAAATCCCCTTTAGCCTGGGATTAAGTCTTATGTACTACAAGTTTTTAGTACATATGCCTGGAAAACTAGTTCATCTGCTTTTAAAATAATCAGCCTTAAACAAAGCAAAGCAGCGTGGGAGATGTAGTGTTAATGCAGCGATTCCTCTGACCCATTTCACAGCTGGGGGAAAGATTAACAAAGTAAGACTGGCAGGCTGGCAGTCACGACAACATACAGACGCACACAAACAAAAACAAGAATAAAGGTGAGGACAGGATGGAGCATAAGTTACTTTAGACTAATGAGATGAATAAGATATTATAGACAACGCATCTTAATGAATTGTCTTTAAGGAGTGTGTAATTAAGATACCATGAGTGTTTATCCCTAACACCTATTCAAGAGAGCTAACAATCAATTGGACCCAAGTCTGCAAAGTCTAGGACTAGAGATGCTGGGATAGTTTTAAAGGGTCTATATGCTATACAGTTATACTTGTATTTAATTTTTTCCACTAATGATGTTTCTGTGGGTTTATGTATTGTAACGGTTATAATTAATTCTCCAATATCATTTCTTAAAATTAAACAGGCTACTTTTCCTACTGTCTTTAAGCGTGATGCACACAAAACTGCCACACGTTTTGTGTATCTATTGTTTGTTTCATTGTGTCCACTGTACCCTTTGTAGTTTACATTTACAGACTGTAGTCCATCTGTTTCTCTGCCTCATTTGTTAGTCTGCTTTACTTGATTTATCATAGGTCAGGACTTCCACTGGACCACCAGCGAGCAGGTATTATTTTGGATTTTTGAAGGATCATTCTAAGCACTAACATAATTTATCAGATCAGGCCACCATCTTCCATTGTTCCATGGTCCTGTTCTGATGATCACATGCCCAGTGCAAGTGCTTTCAGATGATTACAGGGGTCAACATGGGCATTCTGACTGGTGTGTGGCTATGCTGCCAAATACACATCAAGCTGTGATGCACTGTGTGTTCTAACACCTTTCTACCATAGCCAACAAGAACTGTTTCAGCAATTTGTGCTACAGTAGCTCCTCTGTGGGTTTACACCAGATGGGCTAGCCTTCATTCAGCGAGGCTTGCCCACCCATGACCCTGTCACCGGTTGTCCTTCTTTAGACCACTTTTGATAGGTACTGACCCCCACATACTGGGAACACCCCACAAAACGTGCCATTTTGGAGATGCTCTGATCCTGTCATCTAACCATCGCAATTTGGTTCTTGTCCAATTCGCATAGATTCTTACACTTGCCCATTTTTGTGCTTTCAACACAAAAACTGACTGTTCACTTACTTTCTAATATATCCCACCCATGGACATGTGCCACTGTAATGATATAATCAATGCTATTCACTTCACCTGTGAGTGGTTTTAGTATTGTGGCCGATCAGTGTATGCAAATGCATTAGTTTTTGTGACATCACAACAATAGTAAAATCAGACCTGTCTGTTTCAGCGGCTTAACTGGTCATTAACAGTATGTTATGAAATTTAAACAGTGGTTACATATTTACATATTTACTTTTTTTATTTGAAGAAAAGTGAGAAAACATCAGTTTTACTTGACAACGGCCCTTTCAGTACTGTCTGAGCTGGTAACTAACCTTGCTTTGGCTGAAAGCACAGTATTGATGACATCATTCTAACTGACAGAGACTTTTTAGTACTCTCTCTCTGAAGATGACTTCTGTGCTGGGATGCTTTTAGCAAACCATAAACAGTAAACAGTATGATTCAAAGCACCACCAGCAGGCTCACTGCAGCAGAGAGGATCTGACGGTGCTGAGTCAAAGCCATTGCCACCTCTGTAAAATTTGTGTTCCTGACTATGACACAGGCTGAAAAAATCCCATTAATCAAATTAAAAAGTAAACAGAAAAAAAGTTAACTTTCTTAGTCTTTGACATTGCTGAAAGTAGAAGCCCTTGCATAACATGACAGAACAGTTACAGGATTTCGTAACGCAGCAATGAAACGAGTGGTAAATGAATATAAATTAGGGAATAAATGAGTTAAGAGGAGGCTGTAATACAAAACTGTGTGTGAGGGCTTTTACCTTGCAACAGTGATGAATATAAGACATGTACAAGCCTCCTACGCACACATACCTCAACACACCTTTTCAATCACTCTCGAATGCAGGAGATCATTGTAATTAAGTGTGTACAATAGGGTTTAATTAGCTCGGAGTGAGAGGAGGTGAATCTCAACTACATTAGCCACAGGTCTGAGTGCTTGCTGTAGCCTTCAGCACGGTCCTCTATTATCTCCCTGCATGCTGGCAGCAGCGCTGTAATTAAAATTTGAGCTTTTGCCTATACTCTCCACAACTCAGCACAATCAAACGCTCAGGGCAGAACAATGGGCCATAATTAAGGCATTTAGAGTGCTTTTCACAGAGAGAAGAACTTCACACACACACACACACACACACACACACATACATTACCGCAGTAAGCCAAAATATTAAAACCACCTGCTTAATATTGTGTAACTCCATCTCTTGCCACCAAAACAGCTTGACAAGTCAAAACATGGACTCCACAAGACCTTTTAAGGTGTTTCTATTTTCAGTGACTTCTATGTTACTGTGTCTAATTGCTGCTGGGCTACGCCTCACACAGCCCTTATCTTAACCTCAGGAAACAAAAGGACCTGGTTTGTCTGTTTTACAAATAAAAGCCATGTTTTTGTAAAAAAAAAAAAAAAAAAGTTCCTCATGGGGTCCTGTCAAATATCCCTACAATGCCTCACAAATTCATGTTTCCCTTAGCAGTTATACAGTTCTTCAAATGACCTTAAGAAGGAATTACCAATTAAAAGCTTAGAGGAGTTTCCTTCTCATGTTTGTCCTCAGCTCTTTTTTCTTATTGGACCAGTTTCCCCAGTCAGGGATTAAAGCTAGTCCTGGACTTCATAGGTTTTTAAATGGGAATTTTCAATTGAAAGGAAAATATAATGCATGACTATGGAAACCAGCCCTTTACGTGAAACAGCTTGTGTAACAGTTTTGACAGACCAAATGTAATGCTGTTCTACAATCTTTTTTCATCAAATTACTCTTTCTCACCCACTAAAGACTTGAAAAAAGAACTAAATACATGGCTACACACACACAAACACAGGTTCAGTTCTGAGCTCTGGACGTGTTGCCGTGCTGAATGGTTTGGCCTCCATCAGCGCCGCTGAATGCTCTGGGGTCAGATGGCAGCAGGGTTAGAGGGAAGTCAGACATTTCACAATGGACCATTCACGCGGCACTGAAAGCTCAGACAGGGCTAAATATGATCTGGCACAAGAGTCTGACCCTTTTAGATACATGATGTTCCAGGAGTAAGAAAATTATGATTTTATTTTCCTTACCTCTACTATTGCTACAGCATGTAATGGCCTTCAGAATGATTAAAACTCTTGGCAAAGATGAGATTCAAAATGAGATTATGAAATGAAAATGCCTTTGTCGTTTACCAGCTTTATATTGCACTGAAAATACCTTTCAGAGGTAAAAGTATTCAAAGAAAAAAAAACCTTACAAAACATTTTTCTCAAGATACTTCTTTACAGTCTTCTTCTGCAAGGGTGTCAATCATAATGGAATTAGTTTGTGTATGGGTGTGCATAGGCAGGGGGGAGGGGAGTCTTTTCAGTAGCTTATTGAAGTACTACAAAGAAGGAGGGTACAGAGGCTTGTATTAATTCTTTTTGTCATGTACATTTAATTGTCCTGCAATGAGGGCGTAATAGAAAACAATGAAAGGAAATTATAAGAAGACCAGAAAAGCTCACTTTATCTTACATGTGACAGATAAATTGATTTGACAACCCTCTGATTATGTAATCTTTCCATCAGATTCCTCACTGTAGGGCTCCTGGGTTTTCTGATTCCTGGCTGGGGCAGCCAGAATCCTTTCCATGTTGAGTTTGCATGGTCTCCATGGTCTCCATGTGTCTGTGTGAGTTTCTGCTGGCGGCTCTGGTTTCCTCCCACAGTCCAAAGACATGCATGTCAGGTGAACTGAAGATGCCAGATTGCCCCTAGGTGTGACTGTGCATGTGAATGTGTTTGTGTCTGCCCTGTGATGGACTGGCAACTTGTCCAGGGTGGGTGTTTCTCTGTCTTTTTACCTGTGACTGCTGAGGCAGGGTCCAAAACTTTCTGTGACCCTGACTAGGGTAAGCAGCTCAGAAAATGAATGAATGAACATTTGTGTGTACAGTCATCAGTCGAGAGTCCTCCCCCACTCATGAAGTCTTGAGTTCTGATTGCCTTTATAGTAAATATGAGATTCTAGTAGATCCAGAGGACAGACTCTGCTGGTGTTATTGTCGAGCTGCCAACTTTATTTACATGAATAAAGAGAAATGGTTCCATGGTGTATGGATATAATACTTCATTAAAGTATCATTTGACTATAAACAGAACTCTATTGGCTCCTTTGCATATTCCTTTATACTTTTAAAGGGGAATTCCACTGATTTTTCTAAATTTCTTCATAAATATATTAACATTAAACTAAGACAGTCTGATGTGACTGTTTTACAGTTTGATTGATTTACAATACTTTAGAGATAAGGTTTTGAGCTAAAGCATACATTTAAAATCATACATTTAAAATCACAGGCATGGTGTTATAAGGCAATCATTACTTATAACACCATGCCTGAAAACTTTTCAGAAATTTTACCTACACTAACACAAATTGGAATATAATGTTAAAAATAACAAAATATGTAGTTTCATGGTACGTTTTGAATAGCAGGCAAATAAAATACCTACATTTGTGTTGTAGACATCTGTGTAGCGAACCATTTTACATTAAACTACTCTCAGTGGCCGTCTTTACACCAATATAATGGATTTTCCTTGAGCCGGAGTTTTGTTTTTTTTTTTTTAAACTCCAACCACCCAAACCCATTCTGGTATATGTGAAAGAAAGATCAATCTACCTTGTAGCAAAGTTTATTTTATCACTGTAACATCAGGGACAACATAAACCAAGTGAAAACTGTAATTTAAATCTTTAAAAAAAACTCTTTAAATCAGACTCCGGCTGCACATATTCTTTTCACATCCAATCTGTAAGATCTGAAAGATCATTCAGCTCCATACAGAACAATCAAGACAATTCATGTATTCACACACTGTCCTTCAGAATAAACTTAAAAGTCCAGGGTCTGCATCGTTCTTTTGAAAGAAATACTTTTATGCACAGTCTTTGGGAGCTGTCAATATGGCTAAACGACACTAGACTGAGATTAGTGCCATCCATCGGCCCCCAGAATCATGTAAGATCAGTTAAAAGTTGCTCTCATGTGCTCTGAGGTAAATTAACACATTCTACTGTCCAGCCTCCTGTTTCTTCAGCATCTTTTTTAAGGCTTTAAATTTGTTTTTCCCCATTCTACCCTTTTTCTGCAAGAGTTTCATCCTTTTGTTTTTGTTTTTGTTTTTGTTTGTCTTCTTAAGCAGACCTCCATCCTTTTTCTCAGTCAAAGATTTTTTCGTTGTCTCTCCATCCGCTTTTGGGATGTTAAGTTTTTCCTTGGTTTTGTCATCTTCCTTGGAATCCTTTCCATCCATTCTGGCCGATTTCTTCTTTTTGGGACCAACATCTTTTATTTGTTTACTTTTTACCGTAGCCTTTTTCTGAGGAACAGTGACTTCTGTTTTGCTGTTGCTGGTAGCCTTTGACTTCTGCTTGGTTTCCGTTGTTTTGCCCTGTGCTGTGACTTTGTTCAGTTGTTTCACTTTGCTATTTGTTGGTTTTGCATTTTTCTCCTCTAATGTAACAGGAGTCTCTTTCTCAGTGGCCTGTTCTTCCTTGTCATCTTCTATGGGGAGAAAGACAGAAACACTGAAAGTAAAAACAGAGGAAATCGCATTACTTTTGAGTTTTATCTTGAGAACAAAAAAGCCTCTATCTTACTGCTGTCTGCAGGTGCAGAGGGGATGGTGTTGGAGAACTTCTTAAATTTTGCCACAAAAAAGCCATCCATGTTGTGGGAATGTGGGTAGAACCTTCGAGAAAGTTTCAGTGAAGGATGGAATCGCCACTCTTTAAATCTGTAGAGAAAAATGAGTTTAATATCCAGTTTCTAATCAAAATTGTGCAAAAAGCCTCCTGTGGGATCAGAAAAATAGTAACAGGCCTTTTCATGGCATGTGATGACTGTACCTGGTGAAGCCCTCCTTGCCAAAATCCAGTCCTGTGGGAACCAGTTTAACATTTCTCTTCTTTAAGGCATAATCCACCACCCACTCATTTTCCTCCACCTAAAAAACACACAGTTGTTGTCACTACTTCTACTGTGCATGCATAAAGACTCATAATTAAAAAATGAGCAACCTGATAACCATTTCACAAGTGCCTTAATTTCTGACTCTTTAGTAAATTGGCAGCATGTTGAAAGCTACTACTGTGTAGTTAGATTATATTATGTTATATATCATATGAAGTGTTTAAAAAGGCTCTCTACAAATGTAATTGTTCATTAAGATGGAAAAATGATACTAAAATCATATCACTGAAGCATTTGGAAACCTGATATGAATTTTTCAACCAAAGGAAGCTTTTAACCCATAATTTCTCTTTTGGAATGATAAATACATTACAATAAAATGTTATTTTAGGAATGACCAAGTCAAAAGCTTGCAGCTGCAGTTAGCACACTGGCATCATTATTTACAGGTGCATGCTGGCTTTAGAGATGTTTCAGCAACAAAAAGAGGATAACGGTATTTTAACTGTTTGTTGTTTGTGCTACAAATCCTAAACCACACAACATAAAAATATTTACCATATAAAAATACAGAGTATGTCACTATTCTTTTTATTAACGTATTGTGTCTGTGGTGAAGCAGAGCTGCCGCCAGGGAGCCTGGCAGCATTACTGGACCTTCCTGTCCGACGGCACTACTGGACCTTAATGAGGGGAAGCAGTTACGACTCATTAGAGAAAGAAGACTTTCTAAAACCTAGACTCTCCAGCCCAGAAAATGAGAAGTGACTAGCCAAGAGACTCTGTTCAAACTTGCTTTCACACATGATGAAAGGTTATTTTCATTTTTGATTTCTTGAAGTAGAGTTCTAGTCGAATGTTTGGACATACCAGACGGGTTCCTCATATTATAAAAAGACTTATACCATTATTTCAGATCAACACACATTCCTGCTATGAAATGATTAAAATGACATTATGTGGCAAAAAACACTTCTATTTTAGCTTCTTCAAAGTAGCCTCCTTCTGCTTTTGACTCGTGGCACTGTCCCAAGCGGCTTCATGAGGAGCCTCCTGGGATGCTTTTCAGAGAAATCTGTGTTCTCTGTCCAAATGAGCGCTTAAAACCACTGTTCAGTCACCTGTTCTCTCCTCCAAGACCAAAATCAAAATCACAAGCAAAACGTGGCCACGTAGACATTGTTTTAGACATTATTTCAGGTCTTGGAAGACCTCTTAGACAATTAAATGCTTTTTTTTATAACAAAAAACATGTGAAACAAATATCCTTCTACTTTTACACCAAAGCTTATTTTGTCACATCAGGGACATCATTAACCATGTAAAAGTTATGTAAACCTTTAAAGGGGCTTGAAGTTGCATATACACTGAGCAGAGCTTGGCTGTTGAAAAAGACTTACTGGGGAACAAAAAAATAACAACAAAAACAAAGAAATATATGTTTGCATTCCATCATGTGTCCAAAAGTGGTTCTATATGCATCAAAATGCTATTTCACCCACAATGCTCAGAGCGTGTTCCTGGGCACCTGCTTTGTTTCTCGGTCAGGTTGACGCAGCCCATCCACTACGTAAAAGGACCAAATTTGCGTCACTAGAAGCTATTTCAAGAACTTGTGACCTATTAATCCCTTCAAGTGGCTTGGCAATTTCTGTCCACGGTCACTGAGTTTACACTAAATAAAAAATCCTAACTTCACCTTAGCTTCTTTCCAGGATAAGAGTAATTGAGGCAACAAGTTATGTTTTGTGCTCCACTGCAAAACTCAAACTCATATCAATTATGGTTCAGATGCTTTTTGGACCTTAATGCCACAGGGGTTTGGTGACCTACAAGTACCAAGGTTACCATCTCCAAAGCTGTCGTTATCCTAACACCATGCCATGAATCTAAAACCTGAGCCTCATATAAAGATAAAGTCTTTTCATTTCAAGATTACCTCTTGGAAAGATAAAACTGACTGGCTTTAGTACTATTCACGCAGGATTAGTTTTACAAGGGATGGTGGGGCATAATTATTATAATGCTAATATTATAATAATCAAAAGCATTGTGTATATGGCATAGTATGTTTAGCATTAAGCATTTTAAAAGTATTTCTGGAGAGTTTTGACTATTATTTTGACTTACACTGTATTTTATATTGCTCGTCTTTCTGTGTGTGCCTGTGCAGTAGCAGCATAAGCAATTTCCTCCAGGATCAATAAAGTTTTCAGATTCTGATTCTAATTACTGGTGTTTTTCTGTGATTTTGGACAGACTACATTCCCCTTGTCACTAAAGATCTACTCTTGAACGTACTGTTGAAGGAACATCAAGTTGTATTATTTACATCCAAATAGCCATGTTGGTAAATATTATATAATATACTGTAAAAATAGTTCTTGATACTGTTCTATGCCTCAAATCAATCTGATATGTATTACACTACCCTCAAGTATAGGACTTGGAATGTGAAAAACATGTAAAAATCAAACTTTTCTTTCTTTCATTTATGTGGTGATTTTGAGTCCTGGATATAAGTTCCCATACTAATAACAGAGCTAACAAACTACACTGCACTCCATCATTATTGGCACCCCTGGTTAAGATGTGTTATAAGCCTTAAAATAAATTTAATTTTTATTGCAGAAGCATACTCTCACACTGAAAATTGTAGAAAAATGTAACCTTCAACTCAAGTGAATTTTAAGGG
>JBBPCZ010000007.1:11389502-11399832 GCA_037974445.1 Brycinus macrolepidotus
AGAACAAAACTGAATTTATTAGAAGCTAAAGAACACATCTTAACCAGGGGTGCCAATAATTATGGAGGGCAGTATATACGGTCATGCATAAGTACAGTAGCATCCCTAATTTATATAGTGATTTCATAAACAATATTGACATTGTGTGTGAAATTACCACTTCTCCACATACAGCTGTGGATCTCTAATTATGTTTTGCTCAGCACTGCCCTATATTTCGATCGCTAACAGCTAAACTCCAAAACGTCTAATCCACCTGCCACACTACATATTCCTAACAGCTGCCTTCTCTTCTGTGACAGTGTTAATCAATGCCTGAAAATCACCACACATTCCTGTATATTTAGCCTTGAGGAGAAATCTGATGGAGATGAGAGATAAGATAAGTAGAAGAGGACAGCAGCATGTCACCATAACCCATATCTAAACCACTACTCTGCTGCAGAGTGTGCAAGTCTAGCAACAGCCTCTAAAATCAAGAAATGGCATCCATGGAAACATCTTTGTTGTACCCATCCCACCCCTTGTTGGATTACTGTCATCATGGATTTTGACGTTGGCTGAACAGTTTACCGTAATGGAACAGGTGCAGTAGACGAGGTAGCCACCAGTCTGCGAATCAGCATTGATGGAATCAATGGCAGAAAGAATCAGCTCCTTCTGTAGATGAGCGGAGCGCAGAATATCTGACTCATCCTAAGAGTGAAAGGGATAATCAGGGTATTACAGGTGAGAACACTGCTTCCATTTTTGGAATAAATAAATAAATAAAAAAAAGACATTACTTCCATATTTAATAAAATATTTAGGGATTAAAATAGGTGTCAGCATCTCTGGAGCTCTGTGGTTGTATCATGCTTTACCCATAACCTGATCATTTTAATAATTTTATATAAAATCATATAAAAGCAATAGTATAGATGTGCATCACTCGCCAAGAGCAGGAGCTTTTTCAGTGGGAAGTAAGTATAGAAGTGTCCTAAAGGTCACAGTCTGCCAATAGCAACTTACTCACCATAAACTAAATCAATATAATGTTCACAAACTGTCAAGAACTGTACCGTGACACACATCATAGTGACATTTCTTCAATGCAGCATACATTTTTAAAGTACTACCTTGCTCGTTTTCACTGCTGGGTCTTTGGAGATGACCCCTGTGCCAGCGCATGGAGCGTCCAACAGTACTCTGTCAAAACCTCCCATAACCTGTCATTCACAAGAAAACATTGCAGGTTAGGAGGACACACCATAGACTGTACAATACAGAACTCAGAAATGATACTTAATAAGAAAAATCCCAAAAATGGGGGTAAAGAAAAAGTATAAGCAGCACAAAAAGAAGGGAAAGAGACAGAGAGGAGCCAGAAAAAGTGACAGTTAAAATGACAAGGCTGGACAGTAAATGCAGAAGCAGACCTTGGGGAACTGTCTGCCGTCGTAGTTAGAGATGATGGTGTTGGTGACTCCTAGCCGATGAATATTGCCCACAACGCTCTTTAACCTCTCCGCACTGGCATCGTTAGCCACTATCACTCCTGTGTTTCTCATCAACTGGGCTAGAGGACACACAATATAGCAAAATCAATCCCAAGCTGAGGTACACACTTTCCTACATTAAAAGACCTAGTTTTTAGATATTTATTTTAAATGACTAATACTAAAATACATATGTGAACTGTTGTTATTAAATGTAACATTAATGTTGACACTATGTAAAATTACATTATTACTTCATATGAATTTAGTGTTTTAAAATTCTGCCTGTGTTAAAAGATATGCTAGTGATATTTTATAGCTTACAACAATAAATGAAAATCTGCATATTCCTCTAAAAAATTACATATTTACCTTTTATCTAAATTTGAGGGTTTTTTTTTTTTTAACTTTACACTGAAAATGGGTGTACAATGAGTCTTTAATTGGCCATTTTAAAATAATTTTATTAAATAATCAGAATATGAGAGTTCTCACCAATATAGGTGGTCTTGCCTCCTGGAGCTGAGCTCATGTCCAGCACAGTCTCCCCCTCCTGGGGAGACAGAGCCATTACAGGCAGCAGTGAGGACGCTCCCTGCAGCATGTAATGCCCTGCTAAATACTCAGGAGTAGCACCTGACAAAGAGGTTTTAAAAATGTTAATGCATTTTAGAAAAATGATCAAATAAAATGCCATCCCTTTACAGAACTTGCAAATGGACTAACCTATGGGAACTGAGGAGTCAAAGATGACCAGGCCTACTTTAGACCACTTCCCCAAAGGATCCAGATTTACACCCCTATTAATTAGAGCCTGTGCAAAGAGAAATTGTTTAATCAGTTTAATCTGCTTCTCATATATTTTATAAAGACTTCTGAAGGTGATGCATTTTATTTTTACCTGTGCCAAGTCTCTTCTCCTGGTTTTCAGGGTATTTGTCCTAATTGTTACAGGCCTCTGGATTTCATTGGCCTCCAGAAAATCGACAAGCTGAATTGGAAATAAGAGCATGCACACACAAATTAACAACAAAAAAACCCACTCAAGAGGAAAGCAGAAAAATATTTGCTTCCTCTAAACACATTTCCAACTAAACCTCAAAAAAAAAAAAAAAAAAAAAAGAAACCTGTAGTTTCTATTTCTGATGTGCTGTCACTACATATAGAGGCAATGGGTGCAGCCATCCACCCCTTCAGACACTGACAGGCATTCATCTATCCTGTTAGCATAGCCACACATCCGGAGAGAAGGCAGATGGGTGGTACTAAAACAGGAATTTAGGTTTTCTAATCCTAAATTAAGTAGAAAAGTTACGTTTAAATAACTAGATAACCATGCATGAGCTGTGTTACCGTCCTATCAGATTAGACTATTAAGATTGGATCTTTTTGTCAACACTCCCCATTAATAAGACATATCCCAGCAATTAAATAAAGGTTTTAAAAAGTTTCAAAAGTCAGCACTCACAATTCAACTCAATTCCCAGTAGTATGTTAACATGAAATTCTTGGACACCTTATTAAACTTATTATTCAGTATTTGCAATCCAAAAAGACTGAATTATTCTAAAGTTAGAATAATTAGGTTATTTGGTGTTTAAAGTAAAGTAAAGTAAAGTAAAGTGGCCCCTTATAGTCACGCGTGAACACACCACAGCACAGTACACAGTGTGAACAGTGTGAAATTCTTTCTCTGCATTTAACCCATTCACCAAGTGAAGCAGGGGGCTGCCACCAATGAGGAGTGCCCGGGGAGCAGTTGTAAAACACGACACAATTAGTATCCAATTAGTATCCAATTAGTATCCGTACCTTGCTCAAGGGTACCTCAGTGATGACACTAGCAGTGTTGAGAATCGAACCCACAACCTTCTGATTGCAGGGGCAATGCCCTAACCACTAGTTCACCAGCTGAGGTTTATGGAGTAAATGGGGTTTGTGGTCCTTGTTTTTGTTTTATTTTCCAGTTTTGTTTTTATTTTAAGGCCTTTTTCAGGTAGTAGTAGTTTTGCAAGCTTCTTTCAAAGAATACAGAAAATAGATGATTATATTCAGATTTTTTGTCAATTTCCTGCTTGAGCTGTTTAGATAAAACTTGCTATATGTCAGTGCCTTCTCAGCATTTAATGACAATTGAGAATTAAGTGAAATTCTTTTCAGACAAACAAGCAATCTTCAGATTCAGGCCCATCTTGATTAACAACTCCTGTGTAACAAATTTATGACCTGCTTTGGAATACGTGTGTCAAATTGGGTTTCTTCCAGGCTACAGTTCTGCAGAGATTAGCATTTCCCCTCTCCTAACAGTTCAGCTCACGCAGGCCTTCCTAATTAACTGCTGAATCATGTGTGCATAAAGAGGCACAACTCTATAGAACTGCGGCCTGAAATAAACTCTTTGAAACCCCTATGAATTGTATTCACTTACCGATCTTACTTACTGGGATTAAGAAGCTTTAAAAAATGTGAAGTGATGAGACCAAGTAAACTTCAGTCTATAGTGTGTTATGAAACTTAATTTGTTTTGCATAACTGTCTTAAGAAAGAGCTGCACAAAAATCCTGTCTATATATACAGTATTCTCCAAAAGTCTTAGGCACCTGAGAAAATTAGACTTCAAACTGGGAAATAGAGTTAAGTTAGCGTTAAAACACTACTGTTACAACAAATACAAATAGCACTAATACAGCAAATAGTGGTTTTATGCATGGCAAAGTGTTCACTTAACCTTTTTCAGACCTCTTTCCTCAGAGAAGCTCAGTACTGCTGGTAGCTCCATCAAATACCTGGGCTGGCCCTTTTTACTTCATAAGATAAAATTAGATGTGCTGCTTATGGATTTTAAAAATCCAAGCAATGACTAAAGACATAGAGCAGAAATCTAGAACCAAACCTGTGTTCTTTTAACCAGCTCACCAAAATATCTACTTTTTATAAAAAAAAAAAAAAAGAAATCTTGATACTTTTTACTGCTTCTTACTGCTCGTTTGCATTGATTCTAATGTTCACTTGTGTTTTTTGCTTGCAGAAAGAACAATTTGAATAGGGACCGAAGACTTTTGCACAGCACTGTAACTTTCACACATACATACACGCACCTCTGAGTGAGGGAAAATCTCCATGAGTTTGCCCATGAGGAAGTCATTGTAGCTGTAGTAAGTGCACAGGTCAGACTTCAGCAAAGAGACATAATCTGCTCTCTGTTTCCCCTCCTCTCTCTTCTCTGTGAAGTGTGAAAGCACATCCACATTGTCTTTGATCCTCTGATGGATGGTCTGCAGGTCTAGCGGTAAGAGTCCTACACAAAAACCAAAAGGGCAGATGTAATGAGGGAGAGGTCAAACAGACGATTTTACAGAAAGCATTAGGTCTATTAATTGCTGTTTTTTTAAATGTCATGCAGTTCAGAATGACTCACCCTCTTTCTCTCTCTCTGTTGCACCAGGGAGTTTAAATTTGTCCACCCCATCCAAATTCACCTGCAGTGTGTCATCATCCTCCTCCTCCTCCTCACTGGCATCCATTTTTTCATCTTCACCTTCCTCCTTCTCCTCCTCCTCCTCCTCCTCCTCATCATCGTCGTCGTCGTCGTCCTCACTCTCCTCCATTGTGGCCTCCTGTCGTTTCTTCTGTTTTCTGGCGGCTCGTTCAATAGGCAGCAGCTGAGGAAACAAATGTGACAATTTTTGACACAAAATTTGGGGTTAACAATTACAAATTTGAATACTTCTTTTTATATGTTTTAATCAAAGAACATTTATGCACCTCCTCTCCATCACTGTCTGCTCCCTCTTCATCTTCTCCTTCACTGCTCTCCTCCATTGCTCCATAGTCATCAACCATATCATCATCATCATCACTGGCCTCTATCTCTTCTGTTTTCCCTTCTACCTGGTCCTCTAAGTCATCATCCTCCTCTTGCTCCCACTGGCTATCACTATCCTCATCCTCTTCAGACTGGTCAATTTTGCGTTTTCGCTTTGCAGGTGTCAGCCATTCACTATTCTCATCAGAGAAACCTTGACATAAAAAAGATAATTTGAATGAATATATACTTGTATATATATCACTTGCCATTCATCAAAAAATTCAGAAAATACAATGCAAAGCCATCCAAGTTCAACTTTAAACTGTACCTTTCTTGGGCTGTTTTTCCTCCTTAGGTGTCACAGCAGCATGCGCTCTTTTCACAGCACTGCACAAAATCAGCACAAGAATAAATTCTAAAAGTAAAAACTACAACAAACATGCCTTTATAATCAAAGAGAGGAAACCCTGAGAGTAAATTAAAGTGGGGGAAATCGTACCGTTTTCTTGCTCTGCTGGACAGCTTTTTAGGCTCATTCTCTGAAAGTATTAGAAATGAGTTACAAAAGAAAATTCAGAGTGTGCAAAGCCATCACTGTATGATGACATTAAAGACCTAATCAGAATATTAAATTATTAATTCACTGAAAAAAATGCTAAAAGTAACATTATAATTGCTGAATATTTGAAACTTTAAATTTTCTGAGTTTTATTTTCCCCATACCATCCACCAAGAATTTTGCCAATTCTGTCTCTGCCCCTTTCTGTTTCCTGGCCTTCCTTCCAGGTCCTCGCTTCACCTTGTTGGTGGGGTCAAGTTTCCTGCCCATCACTGACCCTGCAGAAGTGCTCTGGAATGAAGAACAATCAAACAGATGATGAGAATTTAGCAGTACACTTAAGTGCTAAGATAACTGGGTAGGAAGAGATGCAGTAGTATTCAAAAGCTTGGGCACTCCTGGTCACATCTGGTGAATTTGCAGGGAACAAATTTAAATGATATGTTTTTGGTCCTACACAAGACTACAAAAGAAATCTAAACACATCCTGCTTGTATTTCGTTGTCTTAAGTGTGATTAAAAATAAACATTAAGCAGATCTGATGAAATCAAGATAAGATCTGGACAACCAAGGAAAGTCTCTGAGAAAGTCCTCATAGATTGCTCATGTATGCATAGCAAAACCCACATGACTGCCCAGGAGTTACAGTAAGATTTGACTGTAACAGAAATAGTGATCCACTGACCATCAGATTACATTACATTAGAGGGTTTTTGTGGAACAAAACTGAACTATTTGGCTACAATCACCAAACGTACACTACCAGTCAAAAGATTTCGTCCACCATAGGTTTTTACCACTTATCCATTTATTTCACAAAGTTGTTGAGTGAACAACTGTAAATGAAAATATGTCAAATAAAACAAGTTTCCTTTATAAGATGGAAAAATATATGTAACAATGCCAGCCTGACATCCTATTAACTGGATGGTGTGGTGATGCAGAGTCAAATTCTAGACTACTTTAACGCTAAATGCACTAGTTAACTGTTCCATCACTTAATAGCTTGTTCAACATCTAACACTTATCTGGTGAGCCGCATTATAATTATATTAGGTGGCTTTTCGAAGATGAAAAAAAAAAAAGACATTTCCTGGCTGATAAAGATCCTCAAATGGTGAACACAGCGTAGATGTATTTGTTAGTTAAGAATACTAAGCGGATTTTTAGTACATACTTTAGAAAATCTCTGTGTTCAAAAACTTTACTGGTTGTGTAAGTTTAGAGGAAAAAAAAAACAGTTTGGCAGCTGTACAGTATATAATCGGACTGCTATGTTTTGGGATTGTGCAGCAGCCAGTGGCACAGATGGTGCTGTGGGGCAGAGAAAGGATTCTATCAAATATTAAAACATCCTTTAAGCTGAGGCAGAAAAGAAAAGAGGTTTGATATTACAACAAGTTAATCATCCAAAATACAATTCTGTGATTTCAGTCAAAGAGGGTCTTGCTAAGTACCAACTGAAAGGGTGCCCAAACTTATGCATATGCCACATTTTGAATTTTTATCCCCCCCCACAACTCACGTCTCCTCACCTCTCTTTTAATCCTGAGGGTTGAAAAATCACCTGTATGGAAGGTTATTTTAAACACTCACACCCACCAAACTTACGCACATGCCACATTTTACTTGTTCTTTCTTTCCAACATGTTAAATTCAGCCAACAATATGAATAACAACTGCCTTAAAACTTTCAGAAATGCGTCATATTTCTACAGGTTCAGAGACGGTGTTACTTAGAAACCCATGATCTGACTTCAGTTTAATTTAAGCGTTGTTAAAACGCACAGGATGAGAAAACACAATTGTAATGTCTTTATTCCCTTAATGTCTTTTATTCCTTTATGAATTAAGTCGAGCTCAGATCACAGTAAGACGTTCAGAACTAACAGAAAAGACAAGAAAACTGCACCACAGCTCACAACTCAGGTCTCTTAACCTCTCTTAATCTTAAGGGTTTAAAAACACCTTAGAAGATCATTTAAACACTCACACCCACCTCTTCTTTCTGTAATCACCAATAGCTCGGTCGAAGTGATCCCTCTATATTTTTACTAAGTAAATGAAGCTGATCCTGGGCTGCAGCACGAAACACGTGAGTTTTTTTTCGAACACGTTGGCTTAAAGAGGAAGAGAAGGGCAAGAGACTTCCGACGCAGAGCTATGACGAAGTCAAAACAACATGGAAGGGCTGTAGCAGGAGGAGCACGCGTGTTTCTCTCAAGAAGGAAAACAAGGTGTTGTTAAGACCCGCAGAGGGAGAGTAGCGATGGAGGAGGAGTGGGAGGAGGAGGAGCAGCTGGTGGTGGCCGAGCTGTCGGGGGTGCTGGACTCGGCCGCGCTGCGGGAGGGCTGCCGGGGCTGGGGGAAGGTGCTGGGGCTGGACTCCCCGCAGCCCGTCCTGCAGCTGGGCCGTTACGTCTTCTCCGGGGGTTACGAGGACGCGGTGGGCACCTGCGTCATCTTCCAGGAGGAGCCGGGGGACTCAGACCTGAGCCTCAGGTACAAGTGCCACACGACCAAGAAGCTTGTCCTCCAGAGGACCTTCCTCTCGGAGAGGAAGGAGGGGGAGCCCGGCGGCCGGGGCATCGAGGTGCTGCCGCTGAACGAGGAGGACGTGAGTGGCCGGGCCACAGCCGTCTGCCACTACGTGCTGGACCCCTCAGAGATGGACAAAGGCAAGACCGACCCGGAGGACCCCGACTCAGACCCGGAGCAGCGGTCCTGGTTAGAGAGCAGCACGCTGGACGGGTCTGGAATAGCGCGCGGCGATCAGGAAGCCGAACCGAGCCATGCACAGGAACACTGACAGCTGAGCCGAACCGAACCGTGCACTGGAACACTGACGGCTCAGGAACACCTGTTCACGGTAGTGAACGGAAAAGCTGCCTGATTGTTAGGCAATTAGAACTGCTTCATGGACAGCTGTTTTTACTGTTTGACACAATCATACTTAATAAACGTTTGTATATGTAAAGTTGAGGCAATTGTGCTTAATACATTTGGAGCAGCTGGTGGTTAGGGTGTTGCCCCTGTGATCAGAAAGTCATGGTTTCGAATCCTAGGACTGCTAGTGGCACCACTGAGGTTCCCTTGTGCAAGGTACCGTCCATACACACTGCTCCCTGGGCACTGTGTTCCTGCCTGCTCGCCGCTTCACTTGGTGAATGAGTTAAATGCAGAGAATTATTTCACACTGTTCGCACTGTGCTGTGGTGTGTTCTCAGATTACAAATGGACAGTTTACACAATTGCACTTAAATATGTTTATTTAAAAGAATAACCTTGGTTGCACTGGGGTCCGTGTGGCCCTAAAATCTTTATTTGGCCCCTTATGTTGTCACTGACGCAACTGTGCAACCATAACCATATATGTATATCACAGCTCAGTTTGTTTCCATTAACACTACGCAGGCATGGCTGTATATGTAATATCTGTTTATTTACTGAGTCAGACCCTGAGCTGGTAGAACTGGAGCAAAGGTCCTGGTTAGAGAACAGCACGCTGGATGGGTCTGAAACAGCAGCCGAACCGAACCATGTACAGGAACACTGACAGCTGAACCGGATTACAGTCAGGAACAGTTGTTCAGGGTAGTGAACACAAAGTTGACACAGTTATGCTTAATAAATATGTTTATTTAAAAAAAAGTTGAATAACCTGAGCACAGTAATGTAACTACTTGGTCACACTGGGGCCCATGTGGCCCTAAAATCTCTATTTGGCCCCTCATATTGACACTGATACAACTGTGCAGTTATAAGTTATGGCTGTGCAATCGTTAGGCAATTAGAACTGCTTTATGGACAACTATTTTCAGTATTACACAATTATGCTTTAATGTTTATATTTAAAATGTTGTCATGATTGTGTAATACATGTTTATATGTAAAAAGTTCACACAATTACAGTTATGTTTATTTTAAAAAAAAATGTTGAATTACGTACTACTTGGTCGCACTGGGGCCCATGTGGCCCTAAAATCTTTATTTGGCCGCTCGTATTGACAGTGACACAACTGTGCACTCATAATGAGTCAGACCCTGAGCTGGTAGAACCGGGGCAAAAGTCCCTCTTAGAGAACAGCATGCTGGACGGGTCTGAAACAGCAGCGAGCAGCCACAGCTAAACTGAACCGTGTACAGGAACACTGATGGCTGAACTGAATTACTGTTTACGGTAGGGAATGGAAATGCTGCCTTATTGCAGTTAGAACTGATGTAGGACAGCTGTTTTAAGTATTGTGTTACATAATCATGCTTAATAAATGTTTAATATATAAAAAGACACCATTACGCTTAATGTTTATAAAAAAAAACACTGAATAATCTGAGCACAGTAACATAACTTGGTCACACCGGGGCCTTAAATGTGGCCCTAAAATCTTTATTGAGCGTATTGATACTGACACAATTGTGCAGCCATAACTTACAGAAAAATCAGGCGTGGCTATTTATCTAATATCTATTTATTTACCAAAAGT
>JBBPCZ010000007.1:11405752-11418426 GCA_037974445.1 Brycinus macrolepidotus
GGGGGGGATTTGGAGATCAAGAATACCTGTAGGTGCAGAGGTGATAACTGGACCTTTTTTGTCCATGTCTTTGATGAAGTCCTTGGTTAATTTCTCCAGCTCTTCAACTTCTCTCATTGAAAGAGGAACACCAGCAGGGGGTGCACCAGGGCCTGTTGATTGTGAGGCCTAAGGAGAGGAGAGTAAAGCATTAGTTTGTCTGTGAGCACAGACATCAGTTCAAGAAACCGAGGGTTTTGTTATCCATTAACCAAATCCATAACACAATTACCAAACGCACCTTGGGTGCAGACGGGTTGCCCATTGGTTTGCTGCTTGATGAGATGGGTGATGAAGCTGGTTTGGGCTGCGGGGCAGCTGGAGGGGCCGGAGCCACTTTCTCCTGGCTGAAAGTTGGAGCAGGTCGTAAGTGACTGAAAGCTGGAGCAGGGTTGGAAACACTTGGTTGAGGAGCAGGAGGTGCTGCAGGGGGTGCTGCAGGAGGTGGAGGAAAAGAGGTGTGGGAAGTAACACTGTTTATCCCTCTTGTGCCTGCGGAGGTTGCAGGATTTCCTGGTTTGGCACCAAAATTAGAAGTGGGCTGGCTGGGAGAGAATGTAGTTTTGGGAGCAGTTGCAGGGCCTTTAGCCAGCTGCTGTGTGCCTGGGGCTGGAGCAGAAGCTGCGCTCGGACCTGACTGTCGGAGGGTGGTCCGGGCACGCAGCTCCTCAGCCCAGGGGGCTGGGGGAGGACGATCCTGCAGCTCCGGTGGTGGCAGAAAGGACAGTCCAGGTTTGGGGGCAGTGGGTGGAGGCTTGGGAACTGGCACTGCCGATGGCTGACTGGGCAACTAAACAAAGACATTGAAAAACATGCATCATGAACAGAGTATGAAGGAGCATGCCCTCTTTGCACTGTAATATCATGCTGAAAGTTGTCATAATGACTAGATTAAGGATGCCAGTTAGGGTTACAATAAAAAATAAAAAAACAGATTTACCTTTGGGTTAAAGGGTCTTCTCGTTTCCATTTCTGATAACATATCAGTTAAAGAGTCCAACTGCCGGTCAAAACTAGTCTGCTTCTCCAGTGGCTTCTACACAAGGGAGAGGGATGTAAAAAATAAAATAAAATAGACATGTGAGAGAGAACCTGAAGACTAGTATTGGAGGGAGGAAAAAGGGCGTGAGAGACGGAAAATCAGACACCACAGGGACAGGGAGTTAAAAGAGGGGGAAGGGTTTGTTAAAATATGTCCCTGGGCATGTAATTAACACCTAATTAAACAGATTTTACAAAATTATCAAAGAACAACTGTGCAGTGAGAAAGAATGAATAAACATATTGCCACACAGCTGGGTTTTGAATAGTGCAGCTCACAGTGTGTGAAGACTAATACATTTAACTCCTTCTGTTCTGGTCCATTTAAACCTCATGCAAGACCAGTGGTAAAAATAAAAAGATTGCCGCCATAACCTTAATTTGGTCCAGTTACAGTCACATTTTATTGGTCTATACGACACTTAAGAATAATGCACTATAATGCTGTTCATGTATGATCAGTTAGCATATAAAATGCAACAGCCACTGGCTCTAGCTCCTCTTTTAGTTTATGTACTGTTAAATACATAACACTAAAATATAGCACAAAAATACAAACTTGCACTTGATATTAAATCAATAAGAAGTATTGCTGCTCAAATGCTATTGTTGTTAAATGCTCCATAAATGTGCCATAAAATTTTCTAACATCTAATAATAGTGGGACATTTAAAGACAAAATAGGAAAGAAGTTAAAATCTGTTCAGTCAACAATAAATTTTCTTCTACTCAAGAAGATCATCAGTGAAACAACAGTATTCTAGGATAACACTAGTTCATCAGTACTCCTTCCACCACTGGAGCATACTGATGCTGCCTCATTACTACATGTACACCACAATGCCGCAGCCAGAAATAGAGCTAGTGCTTATATGGACATATCAGCAGAGTGGGAAGCTGTCTGCACAGTAGTGTGCCTCACAGGAGATAAGTTGTGATGGCCTTCAAATTCTCAAGTGAACCATGATGGGGAGAAGAACACAGTTTCAGTAAGTACTACGCTGAGCCACATACAGAAATGTAAACAGTATAATATGTATAGTGACGACTTGACATTCTGTACTAAGGCTGTCCCTTACTAGACATTTTCTTAATTTTCTAAATGGCCTGATTTTCAATGAGTAAAAGCCCCATCATTATCATTACCATAAATAGAACATTGCAAAATTTCTAGCTACATCATCAAAAATTCAATTTGCAAAAAAGAAAACGTCATCTTGTCACACTGGGGCCTGATTTTAGTGAATTGCAAATGGAATCTGTCCAAATTATATACAGATACAATCTGGGCATAAAATCTCAGGTTAAGCTGTATAGTTAACTGTAACTATTCACATCTACACTGGATGAACCATATGGAAATTGAGGTCCCATAAACAGGGTTGCTGCACAGTTGCATACCAGGCATACCATATTTAAGGTCAGTTAAACAGATCAGCTGAAGGTCAAACAGTTATGTACACTCATGTATGACGTACATGATGTATATCACAGGCTCTATAACTTTTCTCTAGCTGTTTTCTTTGAACTTTCTTTACATGTCTTTGACTTATTTAGTTCTTAGTCAGCTAAACTGAGGGGAAAAATGTTAATACTTTGCTGAAAACCCTTTGCAATCAATGACTGCCAGAGGTCTGCAAAGCATTAACATCAGCAAATGCTGGGTATCTTTCCTGCATGCTCAAACAGGTCTGCAATGCAGCCAATTCCTGTTGCTGCTTCAGTGGTTATTTGCCTTTAGTCTTGTTTTGTGTAAGTGTAATGCATGCCTAATAAGATTCAGATCAGATGACTGTCTTGGCGAGTCCAGAACAGTCCACTTTTCGACCCTGAAAAACTCCATATATGCTTGGTGTCCATGGCATGCTCTGCCCAGTGAGTTTTATACCATTTGGTTGGATATGAGCAGCTAAGACGGTCAGGACTGAGCACGTTAGTCAGCCTCTACTGTAGTCTTTCACAGTCTGCCAGGCTGTTTGCTCCTGATAAACACACCAGTGTGTCCTTCCTTAACAATTTTTGATAATACCTAATGTTTTGGCTGTGCCATTGACTTATTTTTCAGCATTATAATAGCCTCTTTTACTGGCATTGACTTCTCTGGTCTACGTGCTGAGCGGCAATACCACCATATTTTCCACCATATACAATCAACTTTAGTATGTCTTGAGCACAAACTAATAATGTAACACAGCTGGCAAAGAAAGTTTGGTCCCCTAAAATAAAAGGAGTATGTATTAAAAGGGTCCTTTTTTTTTATAACAGTGTACCCACAACCTTGCATTTAAGCAAGCAGTCTGCACTCAGACTTCATGCTGTTTCATATGAAATTCAAGATGATGTAATACACAACCAAATTAAAAACTGTATGTGTGCAAATGTTTACAGACTTTACTGTATTTTAATGACGAAGATTCATCTGTGGCGTAATTACTGGCAGCAAAGGCTAGGGAATCACTCTGGGGCCTTGCGTCTTTATTGGACCCTCTTGTATCATTACACGCGCAATTTTCCACCCCATGGTTAATGGATAGCCAAGTCAATAATATGCTTTTATTTGTCAACAATTATTTCTCTATATTACAGAAACAATATAACTGAGATACAGCTATTCAATAAGCAAATTACATTGACAGGTTTTTCATAAAATATCCACATGGGGTAAGGGGGTAAGAAGAGGGGTCTTTGCGAAATGTTTTTCGGGGAGGGGTATTGATTTCAACAACAGCCCTTTCAAACATTCAAAACAATCAACCTAAACAGTGGCAAGAATTCAGTTTAATGCATTAAGTGTAAGGTCATATCAAGTATCCCACTTCTTACCTGAAAGCTGGTACCTGTGCCAGGCTGGGGTAGCGGAGGTGCAGGTGGGGGAGGGGGAGGAGGTGGAGCAGGACAGGTATTTGAGGGTACAAAACTGATGTCTTCAAGAGGTGCTGGGAGGGGCAAGTCATCTGCAACTGGGGGAGGGGCAGGGAATGCAGGAGGAGGGGCCTCATATGCAGGGGGTGTGATCTGGCATTCTGGGGGTGGGGCTGGCAGATCATCCAGTGGAGGAGGAGGAGGGGGTGGAAAATCTGGTTGGGGGGAGTGAATAGGATTAAAGTCATGCCAATAAAAAAAAAAAAAAAAAAAAACACAAACGTTTTTTAAAAATTTGCAATGCATAGTCCATGTACACTACTTTTACAACTAACACAACAACAAAAACAACAATAACAACAACAGCCAACATCACTAAGTGAACAACAGACAACCTTTATCAAATATTTTTATATCAAAGCATGGAACATCACAATGGTAGTTCTGTGTTTATTTAATATTGATGTTTTTAAAACATTTCTTAAATGTAAATTAGCAGTACATTCACAATAATTTCTGGGAAATTTTTGTAGTGGTTAAATTCAAAGTAGTCCACTAAGTTGGGAAAGTGTTGCTACACTGAGTTTGAGTTTACCACCTATAGCCACACTGCTGTGGGCAGAAGGGTTGAAGAGGCTGCAGTGTACTTGATATTAACTACATGTATGTGTGCACAAGGGAGTGCATTCATTTAAAGTGGTGGTTGTGACTGTCCTCATGTGATGTCAGTAGAAGACTAAAAAAAGGCATGACAGACACTTCTTCTGTCTTCTTAACAATACCAATAACAGCGGCCTCGTTGTTCCTTGCTGATCTTATATGCCACCATACTAAACCGCAAAAGTACACCACCATTTTCAGTGCATGTATGAGTACAGTATGTGCCACAAGTCGGTACACCTTTTAATCCTCCTGATAGCAGATAGATACGCAGAAAAGAATGTGAGCAATGATGCTGACAAAACAGCTGAGTGTGCGTACATACACAGTTGCTAAAATCAAGTATACCAATGGCCTCAAGACTTAACACTAAACAACAATTTAGATTTATAAAAGATTAGATAGAACAATAAAATATTAGATAAGGTAAAGATTAATAAGAAACTTGGCCTATACAAATTTCACATTTACAACTTTACGTTGTACCACTCATATCTGCGGCAAGTGGAGTTTTGCCTCGACAGAAATAATAACAAACAAACAAACAAACATTAGAATGAGGAGCTCACAGGCCAATTTTCCTCAAACGAGGTGCTCTAGATAAAATGGCAAAAGTCAGTGAAAAGTTGTTTAGCAAGTTACTAGACTTATCTGATAAACTTCTCTGGTTTCTGAATAGTATGCTGACAAAAAGATACAGAAGAGTTCTATGCTTAGATAACATTATTCAGAGGGCAAGGCTCCATTTGCAGTACCCTAACGTTACATAGACCACCCCCATGGTTGTCCCCCAAGTGGAAAAAAAAAAAATGAAGGCACTCAATGCCACTGTCAATGCAAATGACATATTATCAACTACACTACTGACGGTAATATTTCTGAAAGGATCTGATTCAGACATCTTTGCACATATGGGAGAGGTTATTGATGCTTCTTCTCCATGTGCGCCATTACCTCAGAACCTCTCCATACTGGTACGAGGCTGTGATCAGATCTGATTTGAAACTTGCTAGGAATCTGGCTTGCTAAATCCTTATCAAACTACAAAAGATTAGCAAATAAAACACATCATATTCTGTTACTCAAATGGAGCGGTGACACATGTGAAAACATGAAATAATGTGCTTAGAATACCAACATGACATGTGTGTTATATATTTATAACGTTCTTTATAACTATAAACTCTCTTACCATCAATGGAAGGGGGTGGAGGCATCTCTCCAACCCGACCAATCACAGCTGTACTTGCAACCGATGAAGAGAAGCTTGGGGGCTCTGGCTGGTTAGACTGTCCTTTGGGTCGTGGAGGTGCCACTGAGGCAAATTTTTTTGGCTGGTTGTAGAAGGAAGGGGTGGTGACTTGAAGAGACAGAGAGGAGGTCACCATGAAGGGCTTACTGCCATTGGAGGTCTCCATGTTGATCTGTAAAATACAGAGAGGGGAAAAAAAAAAAAAGAAAAAAAAAAAAGATTATTGAAGTTGTTTAGGTTGACCAATCTTATTTCCATGGTCATTACATTTTACAATCATATTGTACCACAACAAGCAGGATGTGAATTGTGTGCAATTTCATTGGTTGGATATAAATTAAAAAAACAACAAAAAAAAAAACAACATTAAATTAGATGTCATTTGACTCGTTGACCTGACACATTTAGACCATAGCACAAAGTCTGTTTACATGTAAGCTAGTTAACTAAGAAGCTAATGCTAATGTTGTTAGCATGTACACTTTCAAAACAGATGCTTCTTGCTCATATTTTTTACTCTCTTAGTCGTCAGACAAGCCTCACCAATCATCTGCAATATAAGTTCATGCAAATTGCTGAATGTTTTACAGTAAATCAACAACCATATTTTTTTTTTTACCCAAACAAAGAAGCTTTAATATTCAAAAATGAACATTTCCATTAAATATAGCTTTTGAGCTGAAAAAACAATCTGTATATTTTTCTATTTTAATTCATTGCAGATATATAAAACATTTAAAGATGTTATATTACTCCATCATTTACCACTGTGTGATACCTAGTGAGCCTGTTTTTCATTGGGTTAAGGACATTTCCAAGTTGAAGGCTTAATTTGTTGCACACCATGTCATTTTGTTTGGGTGTATGGACAAAATACTAATCTTGGCTCCTTACCTCAAAACACATATTGTGAAATTTCAAACTTTTCTGAAATAATTAATGACATTAACTAGTAGCACGTTAAAAAAAAAAAAAAAAGCAAGTTTGGGCTAATCACACCTGAACAGTTTGGGTGGTCTATTGGAAAATGGACAGAAAAATAATTCATTTAATCATTAAGCAGTTTGATGTGGTAGTGAGATCATGTTCCCTACTCAGCCAAACTTAAAAGATCAACTTTTCCATTCATTTAGGCTGTCTTGTGACCGTTGGCTTCTTCTTCTAGGCTTTTTCCAATAGAGCAGGGCTCCATGATTTGGCAAGGAATTTAACAGAAGTTTTCACATGAATTCTTCTCAAGAAAATCCATGACATGAACTGGGAGGTCTTGGGTAAGTTTGTATGGAATGACTCAACATTGAAACCACACTTTGTGCTTACCATGTCTGATCCATGCAAAGGAAAGTGGAGGTGAATGTAACATGTATGTGATATGTCTCAGGACGGCCCCTGTGCCCAAATAATTACCTTCTCAAATATTTACCTTAGTTTGTCAATGCCTCATTCAACCACTTCAGTCTCTGTTACACTGCTCCATTTCAAGTTACATTTTACAAAGTCTTAAGCCTTTAGGTCCATATATCATATATGCAATACTGTCAATGACTATCTTCGCACCACAAGAGTAGACCTGCTGAGATCATGAAAGTACAATGCTTCAAAACCCCATCCTATTTCTAACAGTGATATGAGGGAATAAGACATTCAAAACTAATTTTCTAGCCACTGTTTCATACTCCGTTTTTGTTCCAATTTGGTTTTTGCCCCAAATAAAGCTAAGCGTTGGAAAGAACTACACAGGGCCTCACAGGCTGTCGCAAATAAGTTCCAGGTTCGTCATTCCATGTAGAAATTGTCGTTTGACAAGACGTTTTACTTGTAGTTTGGCAGAAAGAACCATTAATATGTTCATTGATTTACATTTAAGTGGAAAGTTCAGCTTGGCCCAATGCAATTATGTTTGCACATGTTGCTATGGTGCCGCCTAATATTTAAACCAGAACACTCACTCCACTCCCACTGCAAGGTTACGTCACTGCAACTGCATTACTTAGACTTGATAACTCAAGAAAGGAACATCTGTGTGTGATTATATTTCTAATGCGTGTGAAACATTAAATAAAAACATTGTAATCATAGGTTTTAATATTTTTAAAGACAACACTGATGAGGCTTTTTTTTTGTTTCAAAACATCACACCTCAGAAAAATGAACCATTTTCATGCATTTTTGCCCACACCTACTTTTGATATAAGTCAATGAAAAGAAATCTACAACAAAAAAGACTATTGTGGTTGAGGTGAATCTACAATATATGCAAATTCAAGTAAAAATACACACAAATGCATTTTGCACAAACAAAAGCACATACAATTATGTAATGTACATCTGTGCTTTTGTATGCCTTTTTAGGAGATCTGCATAATTATGGCTCCTTGGCTGTTGAATTCCTGACACCACCATAGTTTTAAGCTTTATCTCAAGTATCTTTCATGTTGCAGCATGAGCAAAACAGCAACGGTATCCAAAAGTATTTCTGAAACACTTACGTAACCAGAACAAGATCGAGAAATCTGGTCTGCCTGAGCTCAGCTTAATATAGCCTGCGAGTCAAAGGTTGATTTAAGATGATGTTTAGAAGGCACAGATGACTACAGCTTTTCAAAATACTTGCTTTGATCTGTGGAATCATTTTTGTGTCTAGACCTCTCGGTCTTGCCCTCCAAAGGACATCTGAATAAACCAAACAGAAGTGTGAAGCTTCACTGTACTGCGACAAACTGGCTCATGCATAGAACAACTGCTTCAGCTCTTTTCCTTCAGTTTGGAAGGGACATTAAATAATGCAAAGATAAATGCTTTGATGAAATATTCACACAGGCCAACCAGAGAGAGGTGTACCGGTTCAGGAATGAGCAGTGGACTTCTAGGGAATCTTTATAGATGAATATCAAATATGATCAATGCAAATTGTGATGGATAATACCCGACAATTAAGACCCCGACGATTAAGCTGTGGCTGTTTTTCCCCCTTTGTGCTATGTGAGACGAGCTGCTTACATTTTTACATGTCACACGAAATGAATCACTCTTTCACAAAAGCCCCTACTAACACTTACTTCAAGGGCGGAATCATCCTACTCCCAAATTCACCCTTCTGAAAGTAATTCTGAAAAGTTTAATGAAAAGGGGCCCAGACCAAAACAACTTCTCCAGCATGATTCATAGGCTTATAATAATAGTGCTGTCCTGTGTCTATGCTGCATCCATTCTTTTATAGACCAAGCCAAGCAAGTATCAGATAAATACTGGTTCACTTTTCCAGTTCCTCTCATCATAGCAGAACAACAGGGATTACCACAGTTCTAACACAGTTCCCTTTAACTAAACGCTGTGCAGTAAAAAAAAGTGAAGTGCAAGCTGACTGTTGCTCCATTACCAACTTACAGGAAACAACTTCTCCATATGTAATCTCTGGGTATACTGTGCCCTGGGTTGTGGTTTTATTAGTCAATATTACAAACTTATGATTCATACACTTTGTTGCTACATTGTTCTTGGTTCAAGTTCAAACACAGTCCAGCATATGTTGCCAATTGCAATAAAGTAAACAAAATCCTAATTATGGGAGGTCCCCTCCATTTCAAATGGACTTGCATACAGCTGTAGGTAGAAGTTAAATGCGAGTCATTACTCATTTTGTTCTATGCCACGCACGCACATACAATTAATGTCATAAATGTTGCGGGGAAAAAAGGTAAAGTAATGTTCTCTGTGTATGGGTGTGAGACAACAAGAAGTTGGAGTGCTATGTTTGTGTGTGTGCGCAACTAAAGGAGAAACAGCTGCAATGTAAAGATTCCAAAGCCTTTCCAAGCCTAGTCCCGCATACGCCTGTGTTTCATCACACCTTCAGAACAGCTGTGAGAGGGCTATGCGATGAGCCTTTCATGAAAGCATTGCCCACAGTTATGGTGCTTGTTAAATATAGCCCTAGTGGTTCATCTGAGACCAGTCTATCTTCTATTGCTTGATGTTACAGAATAGGACTTGGTGAGTGTCAATCCTGGCCTAAAACACTAAATCATGATGATTAAGTTACATTTTAATTAAATAAATAAAATTCTACATTAAATGGAGTAAAGAGACTCAAAACTCAACCTCTGTCTGAGCAGGAAGGCTGCAGGCAGTTATGGGGTGTTTTTAGGCAGGACACTGAAAATGTTAGCTAGCTGGTGCTCAGTTATGTACAACTAATGTAACTTTGGTTTGTGTGGGTTGGGGGCATTTTATAAACTACCTGATAAAAAAAAAAAAAAAAAACCCTAATTCTGATTGATATGAAGAATGCTTATTCCAACATGATCCCACCTTGTTCAAAAACAACAGAAGAACGAAAAATGTGCAAAAAAACTAAAATGATCAGCATTGTTCTTTACTTTTGAATTTACAGTCAGTAGTAAATTCATTTTGGACCCTACAGGAAATGTACTGGCAGTCAGCAATTTAGAGATTGGTGGTTATTTGATGCAGACAGTTGCACAGACAAATACTAAGGTGTAGACTTGCCAGCGTAATTTGGAAATTTCTGGAATCACAGCTGCTCTTTAATGGTATTTCTGTTGGCAACATTCCACAATGCTCCACTTATGTCTGCCAGGGTACAACAACACTGACTAGAAAGACTGGCAAACTATTTCTCCATCTTTCCAACATATGGTTGTAACACAAACTGCTCATGCAAAAGATAACAGATCATCATGAAGAAACCCCACACAGGTGTAAAAACCAAAAGCAGACCAACACAGGAGTGAAATGGAAAGTACCAAGAATATTTGCACTTCCCCAGAAAAACATTTCCGTGAGTCGCTGCTGAAGCTATGACAGATTTCTGGTCTGTGGGTGGCCGTACTGCTATTAGAAGTGTTTCCTTTATCTTAAAAGAAGCTGTCAGCCATGGCCATGACGTCACTGTGAGCCAGCGGAAAAGGACTAAGGCCAGACAAAGGCAGCGCCTAAAAATTACAACACCGGGTCAGGGTGACTAACCAGACTTCTAAGATCCGTCTCCTGCTCCCTAATAAAGGAGACATGGAAGCTCTCTATAGTAATAAGGACGTTAGAATCTGGGACAACGCATGGCTTTCTATTGTTGCCCCCCATTGACACGCCCCTGTGAGGAATGTGAGCTGATTACACACTGATTACACACTGATTACGCTTCAATCACGTGTAAAAAGGCACGAAAAACCACTGCTTTCCTGTAGGCTTGCAGACCAGTTTTAAGCTTCTAAAAGAGAAAAAGCAACAAGTCCACAGCATTTCTTTAACGACTAGAAGAGAGGAGCGTTTTCCAGACATGTAGGTCACCATCATCATGCTGTGAGGATTACAGCCCTCCACCCTCATCAAGACACCAGAGTAGGAGATCATAAAACGGGACCCCCCCCCCCCAAATTAAGCCAAGGCTCAGCTCACTAAAACCTAAGAAATGAATTCTGTCCACAAGCTGATATTCGAGAGAAAGTACTGAGGCTCAACGTTGTTCCCTTCAGTCTTCCCCAAAATTAACAACAGTTTCCAGGACCTGGGTCTTGGACTAAAGTTAGTAGTCCAATACAATGCATTTAGGCTTTAATCTGGGTATAAGAAACCACTCCTAAATGATCAACCAAGCTCCTGAAAGAGCTCCTGCTCTCAGACAAAAGCCAGGAGAGTTAACTCAGCTCAGAAGAGTAAAACCAGCTGGCCTTATATGGACATCCAGCCTAAGTACACCAGCTACCTGCCAACCAACACCACAGCAAGAGAGAAAACACACCATGCTCGTCCTTAAACTAATCTGGACTTTATGAAAAGTGGCTTGCTTTGTTAAAACCCCAGTTGAACTTGAACATACCTGGAGCATGAGGCTAGTGAAGAAAGCCCCCAATCACAGCCCCCAGCCCTGTCTGTCTCCACTGTATGATACGGGAACAAATTAAATGGTTTGCATGACAACTCGATTTTTGGAAACCATGAACGAGGAGGTTTTCAAATGTCAGTAAGACATTTAGTCAGAAGATGAGGTTGATTTAAGAAGAACCAACACACACAGCTGCTAAAGAGGGGGAGACTGTCCACGTCTGATAAAAACAGAGGCATGAAGGAAGCTAGCCAGCAGCAGACAGGGACAGAGGGTCAGAAACACAAACAGAGAGAAGGCAAAATGTTCTTACTTCGGTTTAGTGGCTGTATAGCAGGGTAGTTGGGTTTAAAGCCAGGTGGTAGTTTCAGAAAAGAACGGAGAGCAGCTCCTTCAGCTCCACAGAGACCAGGCTCAGGTTCAGCTCGTCCTCTTCGTTTTTAAAGAGCCTCTGTGGCTGTAAACCCCTCCCTGTGTGACCTAATGTAACTGCATGAGCACAACCAGAGTCTGAACTCAGTTGTTCAGCAAACCTCCTCTCTCTTTGTGTTTTTTTGGCTGGTTTCTATCCACCTGGAAACGTCGTGGTGGGAACTTTTCTTTCCCCAGCAATGTACCCCCCACTTCCGGTTCTAGCTTCCGCCTTCATTTCCATAGAAGACCCAGAGAGAGGATACTGCCTGGACAAAAGTTTTGGGACACACCTGTTTTTCAAGTTTTAGGCTTGGCCCCTTTACTTAAAGTGAAGGACAGTCCTAATGCTTCAGCATACCAAGACATTTTGGACAACACCGTGTAAGGGTATGTATGCTATGCTACACTATAGGGACAAAAGTATTAATTAAGGTATTCATTAAAGTATTAATTATTGACTTAAGGTGGCCCCTTACTTCTAGTCAAGGGCAATCTTAATGCTTCAGCATACCAAGACATTTTGGACAACGCCATGCTTCCAACTTTGTGGACACAGTTTGG
>JBBPCZ010000007.1:11428443-11449135 GCA_037974445.1 Brycinus macrolepidotus
TACAATGTATAAAATAATAAAAACAAAGAAAAAACATTGAATAAGAAGGTGTGTCCAAACTTTTGACTGGTAGTGTACATTTTTGGGAGTTGGCTTTACATATAAAAGAAGTATCAGTGTTATTTTATGACCAACATCACCAAACCTTTAAAACACTTCTCCCCAAAATAGTGAATGAAATCATTTATAAAGAAACAATACAGCAGATGTTAGCACACATTTTACAACAGTTTGCACTTGATTTGTTTTCATATTTTAGATTTCAAAGCCATGGACAGCAGAGTATGTGACGTAGACTAGACTAACTATTCAATTAAAGCCAATGAAATGAAAATACGATAGATTAAAATTTAGATTGTAGATACATTCAGCTTAGTGATTACCATTTAAGTGGTAAAGAAGGAATTTGTTGGTCATCATAATACAGTGTTCAGAAATCTTCACAAGAGGGAGCTTTTAGCGCACCAGCCACTAATTTTTGTGAGCATCATTCACAAAAGGGGAAACCCACACCAGCAGAATCTCACAAATGTGCAAATTCATAGGTAAAAATTTCATGTATATGTAGTCAAATTAAATGTTTGCTGTCATAAACTCATAAACTGTATATTGCTCAATTACTTGATTAATCATCAAAAAAAATTGCTAAATGACTGACTGATGTCATATATTCTGACAGGTCTAAACAAGCCCTTCTGAATTAAATAGTATATTAATGATCTGAGGGAAAAAAGGTAATGATTTGTCAATGATGCAGTACAAAATGTGTTCAAAATCCCGTTGATGTCAACACTCCACACACTTTGAGGTCTGTGGACCATCAGTGAAGCTGTTTACTTTGTAGTACAGTAGTCAGAATGGTTAATATACTGCGAGAGTGCACAGAATGTAATGAGTATCGTGGGCAGAAGCACTGAGAGCCAGTGTGGTTTAATATAACAGTGAGCGAAGAGTAGATTGTGAAGACTCCAATATTTGTATAAAGCATGTCCATGTTACATTGAGTGTCACTGTGCTTGTGCTTGTTGTGCTGTTGACCCTTAATGTGTAGTGCTCAGCTGTTGTCATGACACAAAGCTGGGGTAATTCACAGAAAGCTTCAGAGTTTATTTGTGCACTCTGCTTGTATGTGTTTGAACAGTGACTCATTCTGTAATTCTTGTAACTGCTGTGATGGTAGTCACCATAATACACAGCCCCGGACCCCCAAGCTGGGGCCTCACACTTAGCCAGTCCTTCCGTCTCATTTCTTACTCTACTTTTATATACCAAAGGACTGTGCTTTTTTTCTGGATTCTCAACTCTATAATCCAATATTTAAAAGTGAAATTGTTGAGGAGATAATTTGGATAGAGGCCATACAGATAGGCCCTTTTTTGGAAAGGAAATAATCTCCTTTTGTAAAAGCAGAGCTTTCTGGAGTGGTATTTTAATGGTGTTATTATAGGCCTTAGGTAGTGAGAATAAAGAGAGAGCAAGTGAGCGCTCCTACTGCAGTCGTATTATGTGATAGTCTTATAATGTTGTGAGCATAAGATGTAGAATAGATTTTACGGGCTGTGTAGTATCAAGTCTTGGAGCATGCTGGGTGTTTATTCTTGCTTTGAGCATCTCCAGAGTCAGATATCGATTGGTGAACTTCAGATCAGTTTTCTGAGCCAGACTGAGAGCCGAGAACACTGATCATTGCAGTGACTGCGAGCATGCTTGCACACACACACACACACACACACACACACACAGACACACACACTCTCTCTCTCTCTCTCTCTCTCTCTCACACACACACACACACACACACTCACACTAACACACACGCTCAAACTCACACTCTCTCTCTCAGATACACACAAACACTCACACACACACACACACACACAGTCATGGGAACAGGCTTGCTGTAGTAACAGACTTCTTACAAACACACACATTCACACTACAGGCTTAGGTCACAAGGTCAGATTTTGCCAAGGTTTTACATTGCATATGTAAACACACCCACATGGACCTATAAAAGGAAATACTGATTAGCAATTTACAAATACTAATAAACACATAGTTTCCACAGTTACCCTTAGTATTTTTCAGGACTCAGGGTCTTTGTTCCAAAGAAAGAACAACAAAAATGTTTATTGGCTCATAAATATGATATGTGTTTACATTGTTTTTATTGTCTAATTACTGCAGAATGAAGCACTGCAGCTGCCTTTTTTCACAGAGGAGGTTAGTGCCACATGTAGTGTGCTTCAGCGGCGTCAATAAAACATTTGGATTTGATATTTACCAGTGTGTCCCGTCGCCTCAGTAGTGTTTTCCCTCTGCAGCTGCATCAAATAAACAGCGCTGTTCTCACGTAGCCCTTTGTGTGTACTACTGCATACTGCACATGCTCAGTGCTGACCCAGATGTCAGCCAGCGAATCTGTAATTAGAGCTAGCACAGGCTACTGTAAATATGGCCTTAAGTGCTGAGTAGAGAGGGTTTCGAAGGAACCGCGGAATTACTTTGAAAACAGAAAGCTTTCATCCACAAGTGAAATGGCTGCCTCTGAAATTTGAATGAACCTACCCAGTGTACTAGTAACGAGCCATTTCAAGCCGCATCTCTCTTTTGCACTTGCAAGACAACTAAGACTTCATGATGAGACACATCGTCACTGAGGAGGAGATGAGCTCCTACTGCACAGACATGAAGGAAGGCAGCACACACACTGAACAAAAGAACTTCTTTATTGCTTGCTCGCTTGTTTAAATCCACTTTCAGAAATGTATTTCACTTCACACGCCAATCATGTACTGTAGTTTTCACCCACAGAAGTTGAAAGTTGACAGTTCCAATTAATCCTTATATACATAGCTCTGTAAACAAACCCAAGCAGGCAAACAATTACATCAAAATAGTAAAACCCTACCTGAGAATGGTACCTGAGGACCTAGTCTTAGTAGGGTACGTGAATATGCACAGAAATTCAAATGAGCAAAATATTCTTTGCTTACATTATGTTCACCATTTGAGTACCTTTAATAGCCAGAAAACGTCCTATTTTTAATTCAATACTACTGACCTATAAAAAGCCACCTAATATAATTATAATGTGGATCACCAGACAAGTGAGATATTTAATGTTACAGGGACACTTCCCTTGTATCTACATTACCCTGATTGTCCATTTTATCAGCTGACCATATAGGTACAGTTTATAATTATAAATTATAATTTACAGTTACAGACTATAGTTCTCTTTCTCTGCATCATCTGTTATTCCCCTTTACTCATTTCATTAGTGGTCAGGACCCCCACATACCCATAAGTATTATTTAGATAGTGAATCAATCTCAGCCTAGTGGTGACACAGACAATGACTTGTTAATGTGCGTGCTGCACAGAGTAGATTACACACTTCAGTACAGCAATGTTGTTGGAGTTTTTAAACTGCTAGACTAAGAATAGTCTACCACCAAAAAATATCCTTTATGCTGCAGCCAGGAGTGAGGACTAGAGAATGACTAACACGGCATCTGTACAGCATCTGATCGTCAACAATTTCACATCTGGTGGACCAACAGGTAAGATAGTGTATAGTGAGTGGACACAGTCTTTAAAAACTTCAGCAGCATTGCTGTGTGTGATCCACCTTGTGCAACACACACACACACACACACACACACACACACACACATACACACCACACACTAACAAAGCACAAACATACCACACTAACAGGCCACTACATATAACTGCTGTGATGAGACTAATTCACCAAGATTCAAGATTCAAGGTTCTTTATTTTTCATATACACAGTTTTACAAGTACAGCGTGTGGTGAAATGTGTCCCTGAAACATCTGAGAGACTGTGCAATATAGTTACAATAAATGAAAGAGAAACTTAAAGGCTAGATCTAAGTAATGAAAAATGTGTAGAAAAAAATGTATTCAAACAAACAAAACAAGTATAAACAAGATTAAACAATATCTGAAGTGTACAAATGTACAGGATAGACTATGTACTGTAAAGTGCAGTGTCCTAGGTACTGTTGATGTATATAGACATAAATAACAGACGGCAGCCAAATAATACCTGCTCACTGGTGCTACTGTGGGGGCAGTGGCGGATTTAGGTATGGGCAACATGGGCCGCTGCCCAGGGTGGCATCTTGCCGGGGGCAGCACTAGCGTTCAAAAAGAGTTTTTGGGGGGGTGCCAAAGCAATTGTTAGCCCAGGGCACCATACAGGCTTGAACTGAACTGTGTGGGGGTCCTGACCACTGTCGGACAGCATAAACGGAGCAAACAAATGATGCAGAGAAACAGATGGACTACAGTCTGTAATTGTAATTAACTACAAAGTGCACCTATATGCTTAGTGGAGATACCAGTCCTTCTGAAGGGCACTGTAACAGTACTACAGTCGAAAAAGTCAGATGGCTATCATGAGTTGCGCATGAACAGTGTCTCATATGTCCTGAATGAAGGATGAAAGCTGAGAGAGATTCGGGGGTTGATTGTATTATGAGCCTGAAGTGTGTTCAGCTTATTCAGCTGTTCTGAAACTGAATGCAGACTTTGGCATCAGGGCCCGCAGTGACAGCATCATTACAGTCCACCTGCTACTGTACCTCCCCCTGCCTGACTCAGCAAATGATGCACTAAACACACTCACATGTGCATATATACACACACAGAAACACACTCATGCACACATAGAGTTTTAGCCATTTGATCAGAAACACATACAGTATAGGTGCATTTTATTGGTTTGTTGGTACTGATTGTAACTCATTTGTTGCTGTACAATTTTCTACCCTTCCATCACTGGAAAGGGACCACCATAGGACCACCAAGATCCACATGTTTTTGTTTGGTGGACTAATCTCAGTGCAGCACCTATTCTAAAATATCCACGTTTGTGTGGTACGACTGTGTAAGGCATAGCAGTGTTCCGGCAACTCAGAATTTTCCTCCAACCTAAATTATCCATCCAACAACGTTCCTAAGGACTGATAAAGATCCGAATCCAGCTGACTAACAGAAACTGTGCATGAACTACAGTTTATAACTGTTGACGTAGTTAAGTGGTCAGTTTAAAAACCCCAGCAACACTTTTATATATGATATCATATCTGAGAGGGTCTGATAAACTGTGCAGCAACAGATAAACTCTGCAGTCAGTAACTGTAAACCTATAAAGTGCATTTTTATGGTAAATGTATCATAAATATGCACTTTATAGGTTTACAAACACAATTACATGTATATGTGCAAGCTCCCTTTTTAATAAAAGCCGGGGAGTATTCCCTACCTGAGCCCTCAGTTTGTGCGTGTGTGTGTGTGTGTGTTGGTGAAGCAGTGTTGGGACTGTACTACACTGTCATGGCAGTGCTGAGCTGCCCTGTGTGTTGCTCCTCTGGAACAAAGCGAGTCTCAGTGCATGACTGCTATATTCTTTAGGGAACCCAACTCTCTCAGCCATAACTGCAAGCTGTGTTGTTCAGCGAGTGTGTATGTGTGAGTGCGTGTCTGCTCAAGTCTCTGAGAATGCACCCTTGGTCCCCAGTGAGAGCAGGCTTTCTGAGACATTAGTAAGGTTTGTTTGTTCCCAGTTTCCGTGTGTAATAAAGTGGTTCACTTGCTTTTTTTTTCTTACTGCAGTCTCACCACACCTGTTACTTTATGTGCAGCAGCTTGACTTTAACTCTTTCTGAGGTTTTTGTGAACAGCTGTGCTACAGGCTGAGAAACTGCTCTGTTGAAGGAAAGTTTGACTGCTTTTTCTGATTTTCAAAACACATAAAAACATCATATCTTAATTTCTTCTTCTTCTTCTTCTTCTTCTTCTTATTATTATTATTATTATTATTATTATTTTACACAGTTAAATGCCCTTTACATTGAATGAACATTGTGTTTTTTTCCTTCTCCTGTAAGGTTTCCTTTTCAGAGATATGGAAACATTTTTTATGTTGTGGTTGTGGTGATTAGCTTTAGCACATTTGGGCTGGCATTGACTGGGCTTTGAATTCAGAGTATTTGTCTTAGGAAACACAAATTCAAATTTTTTGCCTCGGTGTGACACAGATCTGATCTTTGGCTATGTTTACATTCCATGCTTCTCTGTTCAGTTCTGATGTTTTGCACAGATTTGATTTTTCACGTTCATGATTTAATTATTCACATTCATGTTTGTAGGTGACCCATCTGGATTTAGTGTGAGTGAACCTGCGCAGCCCCACGTGTGCACATCCTAATTAGTAACATTACATGAATGATCCACATGCATCAGCAACAACAACAAATGAATGAATGAGCTAGCAGCACAAACTTTCACTGCAAAGATGATTGGCTTTGGTCAGGTGTTCATGATCAGAGGAGCTGCTGGAAAAGGTTTTTTGGCAGAATCTAAACACAGGATGATAGTGTAATACATGCATGTGCAGTCCAAAAAAATGCATGAATTCTGATCAGCCCATTAGGTCACATTAAGGTCCGCATATGAAAGTCTCAGACCCGATTTGAAAACGTCACGTTTGTATGTGCGTAAAGCTCTGAAAAGATCAGATCCGCATCACACAAAAGATTCATAGCTGTGCCACTTCAACCAACATACAAACACACTAACATGATCAATAAGGCTTGTAATGATAAGGACTGCCATAAGCAGTACTTCCAGCAAGATTCTTATTCACCACACGCTGCTCTTATTAAAGTTCAGATTTTAGTACTGCAACAGCCAGTGCCAGTGTGTCACATTTTACTGCTCTAGGTGGAATAGAGTTTCGTTCCCCCCAGCTTCAGTCCAGTCACAAATTTCTGGTTGGGTTGGGCGGTGGCGACATGAGACTTTATTGACCCAAGGGAATCCCCCTTTCGCTCTCTCCTCCTGTAGTACTGTGATTTCGCATTGCAAAACCAGCAGCTATTCACAGTGCTCTGCTCCAATGGGTCTGGGCATTGTCAGAGTGACAGTACTCTTGTCAATGCTGTTGGGGGGCACTGAGAGTGTCAGTCATGTTTGAGGGGGGGAGGGGGGTTTTGGCTTAATATAAATTCAGTGCATGAAAAAAGTACTTAGACTAATTGTGTTTACTCAATTCAGTGGGCCTCACTGGCCTTATCATGCTCCATCACTCTGTCTGTCTGTCCTCCATCACGTTTGATTGTGCTGCATCTACAATATTGTATTACTGAGGGACTCCCAGTCATTGATCTGATTACAACGCGCGCGCACACACACACACACACACACACACACACACACACACACACACACACACACACACACCTTTCAATGATAACAGCATCAACACTCAGCGCCTTAGTAAAAAGCCTTGACTAAAATATTGATCTGCGTCTGTTGTGTCTATAGAGCAAATACTCCCTGACAAACACATTCACTGCAAGGACAGGTGACTGTGTGTGTGTGTGTGTGTGTGTGTGTGTGTGTGTGTGCATGTATGAGTGTACAGAGGGTCAAGACCCCTGAAGCAAAGGGCTTGACTGCTATTACGCTAGTGACAGTCAGTGTAGAGGATGCGATAAGCTTTCAAATGTGTCATTCAGACGCTGTAGCAGGACATAGAATGCTGTTTTGGTTATCATATCTCGGGGTGGGTGATTAATTGCATTGTGTAGCGGAGTGAAAAGGTGTGACAGTGTTACATACTGCTTAAGAAAGAGGTTAGACGTGGGCTCAGCGTGCCGCAGTGGGCTTTTGCTGCAGAAACAGCGCTGCTCAGAGTGACTGATGAGCTGTAATGATGCAAGCTGGACCCTCCCGTGCAGGGCGGATGTACAACAGGCTGGAGGTGGGAGACAGAGATATTCGCTGAGAGACGGCCACTCACCCTCATCCGTCAGAGTCGGACCATCGCCAACCTGCAACAACCTCACTCAGAGAGGCCACGGCCATCTGTGCCCCCTGCTCTTCAGCTGCGCCCACCTCTCAGGCCACTCACTCTCTCTCTCTCTCTCTCTCTCTCTCTCTCTCTCCTTCCTCACCCCTCTCTCTCACTTTCTCAGTCTTTCTTTCATTCTTTTGCCCCACGACTATATTACAATCCTTCTCTCTTTCTCATTCATTTTCTCTCCTTCACACTTTCCTGCATCGCTGTCTCTCCCTTTGTCATACATCTCTTTCTCTCACTCTCCCCCTTTCTCTCTCTCACTTTCTCCCTCTCTCTCTCCTCTCTCACGTTTTCTTCCTCTCCATCTCTTACTCTCTCTCCATCTCTCCCTCTCTCTCTCATGTTTTCTTCCTCTCCATCACTTACTCTCTCTCCCTCTCTCCCCTCTCTTTCTCGCTCTCTCTCTCTCTCTCTCTCTCATGTTTTCTTCCTCTCCATCTCTCCCCCTCTCTCTCTCTCTCTCTCTCTCTCTCTTACATATAGGCTACACAAGAGCCCTTCTATCTGAATTGGCATTATAGGGGTTTCCATTTGTGAGGTCAATGGGAAATTCGTTCTGCGGAAAAACGCTGTACTGCAGTCTGTTTGCTCTTCCTCGTTTGGATAGACGTACTTGTCCTGGTGCTGGGCTTTCCTTCCGCACGGCCGCCTCTTCTGATCTCAGAGCAGCGTGGGAGGAGGAGAGGGGGCCTCCTAACCCCCCCACGCCCCCCCCAACACCCGTAATTCGGCCTCTAGCCAATCCAAGCAGGCTGCAGAACACTTCTAGCCAATCATCGTACAGCATGGAACATGAGACTTTAGCCAATCAAAGGACGCAGAATCACATGAGCCACTGCTATCGCCACACGCTGCATCTGCAACATAACTGGTGCGAATCGCTGAGCCATTTCTGTCAAACTCGCATGATTAAAAACGCAGGGGGTCACTAGCATATAGTCAAAGGTGGCCTATATTCACTGTGTGCAGTCTTAAAGTGTGATGCAGAGGCGTCCTTTACCAGCACCATCTCACAGCCTCTCACTGGCCACACCGTGCTTTAGCAGCTCATTGTCGATTGCTGACAAAATGAATTAGACTGTTCTGTGTGAAGGCCTGGCTTCCTTATGTCAGAGAGCCTCTCCCACATAATTAAAGTGAAGAAGAAGCTGTCGTTGAACATAGAGTGACTCTTGATGCACACAGTCATTTTCTTATCTGTCTTTGTTCAGCCCACCACAGTTTAATGTATACTGTGGAGTGATCACTGTTTTACAATGTTTTACACGTTTTGCCAAACAGATAACAACACGCTAAAATGTGGAAAGTGCATCCTTTTATCAAGTCTAATGCACCTTAAGTGTTTGCACTCCATTGCAGACTGCTCATGAGCTCTAATTGTACTTAAACGTGTATGACGCTTGGTGCAACTACGCCTCAGAAGAATAGCAGAAGTAACACACTGGGATGGATGCTGGACTAAGCCTCCCTGCAATCATATCCCCCATCTTGACAGAGGCCTCCTAGTTATTGAACAGAATGCTTTAAATAGACTCCACAAAACCATATATGTGTGGACAAGAGCCACAGGCTGCCACAGTACCAGACTGCTGTTAATGCCCCCATCTTTGGGTCTACTTTTGCCACAGGTCCTTGTTCAGACAGGGAGCTCTAATCCAATTTTTCAACATTGATTTGATTTGACCAGGGCAAATATTCTACAGTCTGAATGGCAGAAAGACACATAAAACATGACTTTTTCCTATCAGACCCATGCTACCTTTGGATTTGTTTTCAAATCCGATTCTTATTGGATCTCTAGTCATACAGTTGAAGAGTCAGATCAGATTTCATGTGTTTTTTCCACCATTTTTCCTCAGCAGTTCTTGATGTCAAAATGTGTGACATAACTTGCTGTTTAACAACACACATTATAGCTTTAACATGGTGACTGCAGGCTGACCATGCAAATTGAATTTGGTGACATTTTTAAAAATATCTAAACACTCAAGCTATTTAAGAAACTTATCTGATTTGCCCTGTATTGTGACCAGAGCCTAAGCAGCAACACAGTCTTACTGTGATGAGTTTGGGTCAAGGCAGACAGGATGTAAGTGTGGGATCCTCACACATTCAATACAAAAAACAAGTAACAAAAACAAACAAGTGAAGGGTCTGGGGTTACACAAAAATACAAGAAAATATTAACAAGTATAACAAAAACACAGGTACAGTAGATACTAAAAGTTTAGTATTTAGTATTACTAAAAGATACAAACATGTTTAACAAAAGCATGTGCAAAACCAGAACAAAAAGAGATTTAATCAGCAGCGTTTCCAAAGAAATTTCCAAAGAATCCACAAACAGACTGAAACACAGGAGGTATATATACACAGACTAGACAATGGGAAACACTTGGGCAGGGGAGGAGACAGGAACAAGACACAGGTGAACAGGATAACAAGAGCGCAGGGCTTAAGGTAGGGTTAAGACCAAACCAGCACATAATCACATGGAATACAGACACATAAACAAAGGCACATGGAGAATGTAAACAATTACATAGCCAAGAAAACAGGAGAAAAAGTCAGAACATTACAAAATGTCAAGAAACTAGAAAAAGATAGAAAGAATATCACAATTAAAATATCCCTGACACATTTCACTGTATAAGGTTATTTTAGTGTTTCCGTCTTTCTTCTGGTGGCTAATTTGTAGAAAGTGTGGTTGACTCAGGTCAGATTTGGCGACAATACCTGTTCCAGCAGACGTGCAGGTGGCCTCTTGCTTCACTTGCTTTGTTATTAGTAGTGAAGGCTTTCTTTTAGCAGAGATGTAGCATTTACATGTTAAATTAAAGACTTGGTGTCCCCAAGATGTACCTGCGTCTGTACTTGCATCACTGTGATCCTCAAGATCTTTTTTTCTATGATTTTCCCCCTGTATGTGGAGACCAGATGTATTTCTGGTGTACCTCAGTCTAAGCTAATAATTAACAGTAACTAGGCTACTAAGCGATAATATATGTAAAGAGACCTACTCGCTGATACATAATATCTAAATGATGACAGATCAGTTAAATTGCAGTATAATTAAATCGACTACCATATTTTCATGTTAAGATGATTCATGCTCTTTTATACCCATTTTGGCTGCAGCAGTGCTGAGTGCTAAATGTCAGCTTGCTCACACAGTAATTACATATTATTCTGTTTCATGCATTAGAGAGTCAAAGTGGGAGACACTGAGCATGCACTCCGTTACTCAACGCTCTGATTCTCTGCTTTCATATTGTTTTACTTGATCCCAGAGCAAGAAGTAAGAGTGGAAAACATTTTCACCCGTGGACTGGAGGTAGAGCAGCTAGTACAGTTCTGTAGAGGAGAACAGGACTCAATCTAATACATTTTGCTTTAATGAATAATTGTATAATTTAATAATTCGAGCAAAATTTTAATTTTAATACAGAAAGCCCCTTTTGGCAGTAGACAGGGGTCAGCATGGGCACTCTGATCAGTCTGCGGCTACACAGCCCCATACACAGAAAACTGCAATGCACTGTGTGTTATGACACCTTTCTATCTTAGCCAGCATTATACTTTTTGTTAAATTATGCTACAGTACCACATTTGGCAGGTACTAACCACTGCAAACTGAGAACACCCCTTTCTGTTTTGGAGATCCAGTCATCTAGCCATCACAATTTGGCCCATAATGTTATGGTTGATTGTTGTAGAGTGTTTTTGATTAACTAATGTTTAAAAAATTTCCCAAAGGCTTGGTTTCCCAGACAGGGATTAAGCCTGGACTACATTTTCCTCTCAATGTAAAATCTCTGTTCAGAATGCTGTGTTGTGCAGGACTAGGCTTAATCCCTGTCTGGGAAACCAACCTATTGTTTACTTTAAGTGGTTTAGCTGTAACACTGCTGAAACTAACCGGTTTGTGTGGAGGCTGCACTTTAGCTTGGATAGCTCTCGCAGTGAGTTATTTTCTTCTAAATGCTGCTATGGGACGGTCACCAAGAGGGTGATCAAGAAATATATGTGAGAATTCTTATAGGCCTACTCATGGATCAGCAATATGTGTTAAAGCAATTTTAATGGTGAATCTCAAGGAAAATCAGTCAGATTCCGGTGAAAATCAACAGATGGTGTTGCTGTGGGAATTTGGGAGGGTGATCGAAAGCATGTTCTCCTTCTGTTCAACACCACCAAAAAATCTGTTTTTTTACCCTGTGCCTCATGCTACTTTTCCAGGGCACTGAATTTTGCGCTAGACCTTTACTTTCATTGTATACATATAAATAAATAAAATATTCAGGCAGTCATAGTTGCAGGTTACAGGTTACACTGTAACTGTACACCGACAGACCATTATTAGTTACATCCACATTGTATTTACACTGATTGTCCATTTTATCAGCTCCATTTGTAGTTTCAGTTATAGGGTGTAGTCTTTCTTGTTATCATTTGTTAGCCCCATGAACAGGGTTCATTTATGGTTAGGACTTCAGTGGGCAGTTATTATTTGGTTGGTGGATGATTCTCAGCAAAACAGAGCGTTGTTTCTGTTGTAAGGAATGAACAGGAATGTCTCTACAGGCCTCTCAGCACCTATTTTCTGTTTTGTGTGTCATTTCTTTAGTAAAACTCTGGATGTTCTATGGAAGACAACAGGGAGTCCATGGTCTGATTTTCACACAATAAGAAAGGGAAGTGACTTGCTAGCATTGTTTTCATAATTATGAGCAGGCTTTACAATTGCCAGCTTGTGCTTGCTCTCCAGGTTTAGTTCAGGTGCAGAATTCAGCAAAGCTCATTTGTCGTTACAGCTTTTGTGCGCAAGCAATCAAATGAAGTAAACTGAAGCCTTCCAATTCTGAGGCTATTTTACATGAAAATGACCATAAAAGATTGCTAGCACCCACAGCATTTACATATTTTCTGCTTCAGACATGGTCTATACAGATGCCTAGGTAATGTATAAATAAAAGTATTTGCCCCCATATTATTGGCGAGTAACAATAAACATACATTCCTCATGCTTAGCATCAGAGAGAACTAATGAACTGCTTTGGCATTCCATGTTTTTTAATAGCAGATAATTCACTGGCCTACTGTTTTACAGAGCCTGCCAAGCTATTGAACTGTGTACTAGAGAGACAAGGGGATTGGAATAAATAATTAATCCTTTGTTAATTGGCCAAATGAAGCCCGAGTTTCTTTCTGCAAGTGCAAACTAGGGCACTCACTGTCCTGCGGTTCTGTTCTCACACATCTGCTGCAGTTGTTTCCTGCAAGAAAAGCTGTATTTACTTTCTGGGTCATTAGATCAAAAGGCCAGTTTTCCAAGTTTGGAAAATGGCTATTGTTGGTAATACAGTTAGGTAATAATGAAATGTGTTTTGATACTGTGTTGACTTGTTGAGCAAGCAATGATTCGTGGTTCATTATACAAGACATTAAAAATGTATTCAGTCTGTTGCATGCATATGTAAATTGTACATTGATGCTTTTGATCTCTCAAAAGTTCTGGGCTGTTCTTTTGACAGTAATAGAGATTCATAGCCCTTCACTCCAATTTAATCATGTAAATTTACAGTCAGAACTTTTTTGCCTTTTGGGCTACACCAAATAGTGGTGCTTGGTTTAGCCGTGACTATTGGCTATAAAGCATGATGCTTTGTTACAAAATTATTTTTTTATTCGCTCCCTTGAATTGTATTGAAATTGTTATACCCTTAGTTAGCTTGTGGTCTCTTGGTGAGATTCTATAACTTCATAGCAATAATGGGACATTTTACAACTAAATCCCATTTCATAAACTCATCTGTAGTTCAGTTCCATTGTGCCTTTGCTCACATTGTGCCATTGTGTGTGGTGGTGGTGGGAGGTTAGTCTAAGGCCCCCTTTGTCCATAGTAAGTGTTGCTGTGGTCCCCTTTGTTATCTGTTTGCCCCCCTGTCATCCCCCTCTCACACCCCCCAAATAGAACCAAGCATAACTTCGTTCACTTTGGTAGCTTTCTAGGCAGCTATTGCTTAGCTTCTCACACAAGTCCCAGTCACAAGTCACTCTTGACAGTACAGATAATTCTTTAAGTGGGCTCTTGATGGCCATCTATCTTTTTTAAACAGGCACTACTAAATTAGATCCAGCAGATTTAATAATCTAACAGAATTAAGAATGACTAAATAGAGATACAATTTCTAAAAATTTTCTGTTGCCCCGAATGCCTCAAGTTTGAGAATCATTGATCTAGAGAGCACAACACCTAATTTGCTGTGGTATAACAACAGTGATAAAGGAGAATGAGGCAAGTGTTTGCTCATATCAGATTTACCCCTCACTATCCTCTTTAGAAAAATGCAGTTCACTATGAGAAAAATGTGATTCATTGAACCAGACCAGTTTCTTCCATTGTTCCATGGTCCAGATCTGATGCTCATTGCATGTGCTTTTGGTGATGGACAGAGATCAGCATGGGGACTCTGACCGGTCTGTGGTTTCATAACCCCATATGCGGCAAGCTGCGATGTACTGTGTGCTCCGACAGCTTTCTGTCATATCCAGCATTAATGTTTTTACCATTGTGTGCTACAGTAGCTCTTGTGTGTGCATCAGTGAGCCTGGGTCGCCCATGACCCTTTCACCACTTCACCAGTTGTCCTGACTTGGAACACTTTTGGTAGGTTCTAACCACTGCATACTAGGAACACAAAAATTGTCATTTTGGAGATGCTCTGACCCAATTGTCTAGCCATCAGTTTGGCTCTTGTCACAAGTCACTCAGATCCTTACACTTGCCCATTTTTCCTGCTTCCAGCACATCAACTTCAAGAACTGACTGTTCACTGGCTGCGGAATAAATGCCACCACTTGACAGGTGCCACTGTAATGAGATAATCAATGTTATTTACTTCATCTGTCAAATAAACAGATTGGCTGAGAAAATCTTAATTAATCAACATGCTTTTCGCTTTCTTTCACCTACCTTTTTCCATTTTGTGCAGGAACAAAAATTGCATTCAGCTTTTGGACATGCCTCATGGCTTTACATGGTTTGCTTTGGGAAAATGGATTTTAACAAAGCTTGTCATTAAAGTAGTTATTAATGGTTAGTGTAAGTATTTAAACAGTATGTAATGTGTGCTTCCTTTAATAAAGTGAATTTTAAACAGGTTCATGGCACGCAGAGTGGATTCAGATATCATGGGACATGAGATCATAATAAGACACACATCATAGACCCCAAATGAAAAAGTGTGAGATTAAAAATGACTTAATTAAATAGAAAAATTCATTAATGAAAGAAACTGCTAATATGCCAACAAAGAATATATGTATTTAAGTCCCCTAGAAGCTGATGGACAGTAATAATTGAATCCAGCCTATTGAAATTAGGTGGATCAGTCCAACCCGGCTTAGTGGGAATGCACACAGATTAGATGGTTCAAGAAATAATAGAATCACATTAACAAAATCAAGACAGTGATCCAGTGCTTTAATCCTCTCCTCATGATTCACCTGAACACACACACAGTTTAAGGTCACACGCCCAAAGAAGTCTCATGGTGCCTAAACCACGCTGTGCCAAAATAATAATACTGATTAAATAAGGAAAAGCCGCTTTGAGACTGAAGATGCATTTAAGCTTAATTAGCGGAGGGACCTGTATAATTAAGTCATCTTTAATTAGGACTGAACTATTAGGGGTTGAAAAGGGAAAAAAAAGAAAGGAATAAAGGGGTGGAATTTGCTTTGAATCCATTTGACAGATATGCAGGTGACTCACTGCACACAACTCTGTATGATCCATTTTTTATGTGGTTACTGGCTGCATAATTATTATATGAGGGTAATTATAAAGCTAGCAGGTCCGTGAAAGCTAATGTAATCCATTCCCGTCCTGGAAGTGAGGGCTGGTAAGCCCGAGAGAGAGAGAGAGCGAGAGAGAGAGTCTTCCTTTGCTATTTCAGTAATAGATTGCTGTTTTTTGCTTATAGTTAAGTCTTAATACAGAATTCTCTCTTTTACTTGTATTTGTTTTCCCTCCTACAACCCTTCCCCCTCTCGTGTTGAAGTCATTCTTTTAGGTCCAGCTGAGCTAATAATGAAAGCACAGCAGGTTTACAGTTGGGTGAAAGGTGTTGGGGCTGATTAAATTACACTGCCGGCACAGAGTCATTATATACTGCATGTTGACAGTACCAGTATAGTAAAAACATGCCTTCTCCCTATCAAAATGAAATAGCTCACTGTGTGTTGTCAGTATATTTAAGCAGTAGATCACGAGAGGGGGTTCATTATTACGAACAACATCACGGCTGTTTTGTTCGTAGCACAAGCTGACAGGTGGCACAACCTCAAAGTGTTTCATTGGTTTTAAACAACAGTTCAACAAAAAAATAAGACAATGTAAAGCAAATGTGCTTTAACCCCTTTCTGCTGGCCCATTCAAATTTTGTAACATTTATATCCCAGCCATCCAGTCACCGATTTTAAATCTGAAAACTGCTACCTGGAGCTGACAACCTAAGCTACAATTGGAAATAGTTGGTTAAAAAGCTTTGTGAGAAATCATTTTAAATTTTAATGAAAATGTCGTGGGACAAAAACTCTCACTCACCCAGAGGAACAGCTGTGCAGAGCTCATCGCCTTTTCACTGTAATTTCATCAAAAGACAGATCCGGTCGAAGAACTGAGGTTGTTTCATTTGTTTCATTTTTTACTGTCATCCGCTAAGACTAATGTGTGTGTGTATATCTATCTATCTATCTCTATATATATATATATATTTCTTTAGTGGGACTGTTTAGTCTTGTGAATTGTGTAAGTCCGCTTAAATGTTCAGATTTTTTTGCTGGGGAAAAAATATGTTTTACTCAATAAACACTATAAAGTACATTAGATAGTGAAATTGTCTTGAAATCCCCTCAGGTTCACTTGTCAGTTAGCCTTTAGTACCTTGCAGTAAGGTGAAGCTTTACATGCTGAGTGCAAAGATAGATCAAACTTCAGTTTGAAGATCAAACTTCAAAATCGAAGTCCTGCAGTATATTTATCTGTGACTGTATTTTCAGAAAAATAGGATGATTTAGAGTAAGGTGTATTATTGAATACTGCATGTGTCTAATTTATTAAAGAATAACATAATTTATACCTAGTACATTTATTGTTATATTTACTATTTTGAGGAGAATACAACCTGATGGAGTCCCTGAAGAGGAGGAGGATTGAGTGCCCCACTGAAGTGCCTGGCAGGCCTGATTATTGACAAATACTTTATTTACTATTTTATACATAAATGACATTATATAAACTTACATTATATGTGCACAAACAATGCATATCACTGATTGTCTTTTTTTTTTTTCGAAAATGGCCCTCCATCATGGAGCAATGGATGATGGTTGGGCCAAAATAACAACTGCTGTATAATACGTTTAATAAATAAAATATAACATTGCCAGTCAAAAGTTTAATGTATATTTGTGTTTGCTTTCAGTTTCTATTTAATTGATTAGAGAACTTAACAGTTTTATGAGTGTACTAGGATGTTAAAGATAAGTAAAGTAAAACAGGTATTACATGAGCATTCTAAAATGCATAATAATAATCACACTCGTCACTAAATTTACTTTAACTTTTAATTATTACTTACGGTTTGTTATTAACTTTTAAACTGTAGATTATATTTTAGTTTTTCTTCTAAATAGCTTACAAAATTATGCATTTTTCATACACTCTAAGATTTTCTCTATATTGTACAGAAATAGGTTTAAAATTTGAGATTTTAAGAAAAAATTGATGTTTGGGTGAATTTCTGTTTTAGATTTCTCTGATTTTTAAAATCCAGTTTAATACTGGACTTAAATCACCACCCAATAACTTTAAATAATTTTAAAGAATGGATTCTCCTGGTTAAAATGACGTGGTTATGTTGTATTTGCTATGCATACAACAAGGCTTTCTTTGTGTCAGTGTCAGGTCTGAGGGTTGCGGCCACTAGAGGCCGCCATTAGTTAAGTTTTGTTTTAGGTATTGTGTTCTGCATGGCATCAGGCGTCTACAACCCATGTGTTAGTAATGAGCACATAAGCTGGGTTGTTAGGCACCTGATGCCATGACCAGGTGTTTAAGTTTAGTTAGAGTTTAAAAGCACTGTTGTGAGAGAGCAACGGTGCGTGGTCACCAACATAGTCACCGACAATATACCAACATGTTCCAGTATAGTCCTACTTAACCTCTGTGTGTGTCTGCCAGTACGGACAGGAGGGGTTTCTACAGCTGACCTCCGCAGCGGTCCAGTGGACTTACATAACCCTGATCCCCAACCAACAGCCAGCTGAGCAGTTAGAACTCGGCTGTGCTCGTGTACGGGTTCGTATGTGTGTTTGCAGACGTGCTTAACCTCTGTGTGTGTCTGCCAGTACAGACGGGAGGTGTATCTACAGCTGACCTCCACAGCGGTCCAGTACTGTCAGTGCTGGGCTGGAAGGACGAGCCAAAGGGAGCTATCCAGGGGAGTTACTCCAAGTAGTAGTGGGAGGAGCTGCTGCTCTCAGCAGCTCGGGTTCGTTCACGCAGGAAGACTGGATTTCCTGGAACCTTTCTAGTTTCGTGTTGGACTGCCAAGTTTGAGTTTGGAGCTCAGTGAGCTCAGTTCTCCTGTGGATGTTCATTAAAAGACTTTTGTGTTCCTAACTCTGGTTCTGCAGTGCGTCCTTTCAGGGAGCCCGACATGACAGTCAGTGCACATCAGTGTCAAAAAATTCAGTATTCTGCTCAGACAGGAAAGGGTTAATATTAGTCATTCCATCCTCTATAAATTATCCATTATCCATCTGTAATTTAAAATGCTCTAAGGAATTTCCAGAATTAAAGCACATTTCATACAAAATGTGTGGCCTCTACTGTATTTTGTGTACTTCTTCATTTTGATCTATGTTTAAAATATCTCTTGTTCTGTTGCCTAACTGACAGTTTGCTTCCATATCTGATGTCAGTCTTTAATAATTAGACATTTCAGTTTTTAAGCATTTTGTCTTCTTACCTCATACCCACCCTCAGTCGTTTTCCATCTGTGATCCTATCATTATGTCGGCCCCCCATGAAGATTCTTACCCTGATTTCTCTCTTTTTTCTTCTTTTTCCCTTCTCTCTCCAGCGGCAGATGGGGTTCCAGTACAGAAGGATGGGGAACAGGTAAGCTTGACACAAATAACACAATTCCCTCTAAATCAGCCAAATCTCTCGGCAGCCATGTCCCACAGAACTAAACCCTGCTCAGTGCAGCATCATGGTCCAAGTTAGAGGCCAACAGGTTTCCTTTTACAGGAGGAGATTGCTTCTGTTAAGGAAATATGCCAACTGTCATCTGTGGCTGTTCTGAAAAAAGATAATATTAAATGCCCCTCTTAGCATGTTAGTATATTACGCTTCATAAAGTCACAGTGCTGCTCCTGTTAGAGCTGGCTGGTAGTGTGGCTGCTACAGTAGTTCCTGTAGTTTTACTTCTGGCCACAATGCTAATGCTTCATGCCTTTATTTGCTCTGATCTTAGATGTTCCGGAACTAATGCAAGCGACGCTAACTAAGTAATTTAATTAGAGTGAGATTAAAACCTGTTACCGAATCTGTTGTGAAGATCAGACTGTGTTTTAAAATGGTAGGGGATTCTCATGGCATAAGCATCATCATTGCTACATCACATCACAGTCATTCCTCCCTGTTTCCTTCTTCTTCTCCATTGCTGTAGAGCTGCACTTTAAAATATTGCAAATACTGCTGAACTATGAAGAGATGCATGCATATGCACCAGGAACACACACACACATACACACATACACACACTCGCATTTTTATAGGTAAGCAATGTTTCATAGAGGCTAGTCTCTTCTCTGAAATGCACAGAGTTGATGGAAGCACACCTAATGGCATTCTTTTCTAGATAAAGCCTTATCAGAGTAGTGACATATTCCTCTGTCAATGGCGGGCCTGTCTCACTCACGCCCTCCCCAAAATTCCCCAAAAAAATCATCCTGAAACAAAACGCTTACTCTTAGACTAATGGTATTCAAGAGGGAATCTACAGATGCAAGATTATATCTTTAAAAACTACCCACCACAGACAAATGTGGCATTTAAAGATAATGAGGAACTGCTTTCTGCAATTCATATAATCATAAAAATGGACTTTGTGAGAGTGTATCACCACTCCATCTAAAATCCCCTACTGTTTAAAAAATCATGTGTAGATGAAGTATAAGCTCCTACAAACATCAAAGGCAATTCTCTAGCTGTATCTTCAGTCATATACCAAGACATATACCAGTGTATTGATATATGTAGTTCCAAGTTTTGGTAATCTACACTAGCATTTACAAGTTTGGAATCGAGGTTTTCAATCATATAAAAGCATTGTGGTGGCAGATAAATGGACATAATACTAATATACTAATGCTGTCCAACTTGTATAACTACAAATAATTGGTAGACATAAGACATTTGAGATGTGAGTAGGAATGATGAACAGACCTGTAGAAAATTCTACAGATAACTGTTGAATTATAAAAAGTCAAAATAAAAAGAATGTCCATATATTTCAAAAGTGACAATCACATCTCCATGTAGATAACAAAACATCCTAGATATATAGATAGTTACAGTATATTAATTCATCTGTGAATTTTCTTGTTGTGAAATATTGACTAAGAGATCAAAAATGACTAGTGCTGGGCACGTTAACGCGTTATTATCGCATTAACGCATTATTTACTTAACGCCGACAATTAATTTATCGCGC
>JBBPCZ010000007.1:11449235-11459607 GCA_037974445.1 Brycinus macrolepidotus
TAAAAACAGTATGTTTAGGACAGACTTAAAGGTGCGATTAATTGCGAGTTAACTATGGCAAACATGCGATTAATCGCGATTAAATATTTTAATCTACTGACAGCCCTAAAAATGACATATTGTTGTCTAATTTAGAGTATTTTAATTTGCATTGTTTAAAATTATTGTATTTAAAATAATCACTAATAATACAAACAATAGTGTAAGCACTGTTGTGACATGACTTCGGTGTATGCACACACTCCTACACCATGTTCCTGTTTGCAATCAGTGTTTTGTTCACATGCATAAAGGCGTTTCCAGCAATAGCTGCTTGAATAGCAGACTTGATTGAAAGGTATGGGTGAAAAGTATGGGCCTATATGGGTGTCTGCACTTTAGTCATAATTACATAACTAATAATAATCATTAACAGCAGTGTGTAATAGTGATTTAATAATTGAATAACAACATAATACATAATTGAATGATAACAACAGATTAATAAGGGTAGCGTTCCAGGGGGTAATATCTCATTTCTAAAACAACAAAAGCCCCAAAGTTTTTTTTCCCTTCGTGACAAACAATACCAGCCTTGTCTTGGAAGGAATGCAACATTATACGAGTGTGAATATTTAATGTCACACTGACACAGTTCTCACAAAATCAGAAATCTGTATTACTCGAGTGCCAAAATGGCAATTGCAGCCACACTTTGACAGAGAGGGAGCAAACAACAGGAGACAGCATTCCCCTTTAATCAGATACACAAAGGCTGTGGACCATGCCTGGCCAACCTTCAGAACTGGCTCAGGCAGCCCAGCCCTCTGTGAGCAGGCCGAGGGAGGTAAACAGTGAACACTCTGAATTGGGCTTTGCCTGCTGAACAACCTGAGAGATGGATTCTCCAGGGTGCACAAAGCAGACCAAAAACCCACAGCTTGAAATATGGTTTCAACATTCAAGATTCATTATTTGTCACATACATAGTTATACAAGTGCAGCATGTAGTAAAACGTGCCCCTGAGTCTCTATGAAACTGTGCAATAAATTGAATGAATGAATGTTTCATGAATGAGCCGTATGGATAATGTGTCCATACCTGATTCTGGTCTTTGGGTCTCTATGTGAAGGTCTCTCTCATCGCCCGTCAGGGCGACCAGCAGCTGTGACTGAGCAGCATGAGCTGCATGGCTGCATTGACAGCGATGACTGCTCATTGCCTCAGGCAGCCATAACTTGTCTGCGGTCCTGCAGATGTGTTTCAGTATCCAGCAGAGCAGTGGCTCTGTGGAGCAGAAACAACATGCACAGATCTGCAGAGCACAATACATCAGACGGCTCTGTAGAGCTCAGTAAAAATTCTAGTTTAGCACTGCTGTCTCTGAGCGTAGATTCTGTAGGGCTGTCACAATTAATCAAGTAAACTGCACCACTCCGTTTAAAAACAATTAAAATCCACCATCTCAGTGAGCCAGCAGTGATGAGATGGGAATGTTATTAATAATATGTTTTTAAAATAAGTTTTCCTAATATAAAAAGACGTCCAGTTGTGTCTTTTTCAGTAAAGTATGCTGGAATCTTTGAAAAGTTATGGTTTCTTATTGCTCTATTAAATTTATTATTATTAGGGTTTTTTTTAAATTACTTGATTTGACATTAAAATAACTGATGGGTGATCACATGATTGCTACTAATGACTGTGACAGCTATATTCTATATCTTTACATTAAGTATGAACCGATATTGGGCCACTGATGATGTTGATACATAAAATTGTACAAAAATTTGAAATTGGGACCGTTGTGGCATTATGGCAAAATACAGCATTTATTTCTGTAAAGTCATAAATGCTGTAAAATGAATAAAATGCAGGCATTTTAGCAAAGCAACCCATTTGTCCAATGCTGATATTTTTATAATGTAAAACCAACACAGACTGGATGTCTTGTTTGTTAGACGCTGTGCAAGCTTTGCTGTTATGAGCAGAGTGTCTAAACAACAACCCTGAGTGTGTGTGCAGTAGAGACTGGCTTACTCACAGCACAGCTTCATTTGTTAGTCAGTCTGTCCTCTGTGTGTCTGTCTGTCTGCCGGGGCAATGGGCTTAAAGGCACATGCAAGCTAATTAACAGCTTTTCCTCCTGTTGTTTAAGCAAAAAAAAACCCTGCAAATAAATAAGCTAGGGCAACTAAGGCAGTGATTTACCATAAACCATCTGAGTATAATGTGGTTCCACTGTGTAGTTTTTCATAATATATGTCCATTTCCTCCAGGAACAGCTTTAATTGCTGCCTGTATGTTTGTCTGTCTGGGCCAAAACCTTTTGCATTTTGCCTATAAACCTCACTTGGACTTATTTGCAATAAACAGCACACAGACAACTCTAAGAAAGGCACTGCATGAAAAGGGAGACTCATTAGAGCGCAGCATATTTCCAACATTCTAAAAAACAGATTCCCAGTTTAATTACTTCCTCTCCTCTGCTGGGCTGGCCTGTGTTACTCCTCTTCATTTTCTCTCTTGAACAAAGATTCCCTCTCTTCTCCTTTCTTTCTTCTATTTCTCCTTCTACTTTGCATGTTTTTAAACCTGCCTTCTTCTGTCACAATCCCTCTCCCTCCTGTCTCCTTCTCCTTTCTATTGCTGCCATTCTTGCTGTTTTCTCCTTTTCTCCTCTTTCTCCATTCCTTTCTCCTCTCTCTCTCTCTGTTTCTCTCTCTCTCTCTCTCTCTCTCTCTCTCTCTCTTTTGCTCTCTCTCTCTCTCTCTCTCTCTCTTTTGCTCTCTCTCTCTCTCTCTCTCTCTCTCTCTCTTTTGCTCTCTTTCTCTCTCTCTCTCTCTCTCTCTCTCTCTCTCTCTCTCTCTCTCAGCATGGCCGAACAGACTTTTCATGGGATGGAATCAATGTAAGTGTTGTGATTATCATTCCCTCAAGTTTCCCCCCCCTTTTCGTCAAATTCACCTTTAGATAGCTTTATACTTTCCCTTCACTCCCCATTTCCTTGCCCTGTTGCCTCGCTCTTTACAACGTCCTCGCAGTGACTTGTTGGCGTGCTGCAGTAGCTAGAGCTGCTCACCAAAAGAAAAACTACACTTCCCAAAATGCAAGAGGACAGACATTGAACAGCAGGCTGTTGGGAAATGTAGTGTCTCACACCCATGTGAAACTAAAGTGCTAACTCTGTATCTTCCCCCCACTTCTCCCATCACTTCTGTCCTCTCCATCCCTCCAAATAACCATAAAATTTCACCACACAATTTCCCTGTCCTCTGCACTGCCGTTGCACTACCTGCTCCCTCACTGTTCCTCTTCTGCACCCCCTTTCCTTTTTTGCTGCCCACCCATCCCCTCTTTTCTTTCTCTCTTGGCTCTCTTTCTTCCCCTCCAGCTCTCCATGGAGGACACAACCTCCATCTTGCCTCGGCTAAAGAAGCGGAATTCCAACGCCTACAGCATTGGTGCTCTGGCTAAGTCCTCTCTTACAGGTGTGTCAGGTGTGTGTCTGTCCTGTAATCTGGTAATTGACCCCATGTTGGCTCCAGTCTGAGTGGGTGGAGATGGAGCCAGCATGGCCCCTTGTGGGTGCCCTTTTCACTCCCTTGTTTCCATTTACAGTGCTCACCAATGACTTCTCAAGTCATTGGCGCAATATCAGATATCAGAAATCTGTTCTGAGAAAGAAATACATTCACCCACAACACATTTCTCATACAGCTCGTCATTCTGGGAGTGGCAGTGGATGGGAAGTGCAGTTTTTTGTATGTGAAGTACTTTGTGGAGTGTAGCGTGAAGATCAGTCAGTGTTTCGTGCTGTATTAGTGTCTCTGTCTCTCAGATTGATCACATCTGTGTCCTTTTAAGACTGTAATGTGCAGTGAAGTGCAGTGCAGTGTTAAATTCTTCCTGAAATTTCTTTACAAAGCCACTTCTTGACATTTAATTCATTATCATCATTTCATTCGAGATCACTGAAGGTGAGGTCACTGGGCCTACCGACGTTAAGCCTAGTGTAGAAAGATGCATTAACATCACAAAAGAATTAATTAGACCATTAGACTCCTCTTAATGCTATGTAAATTGTTACATATAGGTTGCTCTTTAGTAAGCCAGCAGTCAGTTATAGCCTGAGTTCAGCCTATTACAAGACCTGTAGGAAGTGTGTTAAATAAGGCTAAGTGAATAAAAGACAGGAGGAGAGCCTCTAATGTTGTGCAGAGATATGCATTACTGCGAAGAGTAATCATTTCAACAAGCCAGAGTGTCATTCCTCAGACTACATCCTTATCTTCCTCCAATTAACCTCCAACCTTCACCTCTATCTACCTCTGTCGCAGACATAACCACTTCCTCCCCCTAGTTAATTTGTGCACATTCTCATAACAGCTCTACATTCACCTAATTAATTTAAGGCCTCCATTCGCTCCAACTCATTTGTATGTGTCACATCCATGCAGCTCCTGGGCATGTGTTATTTGCAACTGATCTTCCTCTAAATCCTACCAACATCCTTTCTTCTTCCTTCACTCTCCTTTCTATTCTTTTCTTCTCATTTCTTCTCTCTCCCTCATTTCCTTTCTATTGCTTCTCCTCATTCCATCCTTCCACCCCAGGAGTGACCAGGTCCATGAAGGATAAGGTGACGAAGCCGACAGCCATGGCACAGGGTCGCGTGGCGCACATGATCGAGTGGCAGAACTGGGGCATGCAGACGGTGGGACCAGGGGGCTCCAGTGGTGGCCGAACCTCCACCCTCCACCTCCAGCAAGAACGCAAGCTGGAGAATGATGCCTACAGCGACCTCAGTGACGGAGAGAAGGAGGCGCGCTTCGCTGCAGGTAAAGAAAGAGATGGAGCAATAGACAGAGAGAGGGAAAGAGAGAGAGAGAGAGAGAGAGAGGTAGGACACAGAGAGTCTGAAATATGGTGTATGAGAGTAGTCCTGAATTATACATGGAGTACCTGTCAAGACAGCTACTTTCTGAGGTGATGTTTTGTTTTCACTATGTTCCACATTTTAAAATAAAAATGGAGGTGTCAAAACCATGAAATGGCACATATGAAAGAATGCAGCGACCGAAAAAGAGATTATAGACTTTTTTTTTCTCTCAATTCAAAAATCTAATATTTCAGCTTCTTCAAAGTAGCCTCCCTTTGCTTTTATGCAGCACAGTCTTGGCATTGTTCCAAACAGCTTCAGGGGAGATTTTCAAACTGTTTTGAATAAGTCTGGCAAAAATAAAACTGAAAATACTTTACAATACAAAAAAAATAAAATAGGGAAAAACAATGTATGCATAAGCATTAACTTCTACACTGATACTTATCTTAGAAAATAATTTCAAGCAGTGAAACAAATGTCTTAGGTTAAAATGTTTACATTCATTACCAGTTTGTTGATAGTAGGCACATGATCACACAGGAGGCAAGAATCAGTAAAATCAAGCTTCTCCATTTTAAAGCCATGTATAACTACACAACATGAAGATGTCACACTCCATGTTCTGTTTCTGACCAGGACAAAATTTTCCATTTGTGAACAAAAATGGTTATCTAATCTAATCACATGAGCTCTTGCAGTTTCAAATAAGCAATCAGCTGTTATTTCACAGTGCATCAGGTGTTACTACCAACACATTCTTAACACTCCTTATTCTTGATGTGCAGCTTACACAAATGGTGTAAATCAGGCTGAATGGATGATAATATGCTATTTGTGGTGTTGGGGATGGTGGGAATATGGAAGTGCTGTGCAGAGCTATCTCTTATTCATGATGTTGTGTCTCAACTGATGTGTCCTTGTCCTTATTATTTAAGCTTGAGGCCCATGGTAATGTGATCCTGCCACAGACCCCATATTGATACTGCAGGGTGTAAGGAGCTATATGATGAGGTGTGCTGGGGAAATTACCAGTTGGTGAAATAGTTCAATGGAAAAAAATCAAGAAATGGGAAAATATATCACATTGTTCCGTGACCAGCAAAAATTAGATGAAGACACTCGATCTACTCACAAAGGACAAGTGGCCCAATAAAGCAATAACATGCATGAGGATAGTCTGTTGTTGCGATTGTTCTGACAAAGCTGACGAAACACAGCACATCTCAGTCAATTATAAAATAAAAATGCAAATTTATGGCAAAATATTCTCCAGAATCTGGTAGGGAAATTAGAGCCATTGAGGGCTTTCACTCTTTTTGATTTTGCTCACCTCTGTCTCTTTGCTCTGTAAGGGGTTCTGCAGCAGTTTGCAATTTCTGAGGCCACTCTGCTAGCCTGGAACTCCATAGATGGGGAGAGCATGAGTGCGGGCTCCAACCAAGGAAGTGTTGCTCATCTGAGCGAAGCCAATCAGGAGAGCATCACCAGCCGAGGTACATGACTTTAACTCCTAGAATGGACTGAATTTAAACATGCAATTAAAGAATTATTCCTGTCTTTCTCAACCTTATTTCACTTGCCAGAGCTATAGCATACAGTCGATTAGAGGGGAATAGCAATTCACAAAATGCCTTGTTCAATTCAATACATAAATGTTGCATGTCAATTCAATACACCTTTTTTGCTACAGAGTACAATATTTGAAACACAAGCTGTGTTATATAGTTTCTTGATCTAACACTCTAGCCACAAGCTAAAAATATAATCCCAAGCCAACACACTAGCTGCAAGCTAACATGTGAGTCACAATACTTTGGTATGATAGCATGATCACCAAATGATGCACTGTAATGCTGTATGCCAGCAAAAAAAAGAAATTAGGTAAAAAATGGAGAATTCCGTTAATGTCTGATAAAGTTTTGCAGATAAGACATCATTTGAAATCAGCTACAAACTGTAAGACATATTGATTGTCTTGTCCGTTCAGTACTGGGATTGCTTTCACTTTTTCATTTTTACCTTATTCAGGCAAAGTGATTTCTTTGAGAATAAGATCATTTTAAAAGAACACATTGCTACCATTTTGGAGGGTGCCATAGGGTGACCATCCTCCACTTGATCTGAAATTCAGCATGCACTGGTGCTTGAATAAATGAGTAACAAAAGGTCAGGGATCTATGAACAAAAGGTCAGGTTATCTATTGTACTCAATCCATGATTGAGTACAATAGAAAAAAACTATGAACATTTCACAGAATACCCTCTAGAACACAGGGCATGGATGAGGAGACAAGTGTTATATTTTTAAGAATAAACACCTTCCAACAAAACCACTTGGAGAGAGAGAGAGAGAAAGAGAGAGAGGGAGCTATAGAGAGGACACAGAAGAGTGAAAAAGCACTGCCCATCTGGCAGTGTGTGTTATTTTCCTCAGCAAATAAAGAATCTCATTTCTGGCTTGCCTGGGGGGCAAACGAGCCGAACACTCATTTTACATTCAGAGCGATGACCGCAGGAGATTGGAGGAGGAATCAGAGATTTGAACTACAGAAATAGTATGCTCCAGTATCACTATTCAGTGTTATTGTTATTCAACAATTGTCTCAAATCAATCTTGTTTTCATAGCGGCGTGGAAGCATGAGCAGTTGGAAAGTTTGACTGACATTATGCTTAAATGTGGAATGACTGAGGCTCTTCCAGTGTTTAGTCTCAGAAGACTTTGCTGTTTGTTGATATTCATATTGGTGTTCTCACCTTTTGTCTTATCTCATGAGTATCTTTGAAAGTTTTTAAATTGTAAGCCCTAAGAGCATCTCCAGAAGAGTAAGCTGGAAGCTGTGTTGTTAGTGAAACTAAGCCTGCAGTAACATGATGAAATGCCTATGAAATATTTCCACAGCAACAGTGCCTCCTCAAACTTCATATCAGAACGATATATGGTCAAACATAGCTTTGTGGTGGACTCACTGACAGAACAGATAATTGACATATGCACTAAGAAACAAAGGTCTATTTTAACAACGTGATCATAGTCGTTGCACTGCCTAATATCACTTCTCTGCTGTTGCGTAAGCTAAATTATGGAGCTGTTATGAAAAAAGGCTGTCTTTTGTTTCTTTCTCTCTCAGATCAGATATTGCACCACTCTTCTGCAGAGGTATGGCCTCACACATATGTCTCCCAAGGCCTCTACTGCCTCTCCTCTTCAGATGCCTGGGAGCCAATCAGCAATGAGCAGTCGGGTGTGGCCTCCCCTGCCGCCGGCTCCTACGTCTTAGCAGGTGGGACTTCATGCGAGGGTGGCTACGATGGAAATGCTGCAGCCCACTACCTGTCCCAGCAGCAACAGCAACAGTTCAGCCTCCAGCAGCACCAGACCCAGTTACAACAGATACAGCAACTGCAGCAGATACAGCAATACCAACAACAACAGATCCTGCACTATCAGCAACAGCAACAGGTGAGCCATCCTGCCAGCAGTAACTGCAACTGGACAGTGACGGCAAGTGAAGAGTCAAAAAAGAGCCAAACCTTCAGCTCTCATTCAGAATCATTAAAGAATCAGTAGTCCAGTTAAAGGCTCTTAAAAAAGGATGCCTCAGTGCTCTTTGAATTGGACACTAGGGAAAAAAACCATTTAATTAGTGCTAATATTATTTTGAGTTTCTTTTTTCAAAAAGTTCTTCTATATCCCATGCACAAGCATCTTTAAAGAACCACCCATTTCTATAAAGATGTTCTTTTTAGGAAAACAAAAGTGGTTCTTCTATGGCATCACTCCACAGATTCTTTTTTATTGCCCTTATTTAAGAGTGTAGTTTTTACATACGAATTTTGCTCCCTTACCAGATTTTGGAACAGAGATTACACAGCGCCACAGCGTCTTTACAAGCCACACCCAACAGCACCATCCACAGTCTACCTCCTCTCACTCATCCACCACTGGTGGACCTGTGGGGGTCAGAGCATGCAGAGGCCTATCAGGCCGAAGTGGGTGGTTACATAGGTGTAGCGGCAGCAGCTGAGGGAAGTTTAATGGCCCCCTCGGAGGACATGGGAACAGAACACTCACCTTTACTGGAGACTCAGGAGGAGGATCAGGTCAAGGTGAGGTCATGGAGGTTTTAATTAGTCACACTGAACCTGAATGTAAGTTCAACTGACCAGTATTTACTGCTGACAATTTACTAGCCACAGCTGTCAGAACTAATTTCTGAGACAAGGCTGTTAGTCTTTATTGTGCTAAGACAACATGGGTTTGAAGCTTTGGGAGTCAGACGTGAAACTGCACAGTCAGAATCCAAACACACTCAAATGCATGAAGACTGATTGATTTTTTTTTCTCTCTCGCCCTCAGGAGGAGGAGGTAACGTTATGCATGGAACCAGAACCAGTAACTTTAATTCCTTCTCCAGCTGCACAGAGAGAGGAAGTGACCCCAACAGGAGGAAGCAGTCCAGGGCAGGCCCCAGGGGAACCAATCACAGAGTGGAAAACTTCTGATGTCACGCCGTCTGTTAATGAAACGCTGGAGGAAAAAGAGGCGGAGTCAGAATCCTCATCGGTCGGTGCCACGGCAACCAAATGAGTGTTAGGAGCAAGACAGAGACTAATTTTGATGGACGTTTAACGCTACATAATCAACTGTTTGAATTAATATGTCACTCTTCAGGAATCAACACCTTTGTGATGGAACTTATGTGACTTCAAATACAAAAAGGGAAGAAAAGGACTGTTTTTTAAGGAAGCCTTATACTTCTGAAGAGGAGGACAAGATGAGGAAGAATGAGAGAGGAAAAAGATACCCACAAAAGATTCAGAGAGATGAGTGAAATACAGACAAAAATGTGGTTAAATACATGCATGCTACTTACATGAATGGTACATATCACTATGAACAAACCATAATCAACCATTATAACAAAACATCAAATCACATTGGGTACATCTAGAACATAAAATGATTGCATTTTTAATAAACTAAAAAAATTAAACACATATAGTATACTTTATAGTAACTTGTAACAACTCGTCTTTGAGATAACTCCTCTTTTATCCAACCAGCTGTCATGTTTACGATTAAATCTCATGCCAGAGAAAAACTAAACTAACTAACTAATTCAGCATCATTTTATGGAATGAACTTGAACAACCGCGGAACAAAAAAATCTCTTTTCCCTCATAAGTGGGCTATTGGCCACTTTAAATTCTTATATGCACCTACGCGCACACATACACACACATGCGAGGCCTGTCCTTACTCCATATTACCAATACTACAATACTGTATACTTCCAGAGTACAGTATACTACCACTGGTAACGTTTGCACATTGGTTCCTTTGATACAACTGAAAAGCCACAAAATCCACCATCTAATTTCATAAATGCTTTCCGAAATAAAACCACTAGTTACCCATTACCACCATCATTTACAGTGCTGTGAAAAAGTATTTGCCCCCTTCCTGATTTCTTATTTTTTTGCATGTTTGTCACACTTAAATGTTTCA
>JBBPCZ010000007.1:11459707-11498649 GCA_037974445.1 Brycinus macrolepidotus
GAACTGATGGCCGCACATTCTCCTTCAGGATTTTTTGGTAGAGAGCAGAATTCATGGTTCCATCAATCACAGCAAGTTGTCCAGGTCCTGAAGCAGCAAAGCAGCCCGAGACCATCACATTACCACCACCATGTTTGACTGTTGGCATGATGTTCTTTTTCTGAAATGCTGTGTTACTTGTACGGCCGATATAACGGGATGCACACCTCCAAAAATGTTCAACTTTTGTTTCGTCAGTCCACAGAATATTGTCCCAAATGACTTGGGGATCATCAAGATGTTTTTTGGCAAAAGTGAGACGAGCCTTTATGTTCTTTTTGGTCACCAGTGTTTTTCACCTTGGAACTCTGCCATGCGTGCGGTTTTTGCCCAGTCTCTTTCTTATGGCTGAGTCATGAACACTAACCTTAACTGAGGCAAGTGAGGCCTGCTGTTCTTTAGATGTTGTTCTGGGTTCTTTTGTGACCTTGGGGCTCTTGGGGTAATTTTTGTAGGCCGGCCACTCCTAGGAAGGTTCACCACTGTTCCATGTTTTCTCCATTTGTGAATAACGGCCCAAACGGTGGTTCGCAAAGCTTTAGAAATGGCTTTGTAACCTTTTCCAGACCGATAGATGTCAATTACTTTGTTTAACATCTGTTCCTGACTTTCTTCAGATCGCGGCATGATGTCTTCCTTTTTTGGGATCTTTTTAGCCTACTTTTTAAGTGATTTCGTGATTCAACAGGTCTGGCAGTAATCAGGCCTGGGTGTGGCTAGTGAAATTGCACTCAGCTTTCCAAATGTGATTAACTAAAGTTACTTCATGATTTTAAAAGGGGGGCAATTACTTTTTCACATAGGGCCATGTAGGTTTGGATAGTTTTTTTCCTTAATAAATAAAATCATCACTTAAAAATTGCATTTTGTGTTTACTTGGGTTATCTTTGTCTAATATTTAAATGTGTTTGATAATCTGAAACATTTAAGTGTGACAAACATGCAATAAAATAAGAAATCAGAAAGAGGGCAAATTCTTTTTCACAGCACTGTAGCTGTGTCTCCACACAGTTGTTTGTTAAAATATAAATTAAAAATATTAGCCCATCACTTTGAGTTGGAACTGCCCACTTGATGGTATTCAACCAGTTCTATGAGCAGGACCAAATGCCAGCATTGTTGTTTGATCCAGATGGATAGTTAATTTGAATGTTTTTTTCTGACATGCATGTCAAAAGTTAAGTGCTACATCCTTACAGCCTCATAAAAAGGTGCAATTGCACTTGTTTTACATACAGCTGTAGTTGGTTCTGTATGGGAAATGATCGCAGGACCACTCAAAATGAAGGCCTGGGTCACATGTATTACAATGAACATTTCAGGGAAGACTGTAGATTTGGTTAATCATCTGTCAGTTTAAGAAATATTGGTAAGTGAGCACACACCATAAAATACAAACACATAGAATCAAATGCACACACACACACACATACAAACACACACATACACACACATGCACACACACACGCAAACACACACGCGCATACAGAGTTCTGTGCTGTAGTGGATTGTATCATAGCGCGTCCTTCTCTGTGTCCCCTTTGGCATGCATGCTATTTGTCACTGTACTATGGAGTCCTATACAGCACTGTATAGATAATTGCACTGGACATTAATAATCTAAGCTGGGCACTGACATGAACTCTCAGAGTTCTGCGAGTTTTAGGGATTTGATTGGTCGACAGATTAAGAGTTGCACAGGCTTTGCGTACTCTTTGCACTCTCACTGGCTGGATAAGTAAACATGAGAACAGATGCCTTCTGGACTTTATCATCACCCTGAGAGGGGGAAAAGAAACTACATTTGCCAGAATGCACTTTTACAAGAGGACAAAGGCTGATTTTTTTCCCTCTGGAGTTAAAATGTTGTTTGTTTGCACTTTGGTTCTGTCACAAATTTGGTTCATATGACATGTTGTACAAAATGATGTTTCAGCAGCCTGATACGTCTGAATGGATCACAGTATGTCTTGGCAAGCATATGTACGAGTGAGATGGATTTAAAATGCTGCATTACTGGGAAAAAAAGAGAATATTTTCAGTCACAGGCTTAAACTGGATTACCAAGGCCTTGTCAGATACATACTGTTGAATACTGTTAACACTCTTCAGGATCATAACTCTAGTTGTTGTCCTTATTTTTATACTTTGACGTGTCTTCATTTCTTCTAGGCCACTGCATTACACAAAACAGGCAGGAGAAGACAGGACAGGGATCGGCATGTGTAATATAATTAACAGAAATATTGGAATATCCAATGGAAGAATTAGGCGTCAGAATGAATGGGTGCTGAACGTGGGAAGTGACCTCACAAAGAACTCAGGCCAATCAGAACTGAACTGGTGTCTTCCTGTGGTCATTGGTTACCATAGCTGCTGTGACTGGACAGACTCTGTGTTGAGTGCGTGATCCTTTCCAGGTGAAAGTGACCTGAGCCGGAACGTGATGTATCCCAAAGCAGAACTGGCCTAATGTAGAGACACAGAGGTTTTCTCCACCACTCATTGTTGTGATGCTGTGCATGATTCACCAAGGATGAAAACCACCAGGACGGCTGGTAATCCTGGAAGTTTGTTTCTTCAGAGAACACCTCACCTTTTGACGATTGTGTGCAAGCCGAATACAATAAGATCAAAATGAGGTTTCTTGACTTGAATGACTTTATTTATTGATTGATTATTTATGCAATGTTGGGACAATGTTTATTTTTCTACTGAATTGTGAGCACTCTCCCAAGTACAGAATGGGGCACATGTCGTTTTGCTGAGCTTCTGAAAAAGGCATCAAGACTGGAAACAGTGGAAGGTTTGAATGTGAGTGTGCAAATGTGTGGGTGCTTCACTCAAGCCTCTGTTCTCAAAGGATTCACTGTAGTGTCTTTTTAAACATCACTTATAGCCCTTCATAGTTATTTGTCTTATGTATTTACAAGGAGTTTACAACGTGCACATATGAAACCGATCTTTTATGTTCTTATGAGTGACACAGTTCATATTCATAGCTGGTTGTAAAGCTCTGATGAAGAGCTGAGCTGCCACTGCTTTTTGCCCAGTCTTAATGCCAGGCTGAAGGGCACAGTAGAGGATATGTGCTCATTTATTTATTTAAAAAATATTTGGGGGAGAGCTTTAACTTTGCAGCCTGTATAGTACTTATCCTTTAGTGATTTAGGCACATTTTGGTTGAAATGACATCACTCTGTCTGAGTGCAGTGGCTCTGGTTCACAACTGGTTTATTAGCTCAAGATTTACTGAAGTTGCAATCTATGATCATCTTTGCATTACTGAGAAACAAAGTGTTTTAATCCCATAGACTGATGCAATATTGTGCAAAATAGAACACGGGCCATTATATGGCCCACACTAGTCTGGCGAAAACTTGGGAAAAACAAAACTTGGTAGAAATGGTAGAAACTGATTTTATGCTATCTTTGTCCAGATATGTACCTCAGGGTCATGGTTGATTGTGTTCCAGTTTATTAATTTCAGACCAGTTTCAGTTTAGCCTTTAAAGCCTACATGCATAACGATGATCCTGTCGGTCATCAGTTTGTCACAGATCATAGTTCATCATCTAAAGATGACAGTGTTAGCAGTCAAATGTTTCAGATGTGCATCTGAGAGCTATTTAAACCAGCCTATCAAACGCAACAGGCCACATCCTTATATGTAGATGAGTAATGTCATTTCTGATTAGGTATTTCATTGCTTCATATGTAAGATAAGAAACATGAATGAATAAATGAATAATAAGAAGCCAAATGTATTTCCTTGGATATTATATTTTTTGTGTTTATTAGTTTTTGAAATGATTTCAAACCGTTTTTTGTATGATTTAACTGCCATCTTTTGCAGTTGGCATGACTCTGTAAACTTCTCTGTTTTGCCTTTTTTTCTCTCTCTCTCTCTCTCTCTCTCTCTCTCTCTCTCTCTCTCTCTCTGTCCATTTCTAAGCCTCAGTCTCTCTAACCCTGTGTTGTCTCCTATTGCTGGAAGAATCAAAACAAAAAGTCATTATCCATGAATTTGTTTCAAAAACTGTAAAGGTTCAGACATTTGTAATAGATGTGATCCAAACATGTTCTGTATAGACGGAAGTGCATTTGGCAATGGACTGATTACAATAATTGTGAGTGGGAATTTGATCTGTGATGCCTATATCTATGCATGCTCGTCTGAAGGGTCTAATGACATGGTTCTTCCAATGTGCTTTCACCTCCCTCTCCCTCTCTCTTTCTTCCTCTCGCTCTTTCTCTCTCTCTAGCTCTCTCGCGCTCTCTTCCTTTTCCTGCACGAGAAAAAACTCCCAAATAGACAAATACCCTCTCCCTTCCTACACCCCTCCCCAAATGACAATAATGAAAGACAAACAAATAAACAAAGATGAAATAATGCTGTGTTGTGGACATTTTGTTCTGAAATTATTAAACGTTTGCATTTGATTTGAAAAGACGACAGATCTGTGAGGTAATGAGCTTGTTAACAAAAAAAGTGACACAGTAATTACTTCATAACAATCAATCAGTCTTTATCCATAAACAATGTAATAACATGGCCATAATGATATAGCTTCAACCATTTAGAAAACAATTTAGCAAATCATTCCAGTAATTAAGGTGTTTAGCCTACTGATTAGATCTGAAGTTTAGTTCAGCATCTGCTACTCAGTAACTGCTAAAAAGTGGTGCAGGTACTGCCGACAGACCGAGATTAGGCAAAGACGCTACTCAGTCTCCTAAGACACCAGGTGTGGAGTAATTTAGCTGCGAAGGCAAGGTATCTGTGTAGAAAATCCCAGAATAAAAACCTACACATATTACTGCAGCCTACATTTGGATCTGCAAGCCTAAAACTCAGCTCAGGCTGAACTCGCCATCCCAGATGATCCCAGAATTGAGTTTGTAGACAAATAAAACAGCAGTCCTAAACAAGCTCATAATCACTCTCTCTCTCTTCACTTGTCTCTTTTTCGGGTTGAGGATGGAGGGATGACAAAGGTATGGAAGAAGAGGAGTGGCTGGAAGGCGAGGGCGGCTGACACTCACTAGGAATCTCTGTATCTTTGCTGTTGTTGCCTATGGTGACTTTGCACTCTGCTTCATTGGGCTCAGCCAGTTTGGACTCTGGGTCATCTATCGCTTCTCTACTTCCCCCCTCGCTCCACATGTCTCTGTTTCGAGTGGGTGAAGAGGGGGCAGAGGGCGAGTGGGTGGGTTTCTTGGCCTTGCGGCTAGCATCTCTGAAACTGGCCAAAGGGGGCCGCAGTCGCACACCACTGCTCGTCGAACCCTCTATCGCCTTCTGAAGCTGAGAGAGAGAGGCCGAGAAAGAGTTTACACAAGTGTTAACCATACAGGATTAACTCAAATACATAAACTCAGATACAGTTCAAAAGAAAAACTATGACAGACAGATTAAATGTGAAAAGCTTGAGAGAGACTCACCTCTTTAAGGGCAACGACCCCAACCAGTTTACCTATGCTGGTGACATATGCATGACTGAGACCCAATAGAGAGAAGAGAGTGTGTGTCTGAAAGACAGAGAAAGAGTACAGTAGGTAAAACCAGTATAACTAGTGTCTTATAGGCCCCAATGCAAAAAATACTGCCAGAAAATTACCTTTAATTTATAAATCACTGATAATGTAACTTGTAATTTGCTTACTTACTCACTTTTGGTATGTCTTTCAAAACACTGATGCTCTCAGAGCATGCCACTTCATCCACTAACATCTAACATTAACCAATGTGTTTATGTTAGACTGCCTAATTAAAATTTAAAATGATAAATACTAAATATATCATGCAGCAGGTCGTTGAGGGCGTGTTGCCATGGATGAGCTGCATTATGAGTAAGAAGGAGACAAACAGACATCAGGGCTGTGTGTGTAGTGTTGATCGGAGCCAATTGATAAGGTATGTTGTATAAAATAAGATATTTTTTGAGTAATGGGTATACAATTATGTTTTGAGTAATAGGTGTACAAGTATCTATATATGATGGGCTCAATATTTTTTTTTGTGTGATACATGTATAATGTGTGATACTGATGAAAAAGTAAATCAAAAGTCAACTCTGTAGATACATTTTTTTTCCTGCAGTGTTAAGGGATTTACTGTTCCGGGACTTCTGTTGTTTTAACTAGCTTTAATTATATGCATTATATGCGTTAATTATATGCATTGTGTTTTGGTTTTATAAATGCCAGTGTGCACCTGTGTTTTGGCCTGCATCACGGTGTGATTTGGAAGGCTGAAGCTACCTTATGCAGCGATGTTCTTTCCACCAGCTGAAATGGGGAGGGATCAATGCGAATCTGATCAATGTCTATTGGCTTATCCATCTCAGCCTCCTCCCAAGCTTTAATCTGCACATACCAGAATCAGAGAGGGTGTCAGTGGTTATACCACAATTACTTCATATTATACACAGATGGTGGATAAAGTTGAGTGTTTGAACTAAATCAGCTGTCGCTCTGTTTACCTCTCCTGGAGTCATGCTCTCTGTTAGAGGAGTGCGCAAAAGGTTCTATGGAAAAAGACAGTAAGAATGAGAAATGAGTTTAATGCAAAATATCATAAAATAATTGGTAACTATTTCAATATAAAGAAGTTTGAGGAAAATAATGATTTACACTGTAAAACACATTTTAATTTCTCTAATACAGGTGGCATTAATCGTAACGTAGCACTGATATTTCTTGTACATGTAAAGCCCAACACCAACAAAAATATGGAAGAAAACGCAAAGTCATAAAAATAGTCATGGCTAGTTTTGGAATGGAAACATTTACTATTAAGTAAAAATATGTTCAGTCTTAAGTTTTGTGAAAAGAAAAGAGAAACGGTGTGAGAGAAAAAAAAATTGTATATATATATATATATATATATATACATATACATACATATATATATAGAGAGAGAGAGAGACAGAGAGAATGAGAGAGACAGAATTACACTGCGTTGGCAGGGTTGCTTCATAATTCACACTAAAAATAAGCACCTCAATTTTTCATTCTGCTTTAAAGCTATGGGCATTCCACACAGAGTGCCTAATGCCATCTGCTGGTGTGAACTGCTTACTCAGAGAAACAGTGTTCCAATGGCCTAGAAGTGCTGCTAAAGCCAAATATGGACTGCTGAATATGTATGCAGCACAAGAAAAGAGGGGAATTTGTCTCCACCTAGTGTTACAGAGTGCAGCAGTGATGGTGGTAAACAAAGGAAAAGTAAGAAGTAAGTGGAAAAAAGTATAACTTATCCAAAAAAAATCAGGCCACTTGAAGGCACCGCCGTTTCAGAGAACACAATACATCAGTGTTTGTCAGGCATCCCAGATGCTATCATCCTTTACAAAAACAAGGCCAGTCTTTTTGCTGACTAAGCCTTTCTTATTAACCTGTTACCTGCATGTACGACACACACCTGTGGTTCAGCTTGCTTTGAAGAGGACGAGATGGAGATCAGGCGTTTAAGGGTGGTCCTCATGGACTTTAGGGAACCTGTTATGATTCATATGATTACAGACAGTCATCAATTTTTCCTGTTTCAGTAAGTAACCCATGTCTCCTGATTATTCCATACTATATAGACTGGTATAGGATAGGTAGGAGCAGCATGCTTCTGCACTGAGGATCAGACTGATCAGACAGAAAACCTGGCGTTAGAGTCAGACTTACCAGGTGCTGAGTGATTGGTGGAGTCCTTTTCAGAAAAAGCTAATGGGCTATTCTGATCCTCTGAGACTGCATTACTCTGCAAATAAGTTTTGAATCAGATTAAGAAATATGTTCTCATCGGAAGGTGCTTTATTTAAAAAGCAATCTGAGCTAAAACGCTCCTTATAACTTCAGCTTGATTTGTGGGGCTGAACTGCTGTAGGCTGTCTTTGCTGATTAGTTCCCATATGCGGGCTACATGACCTGTGAAAGGTCCATTTTGAACCTTTAACAGTGTTTACATATCAAACGTTTTTATTTAATAAAAGCAAGGAACATTTGTTTGACATGAGGCCTTTAAATTTCCCCTAAAACATTCCCCCTTAAAAGTTATAATTTTGCAGTTATGCAGTAAAAGACATAGTAGACTGAAGCATGTGCCCATTTAGGCCTAACCTTCTCTTTGTTCTTGTTTCCTTCTTCTTCATCTACAAATGTGAAGCTGGCCTTCGAACCTCCGCTGGGCATTCCCTGACCTTGGTCATGAACTCGCCTTTCTCCCGACAACCACCAGTCACACGCAGCTTGGAGTTCACAACTCTCAATAGAGCCCAGTAAGATCATCGACTCTGCAAACAAGAACATGATTGCAATGTATTAAATATAAATGTAAATGTTGTTTACATGAAATATGTACATAGAAACACATTCTTCACCAAAAAGATTTTTTCTTCGATGCAGATATACAAAGGGAACTTCAAATCTGATGTGATGAGCACAGAAAAGCAATGTGGGTCTACTAGGTCATCTTTCACTTCCTCCACCACATCTGGACAGACTTTTCTTTAATGAAAGCCAACATTTGGCCTTTGACTTGCAGCATATTCTCTGAACTGTGCAACAACTTACCAGTTCTGTTCTTTTTCAATAATGGCCTGATCCCACTAGACCTTGTTCAACAACACTACTTATTTAATTTAAGAGTTTAACACTTTTTGCACTCATAGATTCACATACACGCACCTTTAGAATCAACAAGCGGGAAGGTTTGGAGGGTGGTGGATTCCAGAAGGTGAATAAGCTCACGGTATGTGGACTGAGGAGACAAGAACTTCACCTTCCTCACCATGATGTCCTCCATGAAGATATTATACTTACTGAGGAGGGACAGAGAGTAGAAAGGTCATAGAAAACATTCCAAATTATTCCAATGAAATGAACAATTTGAATGGAATTTACCTATCCATGCTCTGTTTATAAATGTGTTCTTTGTCGAACCTCACAAAGTGGACAAACTTTACAAAAAGCTCACAAAAAAGACCCAAACCCCAAGCCGAATCCTAACCCTCATAATAATCCTTTAAGTTTCAACAGAAAACAATTTATTAATACTTTGAACCTATCTGTATAGGACTATCAGTATGATTAAATGATTAAAGATCATTAAAATGAAATTGTGTAGTAATTTCCCATTAGGTTGAATGGAGAGATATACTTTAAATGTTTTCTAACCTTGCAGCAGTGACTATGATGGAATGTATTTATGGTCAGAGCATGGAGGGGTTAATCTGATGCTTTTCAGTGCAGGTCTGGCCTGCAGTCTCTGGCGTGTTACCTGATGTGTCCGAAACCGAGCTCAGGCAAGTATGGAAGCTTCTTGACCTGGATGATGGAGTCATAGAGAGAGGGCTGCAGGCCCTGTGCCACCATGTTAGCCAGGATTACCGCCACCATCATGGGCAAGATGTGCGAGATCTGCCCGGTCAGCTCAAAACAAATCACCGCAGTGGACACTGTATGTGTGACTGCACCGGTCATTGCTGCCGCACCTACACACACACACACACATACACACACACACACACAAATCATGTGCACACATAAATACACATTCAGAAACAGGCAGCCAGATAAGCCAAGTCAAACAGAAACATGTTTTATTGCATGTAGGGAAATGGTGATGCTGAATAGGCAAAAAATTGTTTGCTGACCGATTACAGCGTAGCCTCCAGGAAGGATTCGGTAAACAATTCCATCAAAGAGAATTCCGTCAGGGAAGAGACTAGCCATGATTTCCCCCACCAGTCGGCCGAATGCAGCTCCTACAGTTGCATTAAATGGTGACTGGAGACTTAAAACATGATTCAGTTCACAATACTGAGTTCAGTACTGAGTAATGCATGTGTCAATTAAGCAATAGAACATAAAAGGGAGCATATTAAAAGTTTGCAATTAACAGATGGCATTTGGTCGCAGTCTTGAATGAATACTAAATGAGATGTATTCGTGACAACGGTTCCGCAAAATTAAGGATAAAAATACAGCAAAGGAGTGCCAAAATATTGTGCCAAGTATGTTTTTAATTTTGGCAATTTAAACCAAAAAGTATGTTTCCCATTACAGAGTGTTGCTCTGTTCCAGCCAGTCTGTAAAGTATTTCACAGCCTGTGTTGTTTACCGAATTGTATTTTGTTAGTGTGTTCAAGTTTTTTTAGGTGTTCTGTCATCATGGTTGCTTACCAGAAACCTTGCTTTAAGGCAACAACCAACATAGACGAATTTGATGCCTTATTACACTCCTGAGCTGCTGAGCTGCTACCAAACAGGTAGCAGCTCAGTTATCATCTTATGAATGTTATCTAATCAATTATTATTATTCTAAAAACTAGAACACAGAAGATGGCTAATTGTATTAAGACTCACAGACCCAGTATAAAGACAGGCATGAAGGCACCAGAGGGGATAGGCATCGTCGTAGACACTGCAGACATCCAGAACTGAGTTACAGAGAGATATGGAGACAGGGAAACAGAGGGAACAAAACATGCTGTGAGTTAGCACTGTGATACAATGTTTAGCAGGAATATGAACTGCTTGTGTATGTCAATAAGACAGGAAGCCTCAGAAAGTCTCATGTGTTTGTTTTTAGCACTCCTGAGACATATGAAATGAATCTCAACCCCAGACAAACTATAAATCCATCTGTTCTACAATTTACTGCCCGTTGTGGCATATTGGCAAAGGCGTGTACGGCTCAAATTCAGCTGTGCATATATTTAGAGACGTCTTCAAACAGGACCATATGTGTATATCAGAGTAAAATAACCTTCATGACGAAAAACAGGGGGAGGATGATGAAGATGCTGACTTGTGGATGGAACCACGCGGCAGAACGTCCCAGGCCAGGAGGTGCAGTAGTACCCCAAATCTTTGTCCAGGTGAAATTATCAAACAGAGAGTTGACACACTCCCTTGGCATCAGCTGTACACCAGAACGGGGAAGAGAAAAGGGAATCTCCACTAAAATCTGTAAAGTTTGCTTTTCTATTATAAACTTCAATGTCTCATATAATAATCAATAATAATAATAATAATAATAATAATAATAATAAAAATAATCTATAACCTATTTTTCGAGATGCAGTGATATAGATTTTGAGGAACTTTATTTCTGCTATTGGATTGATAATAATAATTACAATAATATTGCCCACCAGATAACATGCACCTCCACTTGTACTGGCTGCTGAAGGCAGTCATTCAACAAACGTTTGAAAAATTGAAGGGAAAAAAAGTCTCTAGAGCTTCTCAGCCTACAGTGAAAGCGGAGACAAAGCACGTACCTCACCAGCCATGAACTGACCCAAGCCTGGAGGAAACGTGAAGGTGGCAATAATCAGCGTCACCACACCAGGGTAGACAAATCGGCTAAAATGAACAAACACACATCGTGCAGTATTTAAATAACACACTGCGGAACATCACAGGAGAAAAAGCAGTTAATATGTAATCATTAAGTACAATAACAACTACAGCTCGATTAAAATGACAGACGTGTGGCATATGGTTAGATCTGTTTTGGACACGTGTGCTGCGTATATAAGAAATGGTCTCGCACTGTTTTGTCAGGAATCGGGTGAGTGCTGTTGGTCTCCTCATGAGCAAAACAATCTGTCTGTTCAGATAGACGAAAAAAGCTCCAAGAAATCCACATGAGATCCTATGTGAAAAAGAAACACAGGATTATTCAGAGAGATTTCACACACACACACACACACACACACTGTGAATTGAACGATTCTGCATGTATGGGGCATGCCAAACGCACCCAATGACTGCGAAAGCTGGCAACTCCTGCAGGTCGAAGGGAAAATCCATACGGAAATTTGTGCGAAACAGAGCTGTAATAGTGACTGTGCGAAAAAAGAGAAAAGAGCAAATCTCACCATGAGGATGAAACTATTCATGCCTTTGTTTAACAGTGAATTATGCATGTACAGTGAGATCAGCATTTGCATAGGACATGCATTTATACTGGCCTATGAAAACAATTTGGGGGGTGTGTGTGTGTGTGTGTGTGTGTGTGTGTGTGTGTCCAACCAGAGTCTTTGTTCCACACAGAGAGCACTCTGAATATAAAGGCACTGAAGGTGGCAGCGAAGTATCCTCTCCAGTAATTCCTCACCGCAAAATATGTGGACGTGACCTCAATACTGAACAACACGCCTGCAGGAGAGAGGCAGAAGAGGCGGGAGAGTGAGACAGAGAGAGACAGAGAGAGAGATAAAGAGAGAGAGAGAGTTGCAGAGGTGGTTGTGGTGTAGGTAATACAGATGTGTGTGTGTGTGTGTGTGTGTTTGTGTGTGTGTGTGTGTGTGTGAGTGAGTGTGTGAGCGAGTGGGGGGGGCAAGAGACAGAGAGAACAAAAGAGAGAAACCACAAGAGGGAGAGAAGGGGAGCAAACAAGAGAAAAAGAGAAAGAGAGAGAGAGAGACAGAGAGAGAGGGAGAGAGAGAGAGAGGGAGAAAGAGAGGGAGGGAGAGAATGAGATAAGCTGCTTTGCAGGAAAAGAACAAGAGCTATGGTTACAAATCTCAATGACTCGTGTAATGATGGTTACTAAATGTATTTTCACTTTGCTTTAGCCTATAGCATGCATTTTGCCTGCGACTTGTTTACGGAACAACTCAAACGTAAAATCACTGAAGGAAAAGATTCACTTTAAACAATGAAAAAAGAGAGGAAAAAATACGAGATACGATAAACAATGGGAATGAAAACAGGTGTTTTACCTCCAAGAGGAGTGCCAAAACAGCAACCAACCCCTACAGCACACCCCACTGTCAGAATATCAGTGTAACCATAGGGGTTCTACTAAGAGAGAGAGACAGAGGGAGAAAGAGGGACAGAGAGAGAGAAGGGGAGAGCGAGGAGAAAAGATGTGAGGGAGGAGGTGAGTAATAGAAGAAGGATGGAAGAGGGGGCACGGAGATGAAGAGATGCATAAGGATGGAGAATGACAGAGAAAAGCCATTGTGTGGGCAGGAGTAGAGGAGTGGAGATAAAAGAGGAATAAAAAAGTTGGGATGAAAGAAGAGGATAAAGGGAAGAGGGGAGCAGTGGGGAAACAAACGAGTGAAGTGAATAAATCAAACTAAAGAGGTGATCACAGCATTTCAACAGGTTAGGAGCATAAGCAGGCAAAACCCAACACCAAGCCCTCAAGCTCTGCAGACACCGGAACAATTCACACCAACTTTACGTTAACCGTCTGTAATAACCACGTCTCCATGAGTGCATTTGCATACCCAAGACCAGTAAATAAGCTAGTACATTGTTATATTGCATTCTGGTTGTGCATTCAAATGTGCAGTATGACAGCTTGTGGGAAGTATTACATACTGGTATTTCACAAACTAGCATTTCTCATAAAGCTGGAAAAAGTAAAGCACCTCCTTTAGGTTATTCAGCTTTACTGAGGAATCCTTCTTTGTGAAATACCTGTATGTTATATATCCTACAATTTTAGTGAGTAATATTTGGCAAAATTTCCCTCCCATTCTGTTAGCTTTCAATTTAAATACTTTTCAGAGGAAACCATTCATACACTGTGACTGTCTCTAGCTCTGTTAATGGGAGAAAAAACAAAGGAAATGGACCATTACGTTTAAACCAACCCTAACAAGAACAATATCCGTCTGCCTGTAAAGGTTGTATATAAGGCACATAGTGTTACAGTCAGCAAACTACAAACCTGAAGTGTGATAGGATCTACCATCTGATACAACTGATCTCAGCTTATGTCAGCACCAGCATTCAGGCATTATAGCCTATGCATGAGTGGCCAACATTTGTTGGCTTCCTGGCTGCTGGTTTTCAAATTAGCTTCAGCTAACTTTCACCAAAATAAATAAACCAGGATTGTCCATTAGAAGTGTCTTCTTCTGCTAAATAGGTTTGATTTTTGGCCTAAGTTATCTGGCTAATTGAAACACCTTACTCTGTGAAGTATCATTGATCTAATTCCTACATAAACACTGTTATTATGGACACGCAATGTCACATTGGACTTGGGATTTGGAGGATGGGGAAACATACTATTATTCTTTGTCCTCCAGAATTATTGGCACCCTTGCTATAGATGCCTGAAAAGGCTTATGAAAAATTCACTTAATCAGTTATTATTGTAATATTATATTTAAAATAGAAATAAAATCGTACTTTTATTTGATGTAAGTATAGCTTGAGAATAAAGCAGCCATTCGTGAAAAATTTGAAACAAATGTTTAAAACAAGATCTTATATGTCACAATTTTTGGCACCCCAGGATATTTGCATTAAGGAAATCATTCACGAATGGCACATCACTGTGACACAGGGCCCAAAACACGGGATCCATCTGGTAGTTCAGAGTACCAGGTGATTGTGGCTGCCTTAAACCTGTGGGCTGAGCTCAAAAAGAGAGTGCACAAAGTGAGATAAGAAGGACAGATTGTAAAGGAATGGGTGAGGAGTGTTTAAAAGTCACAAGATGAGATAAGAAGGAGAGACTGTGTTTTCATGTCTTTTAATGTGGTAATAGGCTCATATGGAATATATATATAAAGAGTAAAGTAACATTAAGTAAAGACAACATTAAGGGGAATTTTCATCAGCCTTTTTCACTTAGATTAAATGAAGATGCCTTTCCTGGAGGACACTGTACACACTGTCCCTGCGACTGGCTCTAACTAAAACAGAAGTTACTTGCCTCCCACGGGGGCAGCAAAACAGGTGCCCACTCCTACAGCACACGCACAAACCAGCAGCTCCTGAATATGCGTGCCATTCTGTGCAGGGTTAAAAATAACAAAAAACAGCATGAAGACACACACGCACGTCCACATACATACACAGTCATGGGAGGGAAGACAGTTAATAGTCTTGCCAGATAATACTATTAATACAGAATTTAAAAAGCTAAGGTAAGTAAGCAGAAAAACATGGGAGGCAGAGTGAAGAGAGAGATAGACAGAGAGAAAGAGAGAGACAGGCACAGGAATGGAGACAGAAACAGAAGAAAATAAAAGGGAGAAAATGGAAAAAATAAATGACAGCCGAAATCCTAAAACAACAGACAGACAGAAAGACTCAGAAAAGTTATCAGACAAATACAAAGGGTTATGGCAGAGTAATTACAATACTACTGTTGTCCTTAACTGACTCACTGAGGTCAGTTTTGACTTTAGTGCTCTAGTGGAGCAATGATTATTGTAGTGAAAGAGTCAGTCTGATCATAGATCAGCATTAAGGGCTACAATCATTCTGTGAGCCAGCATGAACATGCTGATAGACAACTCTCATGCTAGGGCAGCCCTGATCTCAGCCACAAGCACACACTGCCACTGAAGATTTGTGGGCAGTTTTACCTCATACACGCCAGTGAAGATGGCCATGACTCGGCTTAGCACAGCAGCGCAGATACTGGCAATGTGGACGAAAGGGCCCTGAGGATTGTGGAAAGACAGAAGAAGCCATGAAATCCTTACTGACACTCTTACTCTTGGTAATCTATACTTAAATAATGTATAAGTACAAGAATGATTTTAAAATTAGTGGTGCATTATTTGTGTCTGGCATGTTGTTTATAGTGTCCTCAGAACTGCAAACAACTGCCATAGTGAATAACACAAACACCTTGCACACAGAAGACGGATTCCCTGTCCTGAAAGGAATGACATTCATTCTAAATATAAGTCCTTCGGCTAGACTGCAGGTTGCTCTGGATCTGCTAAATATGTAAAAGGTTGATTTAGCCATGATGCATCTTCAGCTTTTTAACCTGTGTTATGCTTAATGCATTGAGACAGAGAAGGAGAAAGGAAAATAGTTATTAAAGCAGGAGATTCACCTCCTTTCCAAGAGGCATGCCACTGCCCAGACTAGCGGTCAGGGCGATGACTTTAGCTACAAAGGCTTTCAGAGTCAAATACTCCTTTAGCACCACACCTCGCAGAATGGTCTTTAGCTCCGGGATCCCAGAGCCTAGAGGGGAAGAACATGAGCAGCGGTTTACCACCATTTATACAGTATGAAGTTATAAAGATTGTTTTAACCTGGACTGGATATTGGAACTCATGTACAAATATCAGCCCTAAACACAGTAGCAGCCAGTTAAATTCCAAGGGATAAAGAGAGATTAAAAAACGATCATTTAAAAATGAATTATGACTGTTTTGGTTCATACTGTAAAACCAGAAAAACAGCAAAAGTGAACCTCAGGGAAACATAATGTATAAGAAAATGTAGGATGTAAAAAAAAGGAACCAAACATGTAAGATTTGAGACAAGATGAGGATATGAGGTGCATGCTTCCATTCATAATAAAGGAAGAGACAGAAGGACAAGCAGTACATGCCAATTGCTTGTGGGGCGACTAGGTGACAGAAGAGAGAGGAGAACACTATAAGTATTATGGGATAGGTGACCCAGGCCAGATACTGGAGCAGGACATTTCCACTCAGCTTTGCATACATCCATTTATATGCTGAAAAAAGAAAGACAGAGGTTTAGTTTCATACTTTCTTATTTGCAGCTCAGGTAGATTCTAGGAGATCTAGGTATTTGTACTACCTTGCAAGCTCTTAGCACTGGTGTAGTCCATACTCCAACTTATCAGAGCCATAGTGAGGCCCAGCAGCACTAGAAACAGCCAGTCCTCCCCAAGCTTCGTCACTATATACCTCTGGATCCGCCCAAGGCAGGCTGCATAACCACCATCACCCGCAAAGATTCACAAAACATTAGTGTGAATATGATGCTCACAACAATTTAGTCTAGTCTGATTCATCAGTGTTTTAAGTTGGGTTTGAAGCAATAGTTCAGTGAAAACAAACAAACAAAAATAAAACAAATAGATAGATAGATAGATAGATAGATAGATAGATAGATAGATAGATGGATAAAAAGTAAGAACAAAATTTAAGCTTCCACAAGGCAGTATGTCACTGCGTTCGAACCACAAAAGCATGTCTATTTGAGATTACTTAACATTTAGCATTCTGTACGTCTTAGCTACATTAACCCCTTAGCTTAAATGAAGGTACTGGCATATTGATTACATTTGATTGATTTGACATAAGGAACTATTTCAATATATGAACAGTGTACAAAAAGAGTTTCCTCTGCTCATCTTTCAAATTGCAAAGTGTGCTCTTTTAAGCTCAGCCCAGAACAGTTTCTCCAGCAAGTAGATCAGGGGGAGCTGTTCTTAAAGAGAAAACAGCTTTCATTCACAGTACTATCTGCCTCACCTTGGCATTTAGAATTGGGGCGTGGCTTCTTTGTTGAAGAGGAGTGGCTGAAGCCAGAGGTTTCAGGTCCAGTTTCCAAGGGGACGCGATGCGTCCGGCCAAAGCATCTTCTGGTGCCCCAGGCACTGCTGCCATTTCTCTTTGTTTGCCTCTCAGTAAGCAAGCGTGTGGCCTCCCGTCTGGCAAAACTACCCACCTGCTCCCTGTACTGTCCATACAGCTGAGAGAGAGAGAGAGAGAGAGAGAGAGAGGGAGAGAAAGAGAGAGAGAGGGGGAGGATGGATTAAGTTAAGAAACACTGGTTTTAATTCATAGTATGAATTAACAGAGCAACTATGAGATTTACAGAGATGAATAAAGATGTCACTGAGCCAACGGATATCGGCCAGACACCAGCAGAAAATGCTGAATCAGATATCAGAGAAAAATACTGAATTCAATCCAGTTCTATAACACATCTGAGCTAAAACGCTGCAGTATTACTAACAGAGTAACATAATGTCCTCCTCCTGTCTGGCAAAAGGTTCCATAGCATACGGACCTCCACTGCCAGAATGGGAAACAGTTTCTTCCCTTAGGCCATCAGACCCATCAATCAGAACTGAAACATAAACTGTACCCACACACAAACACATCCCTGAACTGAACTTCTTCCTCTCCTTACATAATTCATAGACACACTGGACTGTTCTGCCTTAAACAACAACACCACAACTGCCTCTGTAAATACCCCACTATATATTATATACTGCTCTTTCTCTGTCTTGACACTGTTGTTATTTGCACAATTATTATTAATTGCTGTTCTACATCTATTCTGCATTTCTGAACACTTAACGATAGTAAGTTAGTATCTGTTATAATATTGTTTTCATTCAAATGTTAACTGCAATAAATGTTGGCCTGTTGTTTTGTTACTCGTGTTTTTCTTGTACTCTCTCTCTTGCTCTTTTACACTCTGTATATTGTGTTCTGTCTGCATTTATGTAGTCTTGTGTTGTTTCTGTTTTTGTAATTCTGTAATTTAACTTTGCACATTCAATTACTCTGAAAGACTTCAGTTCAATATCAGAATCAAGCGTCAGTTTCAGTTAGAAAAAGTGAGGTTGTGTCATCACCTTTAATGTTCTACGACTCAAAGCTCATTCTCTCCAGCAGTCACTTACCAGGTCAGGTTGATAGCAAACATAAGTGCATGTATGTGTGTGCGTGTGTGTGTGTGTGTGTGTGTGTGTGTGTGTGTGTGTGTGTGTAAGGGAGATGCAGTTATGTGTATCTGTCAGGCAGAAATGGTCAGGCTGGGACTTACAGGGCGGCATGGAAAAAGACCTCCCTGGAGAAATGGCCTCAGCACACGCCTCAGCAAACACATACATACAATCACACATACACACACACAAACACACACACACACACACACACGCACACACACACACACACACATACACGCAATCAATTGTACGTGCAGACTCACACCAAATTCAAAGAGGGAAATTATAGAAAGATACACTGTAGTCTTCACCGCAGCATATTGATCAAACTCTAGTGCTGACAGCACATGATCGGTGTAACAGCAAGGAGGAAAATTTTTTAATGTGGGATATTCTACCTCTTTCTCACACACATACACGTACACACAGGCACGCACGCACACTGTGGCACTAACACACTCACATAACAACCACCGTGGCTTAATCCAAGGAGCATAAACGTATTCTCTTCACAGAGAGATAAACAGAACTTTAGATATCAAAAGCAACACATTGCAGATGCTTATGATTTTTGTGCACATGTTCAGGTGTGGAAAAAATACAAAGAAAATATACTTCAGTGAAAGTATGAGTCCTGTGTCTTGCTCGGTTACAAGTGGAAGAATGGAGACAAAATAAGTCCCCATGAACAGGCCTCATTAGAAAAGAGTGATAAATTAAAAGAAAATAGAACCAGATTTACTAATTGTTTGCAGTGGTGCTAATGCCTTTTGCGCATGCAAAAGCACCCACTGCTGATCTGGCCTTTTCACACATGCACAGTGGATCAACACTAATCTGCAGGTTTTAGCATGCCTGACTTCATGAATAAGCATTTTAAGTAGTAGCACTGCTTAAGCGCATAAGGAGGGGTGGGGACTTTGCAAATTAACCAGGTCTATTTTCTGGTGTGAACCTCCATTGGAATGGAAGCAGACACCATTTATTTAAAAAATGTCTTTTGCACCGGCGGCATGCATGAAGAAAATAAGGAAATAGTCCATTAGAGAATCACTCTTGTTCAGATTTATTGTTAAAAGCAAGCTCCTTATATCTGCAATTTGAAAAAGCTTATGCACTACATCAAGAGATTAAGATTCAAGATTCATTTTAGTGACATTGTGGTGAAGTTGGTTTGGGCAGTTAACTAGTTTGCAATCAGTGTAGGGTAAACATGGCTGAAATGATTCTAATAAGTTAGTCTTGTGCAATTACACAGGTTAAAATAAGTCATATGAGACTATAAAGAAAAATAATTAGTCAGGAAGTGTGAGATACCCAAGGCCTGATTTTTGTGGCAGTTTCAGGTCCAGAACAGGCACATTTTCCACCTGTTATGTACGAAATGAGTACCCAATAAATGTACAGTTTATGGTATGTGTGCATGATGAACCACAAAAAATGGCCTCCTTTGCTCTTGAAAACTGCATCTGAAGGTGAGCCACATAAAACATGCAAAGGCAGCGGATGGAGATAAAACATGTGCAACTGATTACACATTCCTCTTAATTTACTAACATTTGATCAACCTGCAGTGGCCAGTTTTGTGTCGATTTTAAATCCAGGTGTAAATGTGCATTGTGGTTTAAAAAGACATGTTGTTCAGTAATAGACACAGTGATGACACATTGTGAACCTGCAAACATAATATTCTTGTCCACCATTTCATCCATTATTTTTTTCTAACAAAATATGAATAGCCTGTTTAAACAGTTTTAAAAAATGTATTTTCAACAAAACTATTTCATTTTTATGTAATGATGCTGAATATTTTGACCCACCTCTGGCGCTGCAGTTCTCTTGGGCATTCTGTACTAAGACTGCACCCAAAACTGAGACAGCGACCTTAGTGCTTGCTTTATGTCTCTTTCTCTCTTTCCTCTCTCTCTACCTCTCTCTCCCTCTCTCTCTCTACTGAGAGGTTGTGTATGTGTCTGTATGTGTGAGACCAAGGTTGACTCAGTTGTTCTCACTTTAATTTTGTCTGTTGTTTGTTTGCGTGACTGGAGGTCAAAGTGGTCATTTATTCAACTTCGGACAGCGTGAGAGAAACATTCTCTGAGAACTGAGTGCAGGAGTTTAACAGAGTAAACAGAGGCACACACACACACACACACACACACACATACACACACACAACTAGTGGGCACAAGGATTTTATACCTTCTGATCTCATAGTCAACATTCTCAGCTAAAGTCAATTTAGAAAAATGGTAAATGGTAATACTAACATTCTAGCATGATCTTAACAGTAAAAAAATGTATGGAACCCCACACACTGAATAACTGAACAGAATTTATATAAAACATTTATAAAACCTGTTTATGTTGACTCATTCACAGCAAAATTAGCTTGCAGCAAAGTAAAGCCTGCTTTTCTAAACATTTGGGAAGAAAGAATACTTGTGAGGATAAGTATGATCACACGTTACTTTAGAGCTTAAGCATTTTATTTTTGACCAAAAGCACCCAAAAAGATGATGCTGATATATTGTTGCTGTTGGGATACAACTTTATATCTCTAAAAGGGTTTACAGGTTAAATAAAAGAAAGTCAAAGGAACATGTTGTATTTGGATCATTTCGATTGGTCCTTTCGTCATGCAATTTTAACACAATGTAAAAGTCAACAGGTATTTTTAAATTACATCAAAAAATAAAAATGACCAAAATTGAGATAGCAATGACCTTCTGGATGTAGTAAGAAGTTTTTTGTCTCTATAAGATTCTTCAGTAATTTTCAGTAGTTTTGTATTTCTGTGAAGTTGGCTTTGAAAAGGTATTTTTAGTTGAGTCATTAATTCACGAAAGTAAAAACGATCTTACTCGAGAACGGGTTTAGGCTATTCTATGAATTGAATTTCTAAACTGGCAGTAAGTGAATCATTAATATCAGATGTTATATTAAAATCTAAAATGTGTAACATTAATATTGCTTTAATATTTACTGTAACATGAACATTTTACAGTGTTTACAAGCAGTCTGCTGTATTAATTAAATCATTGCCTGTAGGTATAAATGCACTAATATGAAAAGTTGGGCAATTTGAATGAGGTTTATAGTGGTGGATCCATAGTATGATGTCCTGATGTATCTCTTTTAAATGGGCAAGAATGCATGTGTGTTAACAGAGATCCTAAAGCACTGTTGTAGTTTTACCACAACCAGTTAGGATGCAGATGCCAAACTAACTGATGTCTCTCTGTGACTACCCTTCTTTCTCCACTTTTAAATCTGAACTAAAGACAATAAACATTTCTCTTCCTACGCTAATTAGTTTGCTTCCCCTACCCTTCCTTTCTCCTCTCCTGCTTTTGTAAAGCGTCCTTGGGATAGTGAAAGGTGCTATATATGTAAATTATTATTATTATTATTAGTAGTAGTAGTAGTAGTGTTATTAGTATTATTATTGCATGATGTCATTAGAAAAAGATGTCGCCATTGGTTAGGTAGACATCAAGAAATAGCAATCATGGTGAAGGTGATACAGAGGCACAGCAAAGACCTTACACACCCCTGTCAGTGCATTTGGTTTGATAACATGCAAGAGGTTCATGAAACCATTTCTAATCATCCACAAACAAGTGTGCCATGTAATACTGCTTTCAAACTAATAAAAAGAAAGGTAAAAGACATGCCAGCAGTCAGTCAGAAAGATTCTGAGGATGAGCTGAAAGCAGCAAGACTAATAATTACACAGACAACAATGAGCGGTGACCTCTGGTCCTACATTTCATATAAAACTGCTCTACTAAAACATAAGCACAGAGATGCACATCGACAACACCACATCCACACTGAAGTACAAAGGTGGGAGCATCATGATACAGGGCAGCTTCTTTGCAAACAGTACCAAGGCATTATACATCATTCAAAGAAACCTCAGTTGAGCTATGCACAGATAAATGAATTGGTGTAATGCCTTATGTGGGGTCTCATGGCCTAGCTGATCTCCTGACTTGAAAAATTTACAATTTAAAAACTGCAAAGCTCCAACATCACACTGAGAAGACTCTCAACATTTCTTTTAAGATCTGAGCACAAATTTACACCTGGTTTTAAACGGCAGAGAAACATGTGGCTGTGCAAGTTGCTCTGACTTCAGTAAACGGAGTGGCATACACAGAGAGTCTGAACACTTATTTCTCCTCACTATAATAGCATGAGTCAATAAGGTAAATTCTTCCACAATAGACTAGGCTTACATAAAACATCTTTCACTGAATAACTTGGGTGTCATGGAGCCAAACTGACTTCAGAAATATTTAGTGTTTTGTTCTACCAGTATTCATTGAAGATTAGCCTGAAAGCGTCCCCTGAAAACTCTTGCGAAAAGTTCACATACTGCCTTTGCAGTAAAATAACAAATGGTATGGGCGTCAATATGTTGTGAAAAGAGCTGGACAACAATGGGTTCAACGTGTTCACACATTTTTAGGCCATATACTGCCTATAGAAAGGTATCCCTTTAAGGATCACCTTTAATATCTTACTGAGCTTTTTATGTGTGTTATGGTGCTATAGCATTTATCTGCTTAAACTGATGACATAATCTGTCATAGTAAGGTGCACATTTGATTCTTTTATTTTTGTGTTTTGTGAGTCACTGTCATGTAAAACAATAAACATTTTGTGAAAGGCACAGAACTGACATCTCTAAGTTGTGTCTGTCAAGCACACCACCTATGCATGTTTTCCCAATACTGAAACCATGGTATGTCTATGGATAAAAACTGCTAACCAGAAATGCCTGTCTAATGATCCAATTTAGAATGTGTGATTTGGAACAGAGGCGTCGTTAGAGCTAGGCAACATGTGAATGTTTCAGGATGCCTCTGTTTTTGAAACTGCCAGTTCAGCAGAGAGACACTCATAATTAATTCTTAGTGTATCATGGTAAGACGTAAGGATGGTTTTAATGTACAAACCAGTCAAATTTAATAGCACAAATTCGAAAGGATTCCTGTTAAACAGTTACAATAAAAATGGGGGAAATATTTGGACATTATCACATTCTGTATTTATTTTATTAGTTTGTTCATTTTTAGGCATGATCACATTTAAAATAGCTATTTTATTCACCGTACTTTATGCTGCCAAATGTGCAATGCACTTCCATGAGTCCAACCAGTTACTCAAATGAGAGAAATGAGAAACGCAAAAACAAAGTATCTGCTACAGAGGACTCAAATGAATTGGTGTAATGCCTTATGTGGGGTCTCATGGCCTAGCTGATCTCCTGACTTGAAAAATTTTAAAACTGCAAAGTTCCAACATCACAATGAGAAGACTCTCAATATGTCTTTTAAGATCTGAGCGCAAATTTACACCTGGTTTTAAACGGCAGAGAAACATGTGGCTGTGCAAGTTGCTCTGACTTCAGTAAACGGAGTGGCATACACAGAAAGCCTGAACACTTATTTCTCCTCACTATAATAGCATGAGTCAATAAGGTAAATTCTTCCACAGTAGACTAGGCTTACATAAAACATCTTTCACTGAATAACTTGGGTGTGATGCAGCAAAATTGACTTCAGAAATATGTAGTGTTTTGTTCTACCAGTATTCATTAAAGATCAGCCTGAAAGCGTCCTCTGAAAACTCTTGCGAAAAGTTCACATACTGCCTTTGCAGTAAAATAACAAACGGTATGGGCGTCAATATGTTGTGAAAAGAGCTGGACAACAATGGGTTCAACATGTTCACACATTTTTAGGCCATATACTGCCTGTAGAAAGGTATCCCTTTAAGGATCACCTTTAATATCTTACTGAGCTTTTTATGTGTGTTATGGTGCTATAGCATTTATCTGCTTAAACTGATGACATAATCTGTCATAGTAAGGTGCACATTTGATTCTTTTATCTTGTGTTTTAAAAGTCACCATCATGTAAAACAATAAAAAGTTTATGAAAGAACTGGCATTTCTAAGCTGGCATCACCTATGCATGTTTTTCCAATACTGAGACTGTGCTACCAGGGGTATTTTCAGTCACAGGCAACGTAGCTGGTTGTCCAGGGCAGCGCTGGTAGGGGGAGCACCGATTCGGCACAGATAGTGTACAACACCTCATGCTGCCTATTGTTTTACATGACAGTGACTTTAAAAGCACTATAATAAAAGATGCAAATGTGTCTACCTTACCATGGTGTGTTATGTTATCAATTTATGCAGGTTTCCCTTATAGCATCATAACACACATAAAAAGCACAAGCAGCTTTAAAAGGCAATCCTTAAAGGGATACCTATCTGTCAGCAGTACATGGCCCACTGAAGAAAAGTGTGAACACATCCAACCTGTCAGTGACCCCAGAGCTTTTCAAAACAAACTGATACCTGTGCCAGCCACACATGTAGAATCTCCAACTCCACCTTTTTTTCACAATTTCACAATTTTTCACAAAAGTGCATGTTGTCTGATTTGTGCCTGATACCTACAGAAAAGTCTTAGTATGTTGTGTGTTGAGTGTAAATTTGAAGTGGGTAAATGCAGTTGAGTAGAAACAATAGAGACTGAATAATTGTTGCCCCTCACAATAATAGCATAAGCCTTGGGGCAAATTCCTCCTTAATTAATACCACTTACCTTCTGTGAGGAATGAGGACCGACACTGTACGCCCAATGTCGCGTGATAGGTGAACCACAAACGTGGAGTGACGCGAGTGAGCAGGTATGCCACGCTTTTACTCTAAGAACGCTCTCAACCAGAGTAGGGATTCCCACCAGGAATCTGCGTTCTCACACACACACACAGTCGAGAGAGAAAGGGGAAAGAAACCGGAGTACTCACGGTTGACGACTTGGATGAAACGAGTCGAGGATGGGCATGGGACTCAATGATTGAGCGGTGTGTAAGTACCATTTACCGGTAGTTATAGCATGTGACGCACTACTTCCGAGTCCTCGTGCACGTCACGTGACTGGTGTGCGTGACTGGACCCAAGACCGCTCTTCGGGACCGTAGCCCTCCCAGTCGACCAAATACTGAACACCGCAGCCCCTCCGATGCGAGTCGAGGATCCGTTGCATGGTGAAGGCAGGACCACCGTCGATGATGCGAGGAGGAGGGGGAGCAGGATCCAGGGAGAAATGGGTGAGAAGTAGACTGGTTTTAACTGTGAGACATGGAAAACAGGGTGAGTCCGGAGCGAGGCAGGCAGCTGGAGCTGGTAGGTGACAGGGTTGATGCGGTGTGTGTTTTTATAGGGTCCAATGAAGCGTGAGGTGAGTTTCCTGGACTCTGTGTGAAGACGGAGGTTTCGCGTGGAGAGCCAGACCCTATCACCTACATGGAACAAACATCCCGGAAGGTGCCGACGGTGATGCTGTTGTATGTAGTTCCGGTTGGCCTGCTGGATGGCACGGCAGGCCTGGTCTCAGAGCTGTCACCACCGGCGGACCAATTATTGGGCTGACGGTACGTCAACCTGATGTTCAAACATCGGAGGTTGGAAACCATGGCATACCTCAAAAGGGCTTAGTTCAGTGGCTGAGGAGATGTGGAGATTATGGGACAACTCTGCCCAGATGAGGTAGCGGGCCCAGGAGCGCTGCCGATCAGCCGATCAAGTGCTCCAGTTGTTGATTGGTCCGCTCCGTCTGACCATTCGTCTGGGGATGCTATCCGGAGAAGAGGCTGCTGGACGAATCGATCAGACGGCAGAAGGCCTTCCAGAATCTAGTGGTGAACTGAAGCCCTCTGTCCGAGACGATGTCCTTGGGGAACCCATGCAAACGGACTACGTGCTCTAGAATCAATTCAGCAGTGGTTTTGGCCGAAGGGAGTCCAGAGAGCCCCACCAGGTGAACAGCCTTGGAGAAATGGTCTACTATGGTGAGTATGGTGTCCTTTCCCTCTGACTCTGGCACACCAGAGATGAAGTCCATGGCAGTGTGCAACCAGGGCTCTCGGGGAACAGGGAGGGGCTGGAGCTCGCCAGGTGGAGGTTGGTTGCTGGTCTTGTCCCTGGCGCACACCGCACACGCCTGGACGTACTTCTGGGCATCTTCGGCCATGGAGGGCCACCAGAAGGCATGCTGGAGGAACTGGAGGGTGCGTCGGTTCCCAGGGTGTCCGGTGAGGGTGGTGGAGTGGCCCCAGTTGAGAGCCTAAGGCCGAAGAGCAGTAGGCACATACAGACGTCCAGGCAGGGTGTCTGCCGGAGCAGGCTCCAAGGTCTCTGCCTGGTGGACACGTTGTTCCAGGTTCCAGCGGAGAGGAGCAATGATGATCTGAGGGGGTAAGACAGGCACAAGATCTGTCCGGGGGGCATCAGCTTCGTTCTGTTGTGAGAGGGCATCCACCTTGGTGTTTTTGGACCCTGGACTGTAGGACAGATGGAAATTAAATTGCTCAAAGAAGAGCGCCCTGTCTGGAGTTGAGCTGGCGAGTCTGCTGAATGGTCAAGAGGTTCTGATGGGACGTCCAGACCATGAATGGGTCACCGCCGCCCTGGAGCCAGTGACGCCATTCCTCTAGAGCCCACTTGATGGCCGACAGCTCACTGTCCCCTACCCCGTAGCACTGCTGTGTGGGGTTGAATTTTCTAGAGAAGAAACTTCAAGAGTGCAGTTTCTGGTCTGGACCTCGTTGGGAGAGAACAGTCCCGGCGCCCACATCTGAGGTGTCCACCTCCACAACGAACAGCTTGGTGGGATCCGGATGAATGAGGATGGGTGCTGAAGTGAAGAGACGGCAAAGGTGATGAAAAGCTTGGGTGGCTTCTGAAGTGAGGGTGAACGGAGAGGTGGTAGGTTTGGTGACAGCGGTCAGAGGTGCCGCAACTGAACTGAAGCCCCATATAAAGAGACGATAGAAATTAGCAAACCCCAGAAAACGCTGAAGCTGCTTAAGCGTCTTGGGTAGGGGCCAAGCACGCACAGCATACAGCTTCTGGGGGTCCATGGCCACACCCTGAGAAGATATAACAAAACCCAGGAATGTGGTGGAGCGCTGGTGGAAAGCACATTTCTCCAACTCCAACAGAACAGTTGGTGAGCCAGCAACCTCTTTAACACTGCCCTCACATGCTGAACGTGTTCTTCGGGTGTTTTGGAGTAAATAAGAATATCATCCAGATATGCAAAAGCCCACGGCTTTGCACGTCCCGCAATACATCATTAGTGAATTGTTGAAAGACAGCGGGACTATTGCATAAGCCGAAGGGCATTACCAAGCTCTCGTAGTGGCCAGTGGGGGTTATGAAGGCCATCTTCCACTCATCGCCCTCTCTGATGCAGACAAGGTTATATGCACCCCGCAGGTCCAGTTTAGTAAAGGTGGACACACCAGAGAGGGCGTCCAGGGCAGTGTTGGTAAGGGGGAGTGGATGACGGTTCTTTATGGTGAGTTTGTTGAGCCCCTGATAGTCGACGCAGGGTCGGAGGCCACCATCTTTTTTCCTACTTTACACCAGGAATCCGCGTTCTCACACACACACACACACAGTCGAGAGAGAAAGGGGAAAGAAACCGGAGTACTCATGGTTGACGACTTGGAAGAAACGAGTCGAGGATGAGCATGGGACTCAATGACTGAGCGGTGTGTAAGTACCATTTCCCGGTAGTTATAGCATGTAACGCACTACTTCCAAGTCCTCGTGCGCGTGACCGGTGTGTGTGACACCTTCTGTAATCTTGACTTACCTAACCTCATTCACAGAATACCTTGGTTGTCATGCGACAGAAAAATGTACACATGCTTTTCAAGTTGAAAGTATACTTTTAAATCAAAACCCATGTGCAAAAAGTACACACTGCCTTTGTAGTAAAATAACAGGTAAAATAATGAAATAAGTGAAGATAATGATTCAAAATGAAAGATTTCACATCAGGGGTTACATCAGATATTCAGTGCATAGTAGCAGAGGTTAGAAGAAAACTGAAAAACAACAAAAACTGAAAAATAACAAAACTCTCAAATGTATGTTTGCAAAAAAGGGATAGGAGAGAAAGACTGGAAGGGAAAAGAGGACAGGGGACAGAGAGCTGCTAACAGACACAAGAAGTGAAGGGCACACTGACTTTGAGAGTTAATTAAAAACATAATAATGATGGATTCCTGTGTGTGTGTGTGTGTGTGTGTATGTGCGTATGTGCATGAGTTATAATGAATAAATCTGACCCAGGTACTGACAGACAGATTAGGAGATCCGGACGGGCACACCTAAACACAGACACACATACACACACTCACTCACACACAACGCATGTGTTATACACACACAAAATATGCATTACAACATTATTAAAGCTCCCCAGGACTTCATATGTAGCTTCATAAGTAGCTTCACCACATTTACCTTTTTTTTTTTTGAATTTTTGCTTGTTGTATCTGATTCTTGCTTCCCAAAGGGCATGCAGAACTCAATAATATCTGATCATCTCACACACAGACAAGGTCCTGTTAACACACTGGTTTGAATAGTTTGTTTTATCGGCATGTGCTCTGATCCAATCAGAGATTTATGTGAACTTTGACAAATAAGTGTGACGTCATTACAAAAAATCCTAGTATGATTATATCTCGGTAACATTCTTAGTCTTACACCATCAACTTCCTTGTAAACATGAAGACGGATGGTCAAACAAAGAAATGTTATCGATAGAATGAATGAATTCATTGTCCACAAAACATTCTGGAAAATAAATACAATTGACACAAATGTACATATATTCCCATTATTAGTAATAATTAATGTTACAAAGCTTAGAAACTTAATTTGGCATCCTAATAAATCTATTAAATATGTTCATTTATTCTGAACAGATCCTATTAAATATGATCATTTATTCTGAACAATTCCATTCTGAGGCAACAAGTAAACTTTGACTCTTACCAGAACTTCATCAAAATTCACTGCCGTGTTATAAGTGTTAATGTGCTCCATGACCATCCTTTACGCTCTGTTTAGGTGCCGTTGCATCTGAGTCCCTTATTACCTTGTGTCTCTGCCCCTTCCACCTGATGGCTGGCTAGTCACTCCACTCAGCTCTCAGCACCACACCTTCGCAGGGCGAACGCAGCGCTCCACCTCACCGAGTCTTAGCACTTACACCTTGCTTCCAGCTCTTCAAAAGACTCACCTTCTCTCAGTGGCTTGTTCAGTGCTGCACTATACCCCTGTGCTCTTGCACCACCAGGCTTGTTTCATTTCTATTCCCACCACCTGCCTTAGTCTTCATTTGATTCCACACTTGTTTTATCGTTTAACTAACCTTTGCTTGTGCTGCTGTCTTGTATGTGTCATTTCAGCATTTGAGGAAAATCTCTGTTTCTTCAGTGTCTTAATGAATAAAACATACATAGTTTACAAATATCCCATTTCTACATATCTTGTCATTTATGCATGTTCTTTAAAAAAACACACTCAGTGTTTGGTTTTGTTTAAATGTAATTTTTAAACCAATTTAAAAAGTTGAAAAGGCAGTAAAATAGCATATCCCTGAGCTTAATCAAGGGACAAGTATCAGTTTTTACTAGTAACTAAATAATGAAACCACTAGTAAAAATGTATGTTTTGATTTCCCTTATGTAACGATCAAAAAGGATATTTTTAAATGCATAAATAGTGCACAAAAAACAGCTTTTTAAATGTGACATCCTCCTGTCAACCCTGTTATGATGGGGCAGCAAATTTTAAATTGCAGTGAATTTAAGGAAGCAACTTCATTCAAAACAATAACATGCAAAGGATGATAAGTTGTTTTTTTTTTCAGTTTTAAAGCATGTCACATAGGAATAAACAGAACTTCTGAATTGTGTTCAACGCTGACCTGCATTTTAAGTGGAATGTGGTCGACAAGTTCTATTGCATGGTATCCATGCCTGGGGCACTGAAAGCCACAGTTTACTCAGAGTAAACTAAGAAAATCAATTGACAAATGCATTCTGTTTAAATAGTTAAAGATGTTTACAATTCATTTCAATACAGGATGCAGAAAGATGTCTGCAAATACTGGTGCCTCTCACATTTTTAGAAAAAGAGGGACAATGGTAAAAAGAAGGGCATTTTTCAACAGAGTGAGAGAAAGCAGAGAATGAAATGCAAAAGATGGAGAGCTGGCCAACAGAAGTGCTATATGGAGGCAGCCACAAATACTGCAACAGAAATTTTTTTTTTAAAGCAAATTCAGACAAGACATTCATGGTCACAATCTGAGAAATACAAATTCGCATGGTGCAACAATGAGGTTTCAGTCCGTTCCTTTAAGAAAGCATTGGGTGATTCCACTAATGTCAGCTGATCTATCAGTCTTACTTTTGTACTTGTGGTTATCGTTGTAAATGCCAACATGTGCAAGGACTACAAGACTGAGGAATTCTGTTGTAAACCAGCAATCCAGCAGCTGAATTCTTTTATTTCCACACCTGTTTCACTGATTTTATTGCCACCTGCTAACAAAAACTCCTGCTGTTAACATACTTTCAAACAGTAGTGCCCAAATTGAAGCTCAGATTACAGGAAATGTTACCTGTGTTTTTCTTTTTTCTTTTCCTTCAAGACTAAAAAATATACACAGGAGATTTTAGGCAGAGAATAAACAAGTATCTATTTCTTATACTATATATCTCTGTCCATTTCATGACCAATTTACATTGTACGATTTTGGGCTGTCCCAAACGAAAAATGACAATCATGAAACAGTCGTGGTGATTTCTTTGGCCGTGGGTCCTGAATGGCGCTCCTATGTCAGAAGGTGAGAGAGGTTCAAAAATAATAACCTGAGATTATTTTCTGACAAAGTCAGAATTTTAGGATGACCATCTCACAGTGTGTTTACTGCTATGATTTACCTTCTACTGACTAGCCAACAAAAATGCAACATGAATGATCAAAATACATGAATGTATGTGACATCCAAACAGCATGGACGCAAAACAAAGGAATACCGGTATGCCGCCTCTTCATCGGATTTTTCTCTGCACACATCAAAAGCACAATTGCCAGAGCGCAAGTCATCTTGTTCTGTTAACGCACCACTGGGCCATGCTGATGACATTTTTTTCCTCTATACTAACTTGTGTCGTAGCTTATGATTCAACAGGCATCATCATCACACATCTACACACCTTCATACACACCATCAAACATCTACATACAGCCTACATATATTCATACAGTCTACATATATTCGTACATATGATCATACAATCTAAATACATTTCATACCCAAGTTTATTACATCCATATCGCAGAGTGTGATTTGTAATGATCTTATAAGATTGCTGAAATCACTCAGTCTGTAGAAGACATTAGGTCATGTATCTAATGATCTTGGGCAGAAGCACTTGTATGAGTAAACTGCATGAAAATGTAAGTTTTACGAATGAGCTCTCATTTGACACAGCACATAAAACCTGGCGATTGCAAAGAATACAGACTGAGAGCCTTCTAAATCCACAGAGCTTACGAGGGACCCACCAGAGTCTCTGCAACACAGTGGATCACAGAACATACAGAAGATTCACTTTTCAGTGGAACTCTGAACATGGAAGTCAAAATAACAATAATCACACTGCAGTTCAAATGCATGCTTGTACATTTAGTACAGCAAAGAAATTCCCGCTGTGCATGCCATGCAGACTGTGGCCCTGAAGAGCAGGTAACACTGCATACAAGTGTACAGTATGTAGGAGAAGGAGCTGAACCAGTTTGTTTTTGTTTCTCATGCTGAGTTCATACTACACTTTTTAAGTGATGGTTCCTGTACTCTGCAAAGACAAAAACTTATTTTTGTTCAGCACCACACTGGAGATTAAAGGCTTCTAAGCAGGGACTTTTTTGGAGCCAGTTATGGCAAGGGAGCACCCAGTGGTGTTTTGGGTGGGGAGGACTGAAGAGAATGGCAGATAAACTGGTTAGCACTGGACATGACATACCTAATGCAAAATAACTCCTCAAAGCATAAGGGCAACACCTATGTGAAACTGCTCTATGACCACGGACCATACAACAGAAAACATGCTCCAGTGTGTCTGTCTAGTAACCCCTGCTTAAGCTGAAGGAGATGTGTTGTATCAGGGAAAATAGAACTGCAGTGCTCCAGATGCCCAAGGACTACAGCAGACTGAGAACCTCCCCAACCACAAAACTTATGAGGGATCCTCCAGAGTCTCTGAGACACAGTGGATCACAGAGCCTACAGAAGATTCACTTTTCAGTGGAACTCTGAACACGGAAGTCAAAATGATATTGAATGATCTCTTCAAATGCATGCTTGCAAATTATTAAAAGCATTTAGTACAGCAAAGAAATTCACGCTGTACACATTGTGCTGACTGTGGCCCTCAAAAACAGACAACACTGCAAACAGGTGTGAGGTATGTAGGAGAGGAAGCTGGGGGGATGGGGGGGGGGGGGGGTTGTGTGGTGCAGAAGAGAATGGCAGATAAACTGGTTGGCCCTAGACATGACATTCCTAATGCAAAGGAACTCTTCAAAGCATAAGGGCAACACCTATGTGAAACTGTTCTATGACTACACTCTAAAAAATAAAACTAAGCAATATTTGACCCAGTTCATTAAAATACATTGTTACAACATGTATAGGGTAAAATTTTGGGCTGACGTGTATTATTTAACTAGGTGGAGTTCACTTCAGTTTCACATTCATTTCAGCACTGAATGTAAAAATCTTCATTTTCTGAATGAAGATCAGCTTGTAACGAATATATTCTTTGCCTGCGCATGCAGGGCAATTTTCCAATTTTGGATAAACATCCGCCATCTTGTATCAGTATGTTTTGAATCAGCGGCTTTCTAGAAAAGGAAAACTACGGTTGACAATAAGTGAAACTTCTTATTAATCTCTAATTACAAACAGTCCAAGAAACGAATTGAGGACAATTTTTTAGCAAAGGTAACTGAAGACAGTAACGTTGCTTTCGTTTGTTCCAGATTCACAATGCTATTTTCTGATGCAAGTAAACCTTTTAAAATGTTATTGAAAATAAAGTAACATACATTATTCTTCCTTTAAAAAGGGAACCCTTCATTAAGCTAGTTCTAACCGGTTACCAAATAGAAAACAAGAACAAAGAATGTGAAAATAACTTCTGCTCGGAAAGAACAGAAATGGAAAACCGATGCCAATGCATCGTGAGCGTCAAGTATAAACTGCCGTTGCAACGAAATCGCACCAAAGGCCATGCACACAGGAGAAACGGTATCTCTGTCATTGTAAAAGTGCATCATGTTACAGAGTTATGATAAAAGTAAAAATTCGGGTTTTATCAGTATTGTGCTAAGCTTTGGGTATGTTGACAATGTCCTTTTAAATAATCCAGATCAACAGATATTTCTTGAATATATGTTGAGAAAACTGATTCTGTTACTTCCCTTACTGAATTTAGACTAATCTCCATGAGTAATGACCATCTGACATTACTGTAATATTCATGGTCTCAAAACGTGACAGAAAATATAGTTACTGATAACATCACCAACGTTGTAGAAGAATTACATCTATCTGTTGACACTGAAATGAAAGATGTTACAACAGGATGTTTTAGATATTTCTTACAATATGAAAATACTAGTAATATTTTATTGTGTAGAGGTATTTTTCATAAATGCTCTCATACTGTGTTCCTTGTACTTTTCAGGCTTTTCATGCTGTGCAAGATTTCATGGTTCTACTCAGGACACACTTCTCAGACATTATAGATTAAGACACTGGCACGGACCATATTTCTCATTTCCTTGTATTTACAGTGATTGTGCTTGTACATTCCGGACTGCAGGTACGTTAAAAACTCATCTTAACTGAATACATCCCATTGTTGCCTATCCCAAGCAAACAGATGGTAATGTGGCCAGTTTGAGGTGTTCACTTTGTGCTTTTCAAGACCTTTGTACTCAAAAGTACAAGAGCGCCGGCCATGTCTTTTTCTGGAACACCAGGTTAGTGCTAAACTGCAGGAGGCCTAAATTTTGCGGTCTTCTAATAGGTAAAAATAAAAACTGTAGAATTTAATTGTCTTTGAAATAGGTATGTATAGAATTTTATCAAATTACACAAGTTGAACTGAAAGAAACTTTCCTGAAATCCCTGGAAAAGCATTCTTCAGCACTGATCAAGATGTTCGGAGCAAAAGGTGGCAAGGCTACACAGCAATTGAAGAACCTCTTGGAATGTTTCGATGAACAGGTAAAGAACAACAAATCAAGATTAAAGTGATTGTACTTTGGACTGTACTTAAACGTATGGGTTATTTTCAGAGCACTGTGCACTGAGTAGTGTAACTGTTGAAGAAGAAATGTGTAATCTTTTAGAGTGTAGTCTTTGTGTAATTGAAATTTAACTTATTAATTTAAATTCGGAAAGTGCCACATGATTTTACTGCTGCTTTTTATTTGCTATCGTATTCTACTTTTAGATCACGGATGTTGTTGCACACAGGAGAGAAACAGCTCTACAAGGACTGCCTCTTTATTTAAGAGAATATGAACCATTAGTGAAGTGAAAGTGACCATTCTGTCATACATGAACACACCACAGCACACAGTGTGAACAGCACAAAATTCTTCCTCTGCATTTAACCCATTTACCAAGTGAAGCAGCGGGCAGCCAGGAACACAGCGCCCAGGGAGCAGTGTGTGGGGATGGTACCCTGCTCAAGGGTACCTCAGAGGTGCCACTATCAGTCTTGGGATTCGAATCCACAACATTCTGATCGCAGGGCAAACAACCTAACCACAAGGCTACCAGCTGCCCCAAGTATGTGTCTTGTAAGTAATACATTAAATAGGGATTTTGTGCAGCACTGAGCTATACAGTGGTTCACAGGAATATTCACTCCCCAGTCGACCTCATGAAGGGTTTCATAATCACTTGGATCAAGTTTGTTGAGACAAAACGTGAAACGGCACGGCAGCAGAGCATTTAGACTGGATATCGGAACCATTGGTAAGGGTGGTTGAAGGTTGAAGGTTTAAGCACCAGTGAACATAGCTGTGGTATTAGAAGGTTAAGTCGTGATTGAAGAGTTTCCTGATTTTGTCAGTGCATTTTCTATGCTCTAAATATTCAATACCCCAAGGAACTGAAATACACCTTTGAAGGTGTTCTTGCACCTAAAAGACTCGTACTCACAGAGTGTTATCGCTGAAGAATATGCTCCTTAAATTTGAAAGGCTGTAAATGTTAAACACTCTGTGTCTGGCTGTATGTCCAAATGTATATTTGTCTTAGTGTCTGTCTTTGTCTCTCTGTGTGTCTGACTGCATGTATGTGTTTGTGCGTCTGTCTGTCTCTTTCTGTCCATGTGTATGTGTCTGTCCTTCCTGGGAGACTCATCCATAGTGTTACCACTGAAGAATATATTTAAAGGCTGTAAATGAGAAATTTGGGATGGGGTTGTCTTTTTTTTCCCAAGGGGTTTTCTCCGAGTGAGTTGAGCCTTCGTGAACTTGATATATTGAAGGTATTTATTTGCATTATAGGCTTGCTGAATTTGTCAGTGCATTTGTTACTTTTGTTGGACTTCTCCAAATCTAAACCTTGAATACCCATACATATGTGACTTGATTATTAGATTTTTTAGAAATGTGTGCAGCACAGTTTTGGGTTGATTTTATGAAATTGAGCAATGTTTATTGTTTTTATTTTTATTTTGCATACTTTCATTTTTTGTGTAACACTAAGTACACTTTGTGATGGTCATAAGCTTTTTTTGAACATTTATACTTTAAGTTACTTTCAAGGCAATGAAGTTTTTCACCAGAATGTAATATTTTGCTGGCTGTATTAAAGTTTCTTTAGTAACTGATTACATTGTCCCTTCTCTGTTTGCTCAATTATAGTAGGCTAATTGACTGAATAAGTAAATTATCATTTGCTCAATTTAGTCATATCTTTCCAACACAGTTTTCTCAGTTAGAAGAAATAAGCAAGGTGTTCACTCAATTATGTAAGTAATATTACATCTACTAATTGTTGCTAGCAGTAAATGTTCATGTCAGTTCAGCCAACATGAGTTTATTTGTCAGTCCAACAGTATAGCATTTCCTTATAATTTAGATACTGTGATTGCTACAATTAATAACTAAAAAGTTGAGCTAACTCAAAAGTGCTATTGTGATCAGTTACTCAAGAATTTTTCACTGGGAAGAGGATTCCTTTTTTACCGTGTAGAGAGGCAAATTACAAGACCACAGAAAACATGCCAGGCAGCTTTCATCTCTTGCATCATCAGTGTGCATACATCAACAACTCACCCATGTGAGCTGCACATGCTCCATTGCAAAGGTGCTCCAGTGCGGTTGTTACAACACAAAGGAGTTTACTTTCAGGGAGCCTAAGCATCATCCTCACCATCAGAATTTTAGTTTAAGATTCAACAGATTTATCTGTCAAATGCATAATTGAACATGCGCAAATAGCAAGCCTAAAACAACTAAATATGAGTGTAAAAATTAAATTAAAAAATCTGTAAACAGGAAATCTGTAAACAGTGTTTCAATATAATAATAACAACAACAACAACAACAATTATAATAATAACACAACTCCTCTCAAAAATTATGGAATCAATACGCTTAGAGAATGTAAATCCAGCTTTTTTACTTGGTATACTTGATATATTTTTTTCCAAATCAAGCATAGAAAATAATTCTGCACAGGAAAGAAAACATAAAATCACATAGCAATTTCTAAATACCAGCACACATCTAAAAAATGCAAATTAGTCTGCAGTTAAAAGAGAGTGCTTGCAAACCTTGATGAGCTAATGGACTTGGGTAACTGAAAGCGACGTGCCTTGAAAATAGAAAATTCACAACAAAACAAATGAAAAGAAATGAGTGGAGACAGGAGTCAACGTTTGTGACAGAACTACAAGAAATGGGCTTAATGAAATGAGATGGAAAACCAGAACAACACCTAAAAAGAAGAAAACAAGGTTGCACTGGACTTAATAGAAGCAATCGCAACCTGTAGATGGCTAGATTAAAGTGATATTTGGTAACGAATCAAAGCCCAAGGAGATGATGCTTTTATATGGTGCCATCCTAATAAAACATATACTGTGGCAACGGTTGCCTGAGGAAAACAAACAAATTCCCCCACTCATTCATGATCTGGGGCTGTATATCAGGTTAAAGACCATGGGAGATGGCAATCATTACCAACAGTCAACACTTTTCTTATTCCATCAGTAGAAATGGTAATGCATCTCCACAGATAAAACAGTATTAAAGCTTTTCATCAGGAAAGGCGTAACAACTTAATGGCATGGCCAACAACCAGTCCAGATCTCAATCTGCTTGAAAATTTAAGGTGATTTTTTTTTTTTTAATGATAAGGCTCCATCCTTTAAAGCTGATTGGCCAACCACCATTTAAGAAAGCTGGAACTTACTTGGTGGAGATTGTTTTACATTAGTGAAGTCTATGCCTCAAAGAATTCAAGCCTGAGGAGGCTTGTGATTTTTTTTTACTGATGATTCTATGTTTTTTCCTCTACTTGATCTGGAAAAATAAGACATTAATTAAAATAATGCAGTTTAAGTGTTTGGGGTATGTTACACAAAACCAGAATGTTCAGCTATTAAATATTGTGTAATATCTCTTATTTCTTTATTTACTGTGAAGTAAAAAAGCTGGATGAACATCCTCTAAGTGTGGTAATTCCATCATTTTGGCCAAGTGTATAAGTTATATACAGGGAAATAAACCGTTTGCAAGTATATGAACAGTATGCAGAGGTGCTGAGTGTTCAAAATAGGTGCAGGGTGTGTGATATGTAGGTTTATAAGTGTTTGTGGTCCGTTTCTGGACCATGAGGAAGCAGAGGTACTTGCCAGAGGGCAGCCACTGAAACAGTTTGTGGTTAGCGTGGTAAATGTCCTTAATTATCTGGTTTATCCTGGATCTGCATTACTTGGTGTAGATGTCCTGGAGGCAGGGCACTGCAGTCCAGCTGATGGAGTCTATGAAAAGCTATGAACACTCTGTGAAGAGTTTTCCTATTCAGAGAGCTGCAACAACCATACCGGGCAGTGATGCTTCCAGAGAGTACAGACCCTACAACGGTGGCAAAGAATGATTGCTGTAGCACTGGGAGTTCTTGAGTTTCTCAGCCATCTGAAGTTAAATAAGTGCCACCCAGAGATGGGGACTCGAGTCTGAGACTCGGACTTGAGTCACACTTAAGTTGCACAAACAAAGACTTGTGACTTGACTTTAGACTTGCCCTCACCGACTTGAGACTTGATTCGGACTTGGGTGTTGTGACTTGTCATAACTCGTAAACAATGTCCATTTCATGGAATTATTTATTTCATTATTTCATTCATTCCAGTTTTTCCAACGTGTTGCCCAGCGTTTTGGGAAAACCGCAGGCAGACTGATTTTCCCTCCCTGATAATACGCGCAACGTCACGCATGCGTGCAGCCACAGATTTCAAATCAACACTG
>JBBPCZ010000007.1:11507592-11532169 GCA_037974445.1 Brycinus macrolepidotus
ACACACACACACACACACACACACACACACACACACACACACACACATATATATATATATATATATATATATACACATAAACTGCTGTTCAATCATCAAAAAATATGCCCTGTATAATAATTCTGCTGCCATGGCAAAGTAGCATGTGCATTGTGAATAATAATAATAATAATAATAATAATAATAATAATAATAATAATAATATCATTTGACATTAAAGAAATACAGCGGCTGTCTGTGATAAATGATGTGTTAATGCTGATAAATGTGAAGTGAACTGTCGAGGGGTTAGAGGGATCTGAAGGCTGTGTCAAAGGTTCTGAGCTTGCAGTACGAAAGATTCCTCAGGGATAACAAACACGCATACTCTGTTCCATTTTGATCAAATTCACTAGGCATACCAAAGAAACACTGTTCAAATAAGTGAGTTTTATGGGGCTTTGGAAAGACAACTACTCACAATTTTCAAGCTACAGCTTGAGGCCACCAATGCAGTGACTTCAGCGAGTCAACGACATTATAGATTAGAAATGCTTTCATTTATAGAATGCGTGCAAATCTAAGTAAAATCTTACTTACAGTAAGACAAGGGAGTAAGCGATAAAAGTTCTGAACTGTACCCTTAGGGCTCTACTGCCGCCTATAGGAAAACTAATGCATGGCATCCCAAACTTTAGACACTCCACGGAAAAGAAAGGTTTAGCAAAAGGAAACAAACAGCAAAGATTTGTGACTGTAACTACACTGTAATTAAAGCAGTGCTTTAAAAAGCACAAATAAATTAAGTTACCTGAAAGGCCATTTAGAGCAGAAAAATGTTACAATGAAAAATATAATAATCTGGCAGTTGATTATTCTTCTATTGGTGACATCAAGTCTGGGAAACTCTTTAAATATTAATTAATCCTAAAGAATCAGACTAAAAGAACAGCGAGATTAGTCTGTGTTCTAATAGTGAGGCAGATGTTTGTACAGTCAGTATTGCAGACACTGCAATGTGCACCATCAAAAACTATAGACTATGGAATATTGCAGGGCAGTATAGCAGAAAGGATGTTAACTGCACAGGCATACTAAGTGTATAAACTGCAAATGCAGTACAAGAGGAAGGGTCTAACTGAGAGTGAGGAAAGAGGGTCCACCCTCAGTATGGCACTAATTTTGAATACAGTTGCATTAAAAGCCTCCATGAAGTACCCAACCACTAAACCAGCTGAGCAAGAATGAGTAATAATAATAAAAAAAAAAAACACAATATAAAGAAAGATACAAACTGTACACAGTTAACATGTTTGTATAAAACTGATAAAAATAGATCTCTGGAAAAAGTATAGCATATATAATTCATAAATTGTGACTGATGCATTTAAAGACAAGCCCAGGTTAAAAAAGACACATGGAATTTAAAACCGCCTGTGTTATTTCATAGACCTCAGTATTGGTTTAAGCTTAAAAGCATATATTACACATGAATATAAAAAACACAAATAACCTTCACAAATGTGTACATTTCTGGATACAAAATGACTCTTCTCTTTCATTACTTTAATTATAAATGTGGATAAAAACACATAGTGCTTGGTGCTTGTGGCTGAATGCGTTATAAAGTGGAAAACAAAATGGAATGTGTGCAATTATACAGTTAGCCCAATTATAAGAAGACCCCAGAGCAAATACTATGTACAGAACAGAACTGTGTGAATGTTGTTTCAAGAAATGAGTTCCAAAGTTTGCAAATTTAAAATGTATGAGTATATAAGTTCTTTTACAGCTGCATTGTGGTTTTGTGTTTGTGTGGGTGTGTGTGCACGTGCATGTGTATGTCTAGCTGTTGGGACAATACTTGGGAAAGAGGTAGAGGTCTTTGCAAAGAGAGCTGGTGAATTCAGACATCTCTTTACAGCGATGATGAGCTGAGCCTGGAGCGTACCCCTCTCTCTCCTTAATTCGCCCATTCACCTATGAGAGGAACATATTAGCAAGCAGGGTTACACAGAGCATGAGTAAATGTGTCTTGCATTGGTTGGACTAAAAACTCTGTTGTGTATATTACCTGTACCAGTATGTCTGATAAATGTGTGTCTCTGGCTCTTTGCCTCACAGCTGTGTTGAACTCCTGAATGAACCATGAGCCTTTCTTTGTGTTCCTCATTGCAGCAGTGCCTAAGTTAAAATACACAAACACCGCAAATATTAGTTCATAAATAATAATCTTAGTATGTAAGCACAATTAATTTATTTTTACTTTCAGTTGACTGGATAATTACTTCACCTATTCACAAAACAGACAGGTATTATCTCAGTTACTACTGAGGGAGAAAACGTCTTTAAAGATTCTACAGACAGACATACATTCCCACAAAGACATAAGTGGATACACACTGAAACCTTTGAGGCTGGCAAAGCCGCAGATCATGTCGGATCTCTGTGGCAGTTTCACTCGTAGCCTCTCGTTCTCTCTCTGCTCCCTTGCTTCATTCTGTCTTTCACTCTTCTCATCTCTCCCTGCATCCCTCTGTTCACAGCCTGTAGGCACTGTATGATCCTCACCATCCAACTGGTCCACACCACTGTCCATCTCCTCTGAAACAGGAAGCCATGATGTTGACAGTGCAGTACATTATGTATTTTTTAAGGTAGTTCCATATTCATATTTTGTCAGAATATCACAAATGCTTTTAGAATCAGAATCACATTTATTGGCAAAGTGTATTGATACACACAAGGAATTTGGTTCAGGCAAATCAGTGTGTGCACCAACCTCCTCTGCAGGCCTGAATGAAGAACATTTTTGGCTTGTTCTGAAGAAGAGGGCAGCGAGCATTATTAAACCTCTCAAATACCCAGTCCAACTACAAGAGAGAGACCGAAAGAGAAACACAGTGACAGAGAGGTTATTAGCGTATGGTAAATTGAATAAACTATGGCTGCTCACTCCACATTCTGATTAAAGGTTGACTAGTATAATCAGCTGCTGAAGGCAAAACGAGGGCTAACCTCCAACAACTGGCCGTCAGTCCCGTAGATGGAACCCTCTACTCCATGAGACAGTAAACACACAGCACAGCAGTCACACACTGCATGCTCTGGCCGTTGTGCAAACTGTTCTATACAGTCCCGCATGGCCTACAAGAGAGAAAGGGAAACAAAACATTTATCTAAATGTTTAAAAAAAGGCAATCAACAAACACAATTTCCCACTGGGAACAATTACTATAATACTTACTTTAATATAATTAATATTGTAATTTTACATAATTACTTGTATTACTTATTATTATAAGGCAAACCATGCACCATGCATAGTTTCAGTCCTAAATTTCACTGCTTTTCACTGAGCCAAAGCATTGAGAGAGGCACCTGGAGTGTGAGGTCCTTGTGTAAGCTGACTGTGAAGTCCAGCTCAGTAAAGAGTCTTCTCAGCACCTCCTCATCCACCTCTCCTCCTCTCCGTGTGTCGAGTTCTGACAATTCTGGCTGAAAGCGCACATTACTCACCACCAGTGCAAGGCCCCGTGGACTAGAGCTCATTGTGTAGGCCTGAGGGGACAGGGGAAGAGGAACTGTCTGTAAGGTGGCATGAGAATGAATGTTGGCTAAAATAATGGATGGTTCTGTCAACAGTTTACAGTAAGCTAAATGAATATGTGTGTACCTGTGCACTGTGGGACAGGTAGAACTCAGGTGTGCAGGGCAACACAGCAGTGGTTACAGGACTGTCAGCATCCAAACACATCTCCATAGATTCTGAAAGAGCAAAATATATTTAATTCTGCTCACAGTGGTATGGCAAAAGTGACAGTAAGTACCAGGTTTTGATATCTATGATCTTCTTCGTGCAAAAAGACAAGTGGAGCATGCATATGTTTAACTTATCAAACATACACAGCAAACCATTACGGACCAAACAGATGATAAATGCACAACCTAGTGTTGTATTCATGTTTTCAATACAATTATTTCATTTTCCTCACTGATAAAAATAACATCTCGGCAAGTGAAGTCATCTTACATCTGGGCAATGTATGCAAAATTTCTCATTTTTAGACTGTTGTAAGAAGATGATAAGAATATTAAACCTTACTTGGGAAACATTCGATACATTAGATTTCTGGTGATTTCACTTTCCCAGATTTATTTTTTCCCGTGCTTGTTCTATGTACCACACAATGTTACAGAGTGTTTTACTTATTAAAGTGGATCTTGAACTGTTTTTTTTTTCTTTTGTGAAGAGGTTATCAAATTAACTGCAAACAATAAAACTATGTTGAAAGATGCTAAAGGCTGGTAAAAAAATTTGTAAATCAAACTTATATTATTTATATTTCAACAACATATATCATCCAATTAATTAAAAGCCAGAAAAACTCAGCAGTGCTGTACTGTCAGGTCTTTGGGAGCATTTCAATCTTCATGTTGACTGACAGTGGCCTAGTCACAGCATCATAAACAACCCCACTACAGCAAAAAACAGACTGAAGAAAGAAACTCCTGAATACTAGAAAAGTTACTCTCACACACTCTCACCATGGGTGCGAGCTCTTTTAGTAGGCACCACACACTCCTGAGTTGGGAGTGGAAGTGAAGGCTCTGGAAATCTCTGCAAACATAAGAAGAGATAAAATGAAGTAACTCCATACAGTACTGGTAGGACGTTTAACTGATTACATACAGTGCATTATGTAATGTGAATTCATGGGCTGGTTTTCAGTCTCAAGGCTCAAGGCTTCCTGCATGCTTTTTGCAGAGGTGTTAACGAAACCTTGGAAATTTGAGAGTTGAGGAAACTCTTTTGATGACTCATTTGAGATTGCCTGGAACACTGCCTGCAGTTGGGTGTGGTACTGTGTGTGGTAGCAAATACTACTTTGTCTCTCTTTCTCTCTTTGCTGTGTGGAACAGTAAGTCATGCTCTTTCAACTAGTCAAGTGTTCATTCACTACAAATCAAAGACTTCAGGTGTTCTATATTAGGCATCATAGAGTTTTGTAATCTGTCTTCACTGAGATTAATTATGTGAGATCAGCACTTTCACTCCAAGTACTAATGATCCGAACATAACAGCCCTGGTTACTGATTAGCCAAGAATGACGATCTATGTTTTTATGCCTGATTTTCAGGGAGAGTAATTAGACAGCAGGACAAACCTGACACATACAATTTAAATAGTAGATATAACTAAGTGAATGACTGGGCAAACAAAGTTTTCAATATGGGAACTGTTAGCATTAAGGTTGTATTGTTAGCAGTGGGGAGTAGGCTGCTACATTGAATCACCTGAATAGAAAGTGACCATGAAGACACAAACATCCCAAAGTTACACATTTCCAGGAATATATATAACCGCAAACATAAATAACCCTCAGAATTTTTCGATTCAGGTTTGAATTGCTCATAGTCGTATATCAGTCCAGACATACTGACAGTTTATTGCCTTCAGCGCAGACATCTTAACAATGCCCCGGAGCAATGTGTAAGGGGAGTGCTGTCGATGGTCTGTTCATTTCAGAATTCCTTATACTAAGAGGTTGTTCTGATATGGACAGACAACATTTCCCCTGTGTCTTAACAACAGACAACAAGGTAAAAGCTCCCAGATATTATTTGAGATAGGGGAATGCTGATGGGAAGCCCTTATCTTTAGAAGCTGTGAACATTCAGAGCAGAGAAAATAGGAAAATGGGCATCTCCACCCTCAGGTGTCAACTGTTTGGGGTCCATTTAACAGAGAACACAGATTTGTTTGAATAAAGAGACACGACTCCTTGACCTCTTGGATTGGTGAGATCAATGCGATTCTGAAGCTTGATGATCTCAGTACCCTCACAAGAGACAGGGTTCTACAGTTTTAAGTGGCACAAGTTTGAGGTCTGGTGTTTCCGGTCATGACCCTATTGTTTGTCCCACTGCAGGGATTGCTACTGAACCAATGGACAGCTTTCGGCAGGCAGCTGTTTCCACTTACATCGGGTCTACCATGTTTTAGTTCCTAAAAGTGGCAAACTGTCTCTCTCAGTCAAAACCAAGGTCAACACCTCAGGTAAGTGTATTATTAAACCAGATTAACATTTAAAGAAACTGGGATGCTTGCAAGCTGCTCACCCATATAACCCAGCTATACCACTGGTAAAATTATTATTACTTTTTGGGACAACTACTGCAGTCTAAATATGAACAAAATACATTCATTAATCAGTATTGCTCTACTCAGAGAAAGCACATATTTCACATTCCTAAATATTCACAAAACATTTAATGCATATGAATCTTACCTCTGGACAGCTAATGTTCTCAGCAAGTGAGCCATTTTTCTCAGTGTCCTGTTTTCTCTTACTAAGTGTAGCACTGACTGTAATAGGGAACTATGTCTTTTTACTAGCATCCCCTTTGTTTTCTCTGTAATTCTCTATCTGTGCTTCTGTATATAAAATGACAGCTGATCTTTAGCAGACAGTACTAGTTAAGAAACAAAAAGGAAATGTGTTCAATAACAGATACATATGAAACTCAACTGTAATGCATATATAATAACTGTTAGGCTAAGAGTGCAGCATTAAGAAAATCTTATGAAAAGCTTTAAAAGTAATGAGCTTTTGTTATAATGACTGATAATGTTTGCTTCTGTGCATCATTAATTTTGTAAAGGTTTATAGTTGTCTATAAACCTCACCTCCAGGTCTCTTCTGTTCTTAGCAGGTGTGCTGTCCTGTGTCAAAGAGATTTCTCCCTCACTCTCTGTGGGTGTGCTCTGTAACCACACATGTGCAATATTCTTGTTACAACACCTCTTGCCTCTGGCTTTTCTAACTCTCCAAACTGGTGTGAAGTTTGTTACAGTGGGTGTCATTTCCTCACCTCTCTGTCCCTGAACCTAATGAGCAGGCTGTAAAGGTGCTGCTGTTCTGTCTCTTGAAGAGCTGTGCAGAAGCTGCTGAAGGCTCTGGGGCCGCGCTTAGGCAGCAGTGACAGCAAACGCCAGCTCCGCTTATGGGATGTTGGCTCTGCCTGCAGGATTCAAGAGGTGACAAGGTCAAACTCTACTATCACAATGCAGTCAATATATACACCAATCATACATGACATTAAAACCACCTAATGTTGTGAAGGTTACCCTTATGGCACCAAAACAGCTCTGATCTGTTAAGGCACGGATCTCTAAAGGCCCATAAGTGGCAAGCTGCAACGAACTATGTGTTCTGACACCTTTCTTTCAAAGCCTGCATTATGTTTTAAGCAATTTTTCTGCTACAGTAACTCTTCTGAGGGATCGGACCAGATAAGCTAGCCTTCACTCCTAATGTGCATCAGTGAACTTTAATCCTATCGCTGGTTTACCAGTCATCTTTTCTTGGATCACTTTTGACAGGTACTAACCACTGCATACTGGGAACACCCAGTAACCCAGGAACACACAAGACTGTCACAAATTGGCTTGTGTGAAAGTAGCTCAGATCCTTTTGCTCGCCCATTTTTTTTGCTTCCAACACATGAACTTTAAAAACTGACTGTTCACTTTCCACCTTTTCTCACCTATGGACAGGTGCCACTGCAATAAGATACTCAATGCAATTCACTTCATCTGTCAGTGTTTTTAATGATTTGTCTGATTGGTGCACATTGTCTTATTAAAGCGGTGAACATCTTGAAAGGCCAACCACAGGCAAATACTAAACTTTTACTTCAGTTAAACATCTTTAACTGCAATAAACAGTATTTTTGCAAGTGAACTGTCAGAGGACTAATCCAGACCAATGGTTCTTAACACAACGTGAAAGAATCTGCACCTTACCAGAATGGTTTCAGCCATGCCTTCAGTGAGAACGTCATTTGCCTGCAAAATCTGGACTAGCAGCTCATCTACCACCATTTGTCTACAAAGTGCCACAGAGTTCTTCTTCAGTGCCAGCTTATCTCGCTCTTTCATGCCACATTCCCCGAGCATGGTGCTGCTGTGGAGGTTGGTACATGTTGATGTGTGAGTGTACGTATGTGTGGGGGGGCAAGGAAAACAAAAATTGTGTTAGACTGCAATCTGTAAGAGCATATCAATTTTATTTAATCTCATTGCATTTTAAAGTTAGACAGTTCCATGTTGTTATTTTTAGATGTACATGTCTGTTGCAGATGTAACAAACTCCAAATAGCTATACCTGTTATAGACTTGCTCAATGTTGACAGTGAAGTTATAAGGCTGTAGTAATTACCAGGTAACTAATAATAGTAATAATACTGTAATAACAATAATTACCAGGTAACTACCTATTCTGCAGCTTCTACCAGTATTGGCCAAGCACAATGACAAACGCATGTGTAAAAGCTGCATGAAAATGGTTCAAAACTGTTGTTAGCAGGTATCTGGATTAATGTTATGCAATTAATGTAGATAAGGCTGCATTAACTAGAAATAGCAAAAACATCTACACAGCATTCACGTCTGAGATCCAGTTTAAATAGCTAATGAAGCCCACATAGCATGGCAAGCTTATCAAGAGGAAAAAAACGTACCGTCGTTGATGTTTTATCAGTTACACTTCCAGACGAAGTTGAAGTCTTCCTTCTTTGACTAAACGTTGCAGCCAGACAGATGTTTTGATCAGGAATGCCAACTTTCTGCAGACTGTGTTGATCTAGCTAACAGGCTAACCACTGCAAAACACTCTTCTGGCCAAAATAAAAAATAAACAACTGCTGAGTACGCTGGAGCACGTTTCTCCTCTCCCTTTTGCAGTAAACTAGCTACATACCAAGAATACACGCTCGGTGCAAGCTTGACTGCTTTAAAAACAAGTGGGTAGCTAAATTAGTTGAGCTAAACAGGCTACAAAAGAAAACAACGAGCAGTTAGACACGATAATACAGTAGGAAAAGTCACCCAGTCCTGCTTGCAGGTTCGTGAGGGGAGAGATATCACACACGGACGCCTGTTATGCAGGGTTAGGAGAGAAAATAGAGAATTTAAAAGAATAATTGACAGTACAGGAGCTCTCCTGAAGCAACTTCCGCGCCAACACACAGCGAATGAGGAGCTTCTCCTGCTTCCTCTTGTGGGTTTTGGTGGAGGCGGTGTGTTTACAGTGTGTTTTTACTGCCACACACAGGTTTGGTACAGCTTGGTCTGTAAATCAAGCACATTTACTAAGACTGTATCCATGGCAACCGTCACCTACAGGCTAACTACTGCTAAACACTAGTAAAAAAAAATAAAAAATAAAAAAAATAAAATAAAAAAGAAAGAACTGGAACACGTTTCTCTTCTCTCTTTTGTAGCAAACTAGCTACCTACCAAGACTACACACTCGATGCAAGCTTGACTGCTTAAAAAATGTTTTTTTTACTCCCCCAACTGTTTATTTACAACCCTCATAGTGGAGCATGTTGTAACTATGGAACCTCTTGTGTTTGACAAACAAAATTATTTTTGTGATTAAGTAGTGGACTTTTCCACTATTATTGCTTGTAAAAGGCAAATATAGGCTTCTTATATAAATGTTCAAAACAGGACAAACCACCACTGCATTATAGAGACAGAAATAAAAAGGGTCTGTTAATGTTTTAATAAGGCTGCACTGACACATTATAACATGTTTACAAAACATGTAAATATGTGATTTGTGACAACAATGCTTACAAAAGAAAGCACAAAGCTGTAGAATGGTATTTAACTTTGGTATTTATCCAAATGACCAACCTATGCAACTTAAAGGCTTATCCAAGTATCAACCTTTTCATTAACGTTAAAGTTGCCAAACAAGTACTGAACACTGAACTCATGCTAAGTTTATGTTATGTGTCAGACATGCTGTGTAGCATCACGTTTGTATTATTTTTTATTATTATTATAAGATATTTAGTCCAGGGATTGAAATGAGACATTGCTAGTAATATCTAGGTGCAGCTAAACTAGTCGAGCTAAGCAGGCTGAAAAAAAGAAAACAACGAGCAGCTAGACACAATAACACAGCCAAATATCCCAAATAAGTGTGCCCTCTGTACATTTTGTTTATAATTTCAGTTCGTTCAAGGAAACTATTGCTATTTTTAGAAACGTGACACCCTGAAACTGAATCCAAAAGTGCAGAAAATGTTTCAGAATGTGTTATAGTCTTCTGCTAAGAGTATTAACCTACACTATTTGAACAAAAGTATTGGGATGCCTGACAGTTACACACCAACAGGGACTTTAATGACATTGCATTTAAATGCGTAGACTTTAATATGGAGTTAGTCCCCCCTTTGCAGCTTTCGTTCTGTAGAGCATTTATGAGGTCAGGCACTGATGTTGGACGAGAAGGTCTGGCTCGCAATCTCCGTTCCAGTTCATCCCAGAGGTGTTGGACGGGGTTGAGGTCAGGGCTCTGTGAGGGCCGGTCAAGTTCTTCCACACTGAACTCATCCAACCGTGTCTTTATGGAGCTTGCTTTGTGCACTGGAGTACAGTCATGCTGGAATAGAAAAGGTTCTTCTCCAAACTGTAACACAAACAAAAGGTCATTTTGAGAGGAATCACAATGGCATTGAGGGAACATGAAATTATCGCAAGAGAAGCCTGTACCTGGGAAAGTCGTGGGGACACAGTGGGTATAGAATCACTCCCGTCAAAATATTCACATATATTTGCTTTGCAGCCTGACATGAAGACACAAAAAAGGGTTGAGTGAATGTATTAATGCAAAGAATGCAAACTCTGACTGACATCATGTAACGAACCAAATAAAACATGACAAGGTGACACCCTCTGCTCTGAACACCAAAACACTAAAGTCATTTTAGAACTGTTGGCAGTGCACGACACTACATCTGATGACAATATAATCTCTCTATGAGTGAGTATAATGACATGAATAAAAAACTGTAATAGTTTAACTGAGCTGGAATTACTTATTTATTAGTAACACTGTTCAACTATCCAAAACTTTAACTTCCCCATCAGTAGAAGTACATTTAGAAGAAGCAGAAGTAGAATCAATACACACAGTGAAAAAAAGTTAGGCTAATGTTACAGTTTATTGCATGTTTGTGTGTGTGTGCGTGTGTGACAGAGAGGGAGAGAGAGCAGGCCTATCAGCACAGGAACGAAACAAAACTGCAGCCCGACACATGCATACAACAACAAAGAATACTTCATCATATTTTATTTTTAAGAACAAGAAAAGTGTGAAAATTAGATATGTTGTTGAAGAAGTGAGAGACACAGTGCACTGATGACATAGAAGAGCGTAGGTCTGTATGCGCCCCAGGACGGCCCTGCCCCAATTTCACCCCTGGCTACTCTAGCGCGCGCACACACACACACACACACACACACACACAGTGTTGCATGGTTAGTATGTGCAGTATCAATGTTTTCCTGTTTTGAATTTTAGAGTGTATTCAAGAGTGCATCTCAGCTATCGTAATGCATTCCTTTATACTCCACCTACTGTTATGACCTACCTTCATAGTGGAGCCTCTTTTTTGTAACAGACAAATATGGGCATCTTATATAAACATTTAAAACACATAGCACCAACCACCACTGTGTCTTAGAGACAGAGGTAAAAAAGTGTAACCATTATCTGGTCTCCCCTGCCATGTTTGTTACATGTAAAGAGTCTGTCATTGTTTTAATAAGGCTGTATTGACACATAATAACATGTTTACAACACATGTAAATATGTGAATTGTGACAACAGTGCTTACAAAAGAAAGTACAATGTAGTAGAATGGTATTTAGTTAGTTCCAACTGACCAACTTATACAACTCATGCAAGATTTACATAAGCATCAACCTTCTCATTAACTTTAACTAAATTAACTAAAATTGCCAAACAAGTGCTGAACACTGAACTCATGTTAGCGTTATGTTGTGTGTCAGGCATGCTGTGTAGCATCACATTTGTATTACGCTTTTTCTTATTATGAGATATTTAGTCCAGTGGATGAAATTAGCCATTGCTAATAACATCTAGGTGCAGTTCCCGCTTATCTCTACATGAACAAGAACCAAACCAATGTCCCCCCAAAAAAATGACCCACATTCTCTTGGACCATATAGGTAAGAAAACCTGCTGAATAGTAATCTCATTTCTTTTTCCAATGACTTGTTTTTCAGATCCACCTCTAGTCACTCTAGTAGTAGTAGTAGAGTAGTCTAAACCCATGCTCCTGTGAAAGTATTGTTACTGCAGAGAAATAATGATTCAAGTTAATGTATCTTTACAAAATCAAGAAGTGCAAAAATAGCAGGTCTGAACGCGATGTACAGAACATCACAGCACACAATAAGCACAGGAAAAGCAACTTGTTAGGCCACATTCTTCTCTTTTTAGGATCATTTTGGTCTCAAACAACATGCTGTAGCTCCAAAGTGAGTAACAGTAAAGCAGTAAAATTAGAAACTAGAAGTCAATGACTAAAAAGAAGTACCAAAAAAGACTTGTTTCATCACAAAAGTGCTTGAGTAGAAATAAAAGCATTATTATATATCTATTTAACCCAGATTAAACTTTGATGGAGGTCTTAGATTCTTGTAGCTTCTCTGCTTATGTTGTGTCATGTTTTTTAAATCATATTGTATTGGTTTGTATTGCCTTGTATTTTGTACCTAATTTCTCCATTATGCGCCGGGATTCTTTTCAGACTCTTCAGTTGTGGAACTGGACCAGTGAAGAGGTGGTGTGAGAAATATTCACTTAAAGATGATTAGCTCTGTTTTATCAGTAATAGCTCCTCACAAGGGAACTTGGCCATTGGAACTTACCTCCAACGCTTAACCATTTGGCCACCTCAGCATGTCTGAGGAGCCATCTCTTGGTGTGAAGAGCTCATTGTTCCTTTGTTCCCTCACGGTTCTGGGTAACAATTGTTCGAACACTAAACAATATTCAGATATAACAAAATATTATGTTAGATGAAACATTGACTAGAAATATGCCTATAGGCCGGTAAATATTTGCCAGTTTTTGGAATTGTCTTTTGAATGAGTAACACAACTTTTAAAATTTGTAACACAAGCAGTGAAGCCACTTTAATGTAAATTTGAACTTGTTGGTTCCTAAACTATGAGTGGCAATAACGAACCAGGTTATGCTTCCAGATGACTGTTACTTTTGAGATGCTGCTCTGCTCTATCTGAGAAAAACAGTAGCAAGCCCCCCTGGAGTCAGCATTCAGACATGTTTGGCAGAACTCAGTTCCAGGTCATGCCTTGACCTTGTTTTTTTTTTGGGTCTTGTCCTTGTCTTTGATACGCAAAAGCATTGGGTGCAATAAGGGCTCTCTCCTCTGTAGTGGAAACTGAGAAGTCAGAGTCAAACATGCTAGATCAGTTGTTAACTGAATGGGAACTGAGTATCTGGGAACATTCCTACAAAACAGCCAGGGCCTCTATATGTATTTGATGGATCTATGCCTTTGTTGCATCTGTTAAAGTCTCCTAGATAGTGATGCAACTGGATACATTAACCATCCTTGTCCCCCAGGTCTGAACACAGGTCTGTCCCTGAACAGAGAAAATGACATGGTTTACATAAGCATCAGGTACACACCTCAAAAGAGAAATCATGGTGATTAGTTGAGAGCAAATTCATTTTCACATGTGGTAACTGAGACTCAGTATATATGGAATACAAGCATTTGCATGATTCAAAGTAACTGGTCTTCGACTGTTGCTAAGTGGACTTTACATTCTAACCACAAATAATACACAAGTAGCACTTAGACTTTTAAACAGAAATGTAAATTTGAGTCAGCTTCCTGTCAAAGAGAGGTTAAATTGAAAAAAAAAAAAACAATGTCAGACTTCACAAGGTGATGCTTCCTGTATAGCAGCGCCACTGAGAAACCACATCCTCTTCCACCTGAGTTCATCAAGAGTTCAGTCACACACACAATCCAGGTCAATTAAAGCATAAAAGTAGACTTTACATATTTCCTGATGAACAAATATAATTTCCAAACTGCCTATGATTTACCCAGATCTCACAATGATAATCATTTATTTAGTTTTAAGTTTAGTTTTAACAACTTTTTCAACCTGGTACATATAACTATTGTTTTTTGAACATTCACTTGTAGTGCTGTTACATCTCAGGGGGTTGCTCTTGTATTTTTTCGGTTTATTTTAGACAGTGTTATTGTTTGATTAATGTATTCTTACTTGTGCAAAGCTGAAAAACTCTCCTTACCAGAAGTGGGGCTCGAACCCATGAGGACATTTGTCTATTGGCTCTGAAGTCCAACACCTTAACCACTCAACCATCCTGGTGGGGTTTAGTGTCATTGTGACACCATCCCTTGGCTTATTGTTCCCTTCTTCATTGAACCTCATTGTTCACACGTAAAGACTGGCTTTTGCAAGGACTACAGTTTAGGACATTTCTTAATAGGAGCATTAGTCCTGTCCCACTCAGCCATCCCGGTATAAACATCTGGCTATCAGAACCCATCGGTAGTAAAGCGGGACCCCCTGAGGTCATCATTCAGACATTTTGTTCTGGACTCTGTCCTAGCTGTGCCTTGACCCTGTGCTTTCTGTTGTAGCACGAATTTGTTGACCTACTGACCTACTGTTAACATTTAGGCAAAGGCTCATATCTGCTCCTTCTTCTATACACATAGCAACTCCTCCAGTTCTGCTATATTTCTCCATTGTCCATCAGTTGTCTTCTTTTTAAACATTTAATCTAGGAACCTATGCTTTGCCCACAGTAGAGTTCAGATCCACAAAGACATTGATTTGTTTAGTGAATTCAACCCCTTTCAAACTAGCTTGGTGCATGTATATTGTTATTTAAACATTGTTTATGCAGCTATACTACATCGCTGGGTGTTACTTTTTAGTCAGTATTTCTGTTTGGAGTGTTATTGTATGATGGAGAAAGGGTTATTCTTGTAAAGCTGAAAAACTCAACTTACCAGGAATGGGGTTCAAAGCCATGAGGGCATTTGCCCATTGGATCTTAAGTCCAATGCCGTAACCACTCAGCCATCCTGGTGTTGAGTGGTGTTAATGAGGAACCATCTCTTGATGTGGGGAGCTTATGGGTCCCTTGTTCAGTCATTGTTTTTTGGACCCCATTGTTCACACTTAAAGACTGGCTTTTGAAGGAACACAGTTTGAACCCACAAGGACATTTGTTTTTGCAGTTAATTACAGTTTTACTGTCTTTGTGAATCACTTTGCATTTCTTTGCCAGTAGCTCATTTCTTTGCTGTGTTGGGGATACAGATAATCTAAGGAAAGCTACAGTGTGCCATGAAATTAGGAAGCTTTTTGTTGCACTGAAGTCCTTTCTAAATACATTTATCACCTTTCTTGGCCACCGAGGCATTCTTGGCATCAAGGAGACATTCTTTGGAGTTGATGTTGCTGAATCTATGAACACAGTGTACAGTTAAGTACTCTTAATATTGTGTGTTAAGACATCTAAGGTAAAGTAATTGTCAAACAATAAGTCTTTTGTTATCGTTACAATCTCCTAAAATGTTTCTGATAGTCTGCAATGCAGAACACCTCATTTCAAACATTGTGGCACAATGCCAGAACATTTCCTGAATCTTCACTGGCACAAAGCCTCAGTCAAGGCAAGGTGCTTGAAATTCACAAATTTAATTCTGCTATAGTCCATGTATGTGTCTAACATTCATTTTCTTATAGGAACATGTTCTGGCATACTACTTGGAAAAAGAGACCACCCGTGACTTTTCTCCTTACACCACATACAGCAACACAGGCAGTAATTAATTTCAACTATGGCCATTGAAACATGAAGGCATGCACTGAAACGAGATTTGGGCAGGTAAAATCCAGAGTTAAGAGTCTGTAGCATCTCCGAGTGACACCAGACAGAAAGAGTGTGTGTCATTGTTTTAGCCTGTGATGTCTTGCATAATGTGGCTATATTACAGCAGGGGTGTATACAGGTTGAATTCACACAGCTACTTTGGTTGATTTAATGAAGTTTTGTGTTTGTTTGGGGTTTTTTTTGCTTTTGAGCAGACAGAGGACAAACAGAATCGGGTAAAAATACACATTCCTTTGTATTTTCTATTTACTTTCTCAGCCTGTGGGGAAAAAGGTATTTATAAAAATGAAAGATCAATGTAGAAATTAAAGTGATGTTTGCCACTTTTCTCTGCATTTTTTTTTATTTCAAGGTTTTTTTAGTTGTCTACATTCAAGGTCTGCTTTACAGACTTCTATTTCCTGGAGCAAGTACCCATGAACATCTGCTTAATTTAAAGCAAAAAGAAAAATAAGACAAACATTATTTAATTGCATCGAAAAGTTATTATTTACTTCTTCCTTTGATTTGTTCTGAAAAATACTGTAATGCATTAGGGAAATTGTTTTAGGTAAGAAAGTGACTAGAAAGCAAGGCTGAAAGAGGAGAGAGAGATCAATGAATAACCTGCCTTGAACACAAGACTGCACATCACTGGGGGAACAACCTCCTTCAATCCCCTCAATAACAGGGCGTGCTCAGTTCTGTTCCAAGGACCATCTCCTCTGCTAGAGTACAGACTGCTGCTGGTGGCCCCCCACCAGAAAGCCACAGCTTTCTTTCTGGTGGCTAAAGCATGCAAGGCAATATTGTTTTGTTAAATGAATTCTGTAAAAATGCATTCCAACTCAATTTACCCTTACCATTTTGAAGGACCTTTTAACCCCATTCATGTTAAAATACAATTAGATAGCAACAGTTTTTGTCTCAGGTGGACCTAAATAATTTGCATTCTGTTTGTGTGTTAAATGTGTTAAAAAGTAGCCCTAAAACTACTTTATGATTGTGATTAGAATACATGTATGTCAACAAAAATGTTGTTTACTATTGTAACCTTTTAAACACTTAAAACTGTTCTAATAAATCTTTTAAAACATTTAATACATATTGAATACATTTAATACATATTTCCTTAATCCCAGGAGTTTACTTAAATTACATTCTAATGCATTCAGCCTGTCAACAATTTTCTGCCAAGCAGCTTCATGAACTTTGTTTATGGCTCTAATGTTCCATATTTTTAGTTCTTCCCTGTCTGGCATCGGTGATCATGGTTCCCTTTAAACATGCACAAAAGCCTGTTCTGAATTAGCAGAAATTGGTTTTGTTTGTGGAACTCATTGAGCCTGAAGTGAACTGTTACACTAACTTAACTGAGATTATTTCACATAAGCTTCAATTTTATAAGCTCACTTCATGGAATAGCCAACAGGTTGTCACTTTTTAGCTAGTATCTCTGTTTTATTTTAAACATTTGTTATTGCATAATATAGCATATGTTACTCACATAAAGTTGAATCGTTCCTCATACCAGGAGTGGGGACCGAACCCACAAGGACATTTGTCCATTGTCCAATTGTCCATAGTCCAACACCTTGACCACTCAGTCATCCTGGTGGGGTTAGGTGTTAATGAGGAACCATCTCAAGGGGTTATGGTGCCCTTGTTTAGTCATTGTTCGCTGGACTCCAGTGTTTTCAAGCCTAGGTTTTGGAAGGAGTACAGCTTAAGGTATTTCCAGTGCCTTAACCACTCAGCCACCCTGGTAAAAATCTCTGATTATCAGTCTCCATCATGGCTTTGCCGGATACGTGTACAACTTTGTAGTGGAACCTGAGCAGTCAGAGTCAAACGTGTTGGATCCTGGGTGACATCTAAGGATTTATAATAGGGAAAGCAAAAGCTTGTGGTCAGTTTCCAACTTGAAGATTAAGGAAGAGCTCAGTATCTCTGAGGCCTTTGTCTTTGAAATGATGCCAAATTCAAATTTGAATTAATGACAGATTTGAATTAAAAACATTTTCATCTCTGTGCTTCACAGCTGCTATGAGGTTCTTCTAAAAAGCTGTCTTTGGTCTACACAACATGTGAACATGTGTTACTGTGGCCAAATGGCCCCTAATTTAAAGTAAAGTAAGTAAAGTAAAGTAAAGTAAAGTGGCCACACCACACACCACAGCACAGCACACAGTGTGAAAAATGTGAAATTCTTTCTCTGCATTTAACCCATTCACCAAGTGAAGCAGGGGGCTGCCGCCAACGAGGGGCGCCCGGGGAGCAGCGTGTGTGGGGACGGTACCTTGCTCAAGGGAACCTCAGTGAAGACACTAGTAGTTAGTAGTAGTCTGTCTGGAGCACATTATTCTAAAAGGCTTCGCCTTTGTTTAAATTTTTTTTTGGCAAACTTTAGCTTTGTTCTAAGGTGTTTTTTTTTTTCAGGTATGCCTCCCTTCCAGGTCAAATTTGTCCAGCCTCTGTCTGATTGTGGATGTATGTACACAACAGTTGTAAGTGTTACCTCCAGATCCCATAATGAAATTCTGGGGTTCTGACTTTGCTGGTTAAGCCAGTCTTGGACCAATTGACAGCCTCCTGTCTAAGGCACTTGTAGCTGATTTTCTTTACAGTGGAATGATTTCATATAATTTAGAGAATCTTTTAAATTCCTTTGCCACTCATAGGCATTCGTAACAATTTTCCTGAAGGCATTGTAGAGTTCTTCAGATCTTGGCACAATGACACCACACACTTCAGTAGCAAAGAGAACACCAGAACTTAGTTGTCAGGTTTATAAAAGACAAGTTTTCTGCAGCAGGTTCTGAGCAATAGCTCCTAATCTGGAACACTGGATTATAATTTTATGGATTTGAGGATGTGATAAATCTAATGATGTACACACGTTTTCCATGTAACTGATGATTTTTGTTTATTTAAATGATGAAAATCACAATCAACCACAATTTTATCAATCATTTGTTGGAGTATGAGCTGAGGACCCATAAACAAATAAAAAGAAAAAAGAAAACAGGGTGGTAATCAAATGCTTTATTCCTATACTCTTGTCACAAGCAAATAACAAAGCTTTTTTCCAAACCATAAAACAGCAACGGGAAAGAGCAAAACTAGTTGGTGCTGACAGAACCAAGGACAGACGTTCATAGCTGTTTTACATGATCAGACCAGCTTTAGCAGTGTCATCAACTTTTCAAAAATTTCCAGAGTTGTTCCTGGAATTGTGTCTCCCAAGTCTTGAGTGAAGTTGAAAGCTATACTTTGGTAGTTTGTGTTAGGCTATCTAAAAAATTCACAAACATACATAGTCTTGGGCACTGGTATTCCAGGACCAGTTTACTAGATTCAGTGTGTTTGACTTGAAAGTATTTCCATTCAAATGTCACCACTGACTAAGATCGCTCTAGTCCAACACAAGTTGAAGTCATTCATGTCACCAAACCACCAATAAAAGTACATTTGTTAATTTTTGGTCTCACTCCCTTTCAGTAATCAAGGCTTCAAGTAGCTCTCACACAGAGATCAGGTTCAAGTGCAAATGTAGATGAACTTTACAAAAACTTTGGAAGTGATTTTCCTTAAAGTCAGATCCAAACTAAAGCAAAGTTTGGTGTGGAACAGAATAATACATTTTTAGTTAATCACTTTGTACCTACATTACATAGTACAATGTTCAGCGAACTGAGCAGATACAAAGGCTTCCTTTTGATATTCACACTAACAGAGAAGTAAATAAAGTCAACAAATCTCAAGAGATATTCACCCAGCAAATGCAGCTACCACACAAGTTCTTTAGTCACTGTTTAAAACATAGTCTTGATATTTCATAGACAACCTTGAATAACAGTGTTACTCCAAGACTATGTCTAATCCATTTAAGAAAAAAAACCCCAACCCATTATACTTTGATAATTTCATTACTGTTTATCACATACAGTATCCAAAGTTTAATATTTCACCAACTTTATAACTAAAGTACCTATAACTTCTTTAGCTGATACAAATTCATTCTCACTTCCTCTCTATAACAAGTCATTCTAACAAAAACTTTCTTAGTAACATCACTGATACTGTATAATACTATATTTTACAGTATAATAAGGTGTAACAGGTTAAATGCACACCATGCTACTGCTCATTCTTTCCATTCACATGGTCACACTAACAAAATGCTGAGCTAACCATTAGCTAAAACGTTGTATTTTGTGTCTTTATACTATCTGTGTTTTCCTGGATAGAGCACAGAAGTGAGCAGATTAGCTGAGGTACTCTCTAGAGAGACAATAAGGGGCAGTGGTAGGAAGCAGCCAGTTCATTATAAATATCAAATACAACTAATTATTTACACCAAATAGTGCACTGGTTCCAAATGTCAGTCCTGCAGGCCCTCTTGCTCTATACGTTTTAGTGTTTTCCCTGCTCTTACTAATTTTAGTTGATTAGGTGGATCAGGTTTGCTGGGAGTGTGGAAAACTGTAAAATGTGCACAGCAAGGCGTCCTACAAGACCAGGATTGGAACCACTGAAATAGTACATTATAACAAGTTACAGTTTGTATGTTTCTTTGGAGCTCGACTGAATGGAAATCATTTTAAAGTTTTCCCAAATAAAGGAAACACAATCATCACCTTTGTAAATATATCCAATTCTCTGTGAGAAACACAAAAACTATATGCTGAGAAGATTAACTTAGTTTTAAAAGTCTAAGAGCACTATAAAGGGAAGTATATGAAATGCATAAAGATAAGTGCTTTTCATTTGTTCTGACACATTCAGAACCACTCCTGGCCCACACCTAGTCAACCCCAGGCTAAATCTACCCCAATGGATCAAATTGTCATGGTCACATTGGAAGTAAGTGATCATCCCTTTCCTCTGGCTCTTCTAATGGCTCAGTAGATGCACCTCTGTAAGCAGGTGGTTCCTCTCTGCTGCCACGGGAGCGACACACAAAGTCACATCCATCCTGTGAAAATACCGAGGCTCACTTAATACTTCATTTCAGTCTTGAGAGAGTTATCAGAAAAGAAAGTGAGAAAAACTTACAGCTGATAAGTTGCCTATCTCTGACCAAAAGGCATAGTTTGGAAACTGTTCAACTCCTTTTGCTCCAACCACCAGTCGTTGATAGAGAAATCCACCAATGAGATACACAGCCAAGCAGGAGAAAGCACTACAAACACAAATCAAATCAAATTCATTAAAGCATTTTGTATTCCAAAACAGAAAGAAATGGGGGTTCCTGTAGGATTGGGAACCACTGATAGTTGGAAGTAATATAAATATATTCTCTCTGTGCACTACAGGGTTTGTGCCCTTTCAAAAGCGTAATCATGGTTCCAGTTTTAATAATAGCCTGGCAGTTTCTTTTTAGCAAATCATGAAGTCATTTCATTAACAAACCATTTTCGTCCTGTTTCTCCTCCAAGAAATCCACTTACAAAAGGAAGCATGCAAATGATAACTGAATTTTTTCTGAACTAACAAACTGCTATATCAGGAATTAGATGGTCTTGGCTGACACATTGAGGGTTACAGTTAAAACAATGGACTCTTTAAGCACTCACACAATAAGAAGTATGGACCCAGTGCTGAGTTTGGATTCAGCAACAGGGCACGGTGCACTGGAGTCCAGCCCAAACAAGTAAAAACAGTCAAGATCCCTTTCCCTTTCTTCTTGAATCATTGAGAGCTTTCCCTGAAGAAAACGGAAAGACATGTGCAATTAGAAAGAAGTACACAGATGAGAAAAATGAATACTAAACAATTAATCAGACACACAGGCAAAAAAATAGAAACAGCATTTGAGAAGAGGAACTACCAAAATGTGCTGGATACTGGCCCTGCAGGCCTGAAGTCGTACATCTCTGTTCTAGAAGATGTTCCTGTTTTCATTCTGTAAACCCATTTCTAATGTTTGTGGAGACATAATTAATTTACTTCATAACCGTTTTCCAATTTCCATTTGTTCCTTTACTCAGGCAAGTTTTGGTACTGTCTTTAAAAATAAATTTCAGCCACTCTTATCACATGCCTGGGGAGGCATTCAAAAACAATCTCAAAATACTATAACTGATGAAGAAATAGATTTGCTAGACATCCATCACAGACATGTGATAAAAACAAGGGTCCAAAAACAGCACTGCGGAATGGAAAGACTCAGTCCTATATTTGTTTGCCTTTAAATGTTTAAATGACTGGCTAAACTGCTGAGGGTTGAGCAGTTGGACATATGTGATTGTGTTCATGGTTTCTGCAAGTTTCTATATATGGACTGATGAGTTAACAGTGCTTTTACAGACTTTAACAATGATTACCTAGTCTTTTTATTTTAAAAAGCCTGCAAAATTACTTTGTGTATAACTAATAATATTAGCTCAGTGTGGAGTACAAAACCCCTGATCTGAAGTCTAAAAAAAAGAAACCTGTCTTGGTTTTCAGCCACAGTTCATTTCGTTCTGAGCTTTCCCTATAAGTGAACATCAAGATCTCACCACAGCCACAGAACTACTACAGGAAATGATGATGACTGCTTTCCTCTCCTGTTTTGAGCAATGGTAATCATACTTTTCCCCGCCTCTGTAGATCAGCATGACCCAGTCACCTGTAGACAAAGTCAGCAGAGGTGGCTATGTTCAGATACTGCAGACTTCAAACAGTATTTGGACATTTTTGGTGAACTTTAATGAAATTTGTGAAATCAGTTTGCAAAGTTGCCAAGAGAAATGTGATAATGATCTTAAACAAACAAGACATCTTAAGAAAGACAAATTTGAAATTAGAATTAGAAAATTCTGTCTTGGAATGTTTTGCTCCAATTTTTTAGTTTTAACTTTGACATTGACTGTCCTAACTCATTTAACTCAATACTTTTTTCAAGTATGGCACAAATGTCCAAATGCACAAATGACCATTAAATATTCACTTATGTAAATATTCTTTTTTCATTCTTTGTGATCACAGCTTTATGGATTTGTTTGGTAAAATGCAGGAAGCTCTTAAATGATCTTTTTTAAGGTGTAATTGTAGGGTTTTAGAAATTAAACCACGTGTAATGTTAGGATTTTGATCGTAATGATACTCACTCCCTGCAATAGCTTGAGTGGCAGTGTAGTTCCCGATGCGGACTTGTTTTCCATTCTTGTCGCTCTGCACGACTCCTGCATCTTTCATCCCAGCTGCATCATCACAAACTTTGAACGTGTAATTGTATTCGTCCTTGTCAACAGTGATACTTGCAGTGAAACTGTTAGGAAACAAAAAAACGAAAAGAAAAAAAAAGTTAACTGTGTGCCAAGCCTGGGGATAAATTAGTCACTTGTGGTTTGAAAGTGAAGAGAAAATGCTGACTTTTGGTTGGTAAGAGGCTCTAGGAGACTAAGGATTTTTCTCTCATGCTCGTTATCGACAGAGAGCTTGCACTTCTTGGTGTTGTCACTTGCTTGTAGTCCACCAGCCAGGAGGGTCAGGAGAAGAAGTGTTCTCCAAGTTATCACAGCCATCAGTGCAACCCTGCAGGCAAAGTCTGTGGTTAGATACTTGCAGTCCAATGTGGCTTTACTAGTCAGCAGGTCATGTGATGTTGCCATGTTTGATAATGAGGCCCACAGGGAGAAGTTTCAAACCATTTGGACCAAGTCAAAGACTAAACCTGCGTTTATTGGGACATAATTAGTTTATCTTTCTTTAAATACTGGGAATCAGGTTTTTTTCTGTTTACAACAAAGTTGTCAGAGCTGTCAGAAGGACAAGCATTAGATATCTCAGCCCACACATAAAGTGCCCAGTCAATGCATAATTATAATCAGGTAAAAGCAAACCTTTCAGAGTCTTCTGAGCAGGGCAGGTCTGGAGGAATCAGTATGAAAAGGGAGAAGCAGCCAGTCAGGTGAGCTGAAGTGCAGTTCCTGATGTTCTCACTCACAGTCAGCTGCCTCACAATCAAACTACAGAAACACACGCCTAAACATCCATGAGTTAAGGCCAAAGGGAGATCTAAAAGATATACTTTACACACAGCAGAAAAGCAGTCAGATCGTGCTCCAGGGAGAGAAGAGTCTTATGATCCAGTTTAAGAGAGCATGAAGACGGAAGCGAAACTAAACGAGGAACGCTGGAGCACGTGACGTCCGGCAGTGTGAGGAAGCCTGAGTGGTCATGGGAGATTGAGTTTATGTGAGATTTCAAACCTTTTTTTTAATTTCTAGCGTCTGAAGACCGTCCAAACTATTGACAAGTGAGTGTTTTAAACGGGGCAAAGTACTTTAAATATGTATGGTTGTGACGTAAAAAGATCCCCACTGCTGTTTTTGCTTAAATTTATTTCAACTCCCCACAGTATAAAATATTAGCTTCTCTCTTCTGTCGAGTTTACATGCAGGCTTGATCTCACTTTGTGATGAAGTACAGTGGAAGGTAGACATGATATAGAATATTATAGAATAATTGATTATATAGTAAGAACACCAAATCTATATTCTTACTATATGATCAATCATGTCCATTTAAACACTCATGTGAGAAATGGGCATTTCTATGTGATCTCTAAGTGGGGAATTATAGTACAAGAGCCATTTCGGTATATAAGATATTCAGTTGTAATGTAAAGTAAAATACATCGACATCTACACTATATGGACAGAAGTACTGGGACACACCACTTAATTATTGAATTCAGGTGGCCCCTTACTTCCAGTGAAGGGCAATCTTAATGGTTCAGCATACCAAGACATTTTGGACAACGCCATGTTTCCAACTTTGTGGACACAGTTTGGGGAAGAACCTTTTCTATTCCAGCATGA
>JBBPCZ010000007.1:11532269-11552482 GCA_037974445.1 Brycinus macrolepidotus
GCCAGCTCGTCCATCTTATTCACCAGAGATCTAACATTACCAGTCACTACTGACGGGAGAGAAGGACGAAATCTTTTCTTCTTCAGCCGTCGTGCTTTCCCGGCTCTGCAGCCGCGGTAGTTCCTCTTGATCTCCAGCAGTTGGTCTCGGCTGTAGACTAAAGGGCAGCGTGGCGTCGCTGTCATCCCAGAGGAGTTGTAGTTGAAAAATTTCGCGAGTCCAAATGAATAAATAATTACTTGAATATACAAGATCTATAAACTAAAAAAACTTAACTAAATAAACAAAGATAAATAAGAGGAAAAAAGAAAGAAAGACGAAAGTAACGTAAAATGCAAAGAGCATGCCAGACAGGCTGCCGTCCGTGACGGCGCCGGAAGTAAATATGAGCTTCTTTGTATTTGAAACCTTGCATCATCCAATTTTCCTGCTGGCTGTATGGGAGTTTTTCCACTATAAGGTTAATTCTCCTTGTTGTATCAAAGTAAGCTAGACCAGGTAAAAGGCTGTTTGACTTTACAGACTCTAGCTCCAACAGCAGATACCAAAGTTCTCTCAGCTGCCGAGTGTCCTTAATGAGAGGAAAATCACCTCAGGACATCCATAGCTGTCCTCTAGGTGTTGCCATATCATTTCAATACATTTTGCTGGACTTGTGACAGACTTATTTGATTCTCTTCGCGTGAGTGGATGACTCTGGACCCACACATTTGATGAGTAAATCAAGTTCTTCCCTTGGTGTTAAGTAGAGAGCGTTTATAATGTCCTGAAGTTTTCTATGCCCAGTAGTTCTCCAGGCATAATTTGTTGGTCCAGCATTCACCATCTCTCTTTTTATAAAAAACGGTAGAGTAGTCTGACAGACATGGTGGTGTGACTTCATTAAGGGGCGCATATGGTATGGGCATGGAGGGCTGTTCATTTTCCTTCTGAGGCATCAAATAGTCATCTTTAGCATACTGTTCAGATGTTATTTCATGGGGGTACGTCTGAAGAAGGTGTGGGAGAGTTGACTTTCTGAATGGGATCTGTTGTTCAGTAAATTCGTGCTGAATGTGGCATACTAGAGAGTAATCCTTTACATCCTCCCTTGAGTACTGAACTCACTGTCCTCACTTATTGATGCCAATATCTCTGGCTTACATCACTGTAAATCGGTTGTAGTGGTTTTGTTCTAAATCAGTTGTAGTGGTTTTAAACACTTCTGCCTCCCCAGATACCACCTTAGACTCCTTCTCTAGCTGTATCTGGTCACTTATGTGGGCAGTTGCGGCAGGCGGGTCAGCTTTGGCACCGGCAAACTGAGAGGCATGGTGGCTGAAGCTGTGAGAAGAGTACTTTGGATTTCCCGAGACACGCGGTTCTTCATAAAAGGGCAGATGAGCATGTTGCACTTCAGAGTGTCTCTGCACATACTCCCTGGTGTGTTGAGCTCTATTATAGTTTCTGTCTAACATTTTATCTTCATTGCAGTAGTGTTCATCTTCCAAGTCAACAGCAGCTTCTTAGACCTCTGCCTCTTTTGTTGCAGCCACAGCTTCCTTCTGTAGTTGCAGCAAGTACAGATTGGCTTCAGCATCTGCTTTACCTCACATTGTCTCAGCCAGGGTTTTCTGCCTTTGGTCCCCAATGTGGGCCTTTTCTCGCATCATGGCAGCTTCTTTCTCTGCATAAGAGACTTTTACTTTGTACGCCTCTACTTTAGCCCTTGCTTTAACTGCTGCAGCACTAGCTGGTGACCTACTTGACCTAACTGATGACGACCCAATCTGTGAAATCATCTCGAAAGTCTGCTGCATTTCTTCTTCTATTTCTTGCCATTTTTCCATGCTGCTGTTCTACCAATAAAGCTGTGCCGTCTGCACCTCTGTTCCGACTGTTTATACCCACCGAGTAGATGTCCTTTTACTGTTCTGCTCTCGCAATTGAGTCCTAACAAGGCTATGGCAGATAATGAACGGAAACAAAGAAAACTCCAATTCATGTAGCCTCTTCAACAATGTTTTACTGAAGAGCTCTTCCATTTACCATAAAATTAAAGGAAAAACATAAAACCGACATAATTATGTCTAAAATTCAGCATATTATGATGTTCATTACAAATATTAAGACATAACAGAAAACAGAGTGAATCAAATGATAAGCACAATGCTAATGCAATAATTAGTATGCACAAAGAAAGTTTAGTTTCTCCACTGACCAAGCTAAATAATACCAAGACAATATCATTCACTTTGCCGAGTTCAACCATTGGTTTTAAGAAACAAGAAATACATGCACTTGTTTGAACAGCGTGGCCACCTACTGAAAAACTCTAACTATATTTGGGTTTCACCACCAGAGGGCGTATGTAGCACACAATATCCAAATCCTTTAAATGACCTGTCCTTAACAAATATATAAGTCAGAACATGCCTGGTTTATCCTCCCTGCTCTGAGGCTGATATTAAAAGTGCTATGGCCCATCTCCCGCATCCCAAAGACCCTGCTGTTAAGCTTGCAGATCATCTCCTGGTGTTCTATCAAGAATTCAGTCCCACGATGATTGAGTTGAAGCACCTCCTTATCTTAAAGCTAAAGATCTCTGGGGAGTTCCCAGAGAAGCCCTGACCAGAATCCATCAGACTGAGAAGAGAAGAGGGGTGGGCGAGTGGCTGGGTCGGCTCTGGAGCATCTGACACCTGAGGTTTGCTTGCTTTTAGAAACACTTAGTCACCTTGAAGCAGTCAGTGAGCCCAAAGTGGATACATATATTAGGTATGGTACCTTAGCTAACCAAAATTTGCCCCAATATACATTATTAGTACAGAAGAAGGATATTTCCTTTCTCGTAGACTCAGGTGCTACTCATTTTGTTATAAAAAAGTATGGGTTTGCTGACCCTCCAAAGCTCAGTGGCAATTATGTTCATTCAGTTGGGGCTTTGGGGACTACAGTACTGTACCCCTGTACCCCTGTACCCCTGCGATGCAAGACAAGTTCCTCAAAAGCGGTCAAACATGCACTTTTTGTCTGATTACTGGCTAATAAGTTTAGAAAATAGAGATGTAATGTTTTTGCTAGAAGTAAGTTTAATCTCAACCCCCAACGTAGTAATCCAATAGACTTAAAATACTTCACAATGTTTCCCTTGTAGATATTGTGCATGTGCATTGGCTTATTCGGGTGGTACTATATTACTGATCATTTCAAACATCTTTACATGATGAGGAGGCTGCAGCCATCCCTGCCCTACAAGAGATGCCTAAGACTCTGTGGGCTAAAAGTAAACATGATGTGGGACTTTTTTCAAATTAAAGTTATAATGCCCAAATCTAGTCTTTGGCCTTGCCAACCTCAGTATCCATTGAAGCACAAGGCTATTGAAGGGATCACACCAGTTTTTCTCTTTAAGGGAGGCTTGCATGATAGTTCCGTGCAGTAACTCACCAGTATGCACCCCCATTTTCCCTTCTAAAAAGATTAGGGACAAAGGCCCCAACCGAATGGTTTTTAATGGTAGTAGCATGTTATCAAATACATCATGAAGCTGACAGTTTAACATTATGCCTGAGAAAGGGACAAGATCTAAGAAACTAGCAAGATCTGAGATCTTGCCAAATAGTCAATGTATGTTGTCAATGTATGACAACTTTCACAACTTGTTTATAACTGCTTAGTAAGGCTTTATGAACTGTCTACAACCTAATTAGCAACCTAATTATAAATCATTTATAAACCCTTTATAAAAGTAGTCTTATTACCATGTTACCAACATTTTACCCCCACATGGGTTGGACCATGTGTCAAAAGGGGGAATGCTGAGTCAGTTACGGCAAAATTGGTATAGTAATGGATTCACAAGCTGTGCTCAAAAATATCACCAATCATGCCTTATTTGTAGCTCCTTAAACACAGGCTCCCAAGCAGCATATCCCCCAATAGTCCAACAATTTGAACGCTTAATGCTTGATTTAATTGAATTAGCCCCAAGCGAAGGGAAAAAGTTTTGTCTTGTAATGGTCAACATGTTTTCTAAGCTTTCCTCACATTAAAAAGACAGCAAAGCAGTAGTGAAGGTTCTATTGAGGGAAATAATTCCTAGGTGGGGTATTCTGACTAAAGTGATTATGGCACCCCATTTGTGAGCGAGGGCATAAAACAGCTGGGGGAATTAGTAGGCATTGATTTAAGACAACATTACTCACACCACCTGGCTAGTGGGGGAACAGTGTAGAAAGAAAACGGCACCATGAAGGCCAAATTAGCCAAGTTCTGTGAAGAGACTGGTTTGCTGTGGAAAATGATGCCTATTGTAGTTCTGGAAAACCTGAAACCTGCAGGCAGAACTCTTCCGGATACTAACCTTTGCAAACATGATATGTGAAAGACACCCAAAAGAACCAGGCTGAGGGTTCCTGCACAATATAAAGCCAGGTGACTCTGTGGTGATCAGAGACCTGAGAAGGAAACACTGGGAGTCCAGACGGTGGAATGGTCCATTCCAGGTCCCTCTTACTATGAACATGGTGGTCAAGGTTATGGAGAGAGCCACTTGGGTACACGCCAGCCATTGTAGAAGAGTTGCAACTCCGGAAGCTAAGCAATCCTTATGACAATGTCTAATGCCAGAGCACCAGACATTGTAGGGAACCTGAAGCTGTTAGCTCGTCATAAATATGAGAGGATAGTGTTTCATGTAGGGGATAATGATATTCGTCTGTGGCAGTCAGAGGTCACTAAGAGTAGAGGTGTGTAAATTAGCCCAGACTATGTCCGATGCCATAATCTGCTCTGGCCCCATCCCAGTGCGGCATGGCCCTGAGGCTTACAGCTGGCTTTGGACGCTGAATTGCTAGATGTCCAAGTGGTGCTCGGAAAACAAGGTGGGTTTTATTGACAACTGGTCCATGTTCAAGGGCAAGCCTGGTCTCTTAGCCTGGGATGGTATCCACCCCTCACTGGAGGGTGCTGCTCTGTTAGTCTGTTAGCTAGCCGGCAGTGCAGCTCAGGTAGTCACTGCTGACAAACCAGTGCTGAGGCCAGGAGGCAGACAAACTGGCTTAACCGACCGTCTGCTAGCTGCCTTGAGTCATCACCTAGGTTCCACTCTATCAAGAACGTGTCTGTCCCCCGAACTAAACAGAGAAGTAGAAAAAATGCAAAAAGTATGCTCGAATAATTTAATTAATCTCTCTCAATCAACCAATAAGGTCAGCACATTGAATCTAAAGCTAAAGATGGGACTGTTAAACATCAGCTCGCTCGCTCCTAAAACTGTCTTTGTTAATGAAATAACTGATCAGAATCTCAACACTTAATGTCTTACAGAGACCTGGATTAGACCTTAGCTCTAAATGAGGCCACACCTCCAGGCTACAACTATGTGCACAGTCCTGGACTAAACAGTAGAGGGAAAGGCACAACCATATATAGTAGTACCTTAAATATTAATCAGAAAACAGAGCTAAAGTTCTCGTCCTTTGAAACTATATTCCTTAACACAAGTAATCTAGATACAAACAAGATCTCTTTCTCTCTAATTACCGTATTCAGGCCACCAGGGCCGTATACAGAGTTCTTAAGAGAATTCAGCTGTTTCCTAGCTAATTTAGCAGTACACGGTGATAAAATAATGATTGTTGGTGATTTTAATATTCACTTTGAAAAAGAACAGGATCCTCTGAAATCTGCATTTGTTTCGATTATAAATACGGTCGGCTTTGCCCAACATGTAACTGGTTCTACTCACTGCTGTGGTCACACGCTTGATTTAATCTTGACTCTTGGTGTTAACATAGGTGGATAACATAGCTATTCTTCCTCAGTCCACAGTAATCTCAGATCACTACCTCATTACATGTGAACTTCATCTAAATCATAATGTAAGCACATCCCCCTGCTTTTGTATTAGCTGTACAATAACATCCACTATGACTAATAGTTTTATTGAAAACCTCCCAATAATATCAATCCCATATGGTACTTCATCCTGTCCAGCAAACTTAGATAACTTAACTGAATGCTTCGAGAACTCTCTTCGATCCACACTAGTGTCACGTCTCGTGTCAGAGGCCGCTAGAGGCCACCCCACCAGATGGGGACTGTGAATGTTCACAGCCGGCCGGTGTTTATGAGTCAAGTGTTCGTCTGTCCCCATTGGTCCTTAGTCCTGCGTCTGTGTGTATTTAGTCTCCTATGGGGAGAAACCCTGGGTCGGTCTACTGTTATACATGTTTGTGTTTTGGCCCTTTTTCTGTTAAATAAATGTTAAGTTATGGACATCCACAATCGCGCCTCCTTCTCTCCCTAGTACCCTGACTATATGACGACTAGATTACATCGCACCTCTAAGATATAAAAAAGTCAGACAGAAAAAGCTCGCCCCTTGGTATAATGATCAAACAAATGCCTTAAAGCAAATTTTTTTAAGATTTGAGTGTAAATGGCGATCAACAAAATTGGAATATTTCCACTCCACCTGGAAGGAGAGCTTTAGAGACTACAATAGAGGACTTGCCAAAGCACGTTCAGCCTATTTATCGTCCCTCATTGAAGCTCATAAAAATAATCCCAGGTTTCTGTTTAGTACAATTTCTAAACTAACTAGGAACCAGGGAGGTGCAGAACCACAGGTGCCTGTAAACTATAGTAGTGAGGATTTTATGGACTTTTTCAACAATAAAGCAGAAATCATCAGACAAGAAATTTGAACTAGAAATTTGACTTCTCCACATTTGCTGCCTGATTCAGCAGACGCAGATCTTTTTCAAAACTCAGCTGAGATTGAGAGACTAGCATCTTTTAATCCAGTCCGACAAGCAGAACTCTCTGCAATTATTCTCTCTTCAAAACCTTCTACCTGTACACTCAATGCTATTCCTATAAGCCTGCTTAAAGAAGCCCTACCAGTAATTATCACACCTCTCCTATCAGTACTAAACTCCTCACTTAGTATTGGTTACCTACCAAAAACCTTTAAACTAGCAGTTATTAAGCCTCTGTTAAAAAAAAAATCTTGATCCGTGCAATCTCTCAAATTATCGACCTATTTCTAATCTACCATTTCTATCTAAAGTTTTAGAAAAAGTCCCAACGAACAGCTATCAGTTTGTAAGAATTAATGGAGAATCCACAGCACCCACCAAAGTAAAATACTGTGTCCCGCAAGGTTCTGTTTTAGGACCTCTTTTATTCACTTTGTACATGCTGCCATTAGGAATGATTATCCGGAAACATGGGATTAGCTTCCACGGCAACGCAGACGATACACAGTTTTATATCTCTGCCAACCCAGATGAAAAACATAGACTGAATAAGATTGAGGACTTTATTAAAGATATAAAAGACTAGATGTCACAAAACTTTCTCTTGCTCAATGCAGATAAAACGGAGGTCATTTTTCTAGGTACAAAAGCTGCTAGAAACAAACTGTTAGGTCTAATGCTTGATCTTGCCGGTTCCTCAGCTTCTACAAAGTCTAGTATAAAAAATCTCGGTGTCACTATGGATTCCAGTCTTTCATCCAACGCACATATAAGTACTGTTACCAAAATAACATTCCTCCATCTATGAAATATCTATGAAAGTCAAGGAGTGCATTATCCCTCCATGATGCAGAAAAATTAGTCCACACCTTTATTACCTATAGACTTGATTATTGTAACAGCTTCCTGTCAGGTTGTTTCAACAAGAACCTAAGTAAGCTTCAACTAGTCCAGAATGCGCTAGCTAGAGTCCTCACTAGAACCAGGAAATTCGACCACATTAGCCCAATATTATCAAGACTTGGCTTCTAACCAAATTTCATATTGACTATAAATTCTACTATTAACATATAAAGCCTTGAATGTCCTACCACCCGAATACATCCGTGAACGAATTTCTTACTTTGAACCTTTGAACTCACTCAGATCTCAAGGTGCTGACTATTTGCTTGTCCCCAGAATTATGAAAGCTTCAGCAGGAGGAAGATTGTTTTCATATAAAACACCCAGTTCTGGAATGTCCTTCCAAATACCATTTGGGACTCAGACACAGTCTCAGTTTTTAAGTCCAGGCTGAAAACCTACTTGTTTAGTCAGGCTTTTTGTAATTAATGTTTTCCTGTTAGATGAAGGGTGTAGAGCTGGGAGGTGCTGTCGCCCCACCACTTCTCTCATTCACTCAAGTTTGTTGACGATGGAGTGGAGGTGCGCTGGTGTCTCAGGGTGCTCTCATGTCTATCATACCACTCGGCTCTGCCCTTTCTAGCTAGGCTGTTATAGAGAGTCATGCCGGAGTCTCAACTTGCACTCCTTACAGTTATAAATTCTACCGTGTAAATTTAAGCAGACTTAACTGTTCTCTGTTTTTTCCAAGGGTAACAGCTGCACATTTGTCGAGCTCGACTGATCACCATTAGAACCCCAGGCCACCATCTTCCCAGGTCTGCAATCACTGGTGTCCCATGCCAAGATGTCCTTGACTGGTTCGGCTGCTTTGACTCCCCACAGGCTCTTCCCCTATCCAAGGGCAACTGCTGTTTAAAGCTCCATTAGCAATTTTGTTCTTGTTCCTGTTGTTATGGACTAGAGACTCAGCTGCTCTTATTGACTCTTAACTGTACCAACTCTGTTAGTCATAGATGGCCAATCTATCAATATGTTCATTCATGAAGGCCTTCTTTTGTCAGTTATCTCAGTAGAGACTCTCTTTTCCTTTCCCTCTGGGTCGACCAGAGGAGGATGGGTTCCCCTTTTGAGTCTTGGTTCCTCCCGAGGTCTCTTCCTCCAGCTTACGGAGTTTTTCCTCGCCTCTATCGCCTTTGGCTTGCTCACTAGGGGCTCAGACCTGGACTCTGTAAAGCTGCTTTGTGACAGCTTGGTTTTCCTGGCTGGTTTTGTGTGTTTCAGCAGTGATGTGTATGCAGGGAATAACATCACCATCGTGTGGTCAGATGAACCGAGGTGAGCTAAGTTTACATGGTCATGGATTTTAGGAAGAACCGTCTTCAGATCTGTGTGATTGAAGTCGCCAGCAACAATGACAAATCCGTCCAGATGTGCTGTTTGTAGCTTGCTGATAACTTCGTATAGCTCACCTAGCCCCTGGATACCACTAGCGCTGCAGTGAATTTTCTCGGCAGATAGAACACTAGGGCAACACTTTACTATCAGAAACTCTAGCTGTGATGAACAGTGTCGAGACACTTCGGCAGAGTTCATACGTCAGGCTCTGTTTACGTAAATACACAAACTGCCTCTGCCATACTTACCAGACAGAATGGGTTCTCTGTCACCTTTAATTTAGCCCTAACGCCCATGTACTTCCCCTGCTTTTGTTTACGTGTGCAGCGCCTGTATTTTGGCCTGCTGTGCCTTGCCAGAAAACGGCTTGGACGGAAAACAGAAAACACAAAAAGACAAAGTACACAAAAATAGTTTTATCACTGTAATTCTCTGGAGTACAGTTATCCGCTGCCACTTGGGGCACCGCCAGAAATAAATGCCAGGGCCTACCTTTCACACGATATCAGAAAAGATAAGCGCGACTACACACACAAGAATCAAAGCCGCTTCCACAATACCAAAGACACTCACAGGTTATGGGAGGACATTCAGGCTGTCACTCAGCAGCAGTAACAGTGATGCAACGTTCCCCAAGGTACTGAATGAGTTCCATGCACGGTTTTACACACTGAACAAGAAACCTGTGAGGAAAACCAACCCTCATACCACCGAACAGGTCATGTCTTTGCCTACAGCCGACGTGAGAAGAAGTTTAACCAAGGTCAACCCAAAAAAAAAGCTGCTGGACCAGACAACATTCCTGGTCACATACTCAGAGAATGTGTTAATCGACTGGCTGACATCTTCACAGACATCTTCAGCACATCACTGAGCCAGATGATCATCCCATCATGCTCCCACCACCATCATCCCAGTCCCAAAGAAATCTACAGTATCCTGCCTGAATGACTACCACCCCATCGCTCTAACCCCTATCATCATGAAGTGCTTCGAGAGACTCGTCATGGCACACATTAAGAGCTATCTCCCCCATTTGCTGGATCCAATGCAGTTTGCATGTTGCCCAAACAGATCAACCAAGGATGTAATTTCCTTTGCCCTTCACCTCTCCCTATCTCACGTGGACAAGAGGGACACTTATGTTAGAATGCTGCTCATAGACTTCAGTTCAGCACTGAACACCATAATCCCACAAAAGCTAACTGCGAAACTGAGTGAGCTGGGATTGAATACCTCTCTGTGCAACTGGATACTGAACTTTCTGCCAGAGAGGCCTCAGTCCATCTGCATCGGTGACAATGTTTCTAGCACTATCAGACTGAGCATAGGATTTCCTCAGGGCTGTGTACTCAGTCCACTACTGTCCACTCAGCTCACTGATGACTGCACTGCCAAGCACAGCTCAAACCACATCATCAAGTTTACTGATAACATGACTGTGATGGGGCTTATCAGCCACAATGATGAGTCGGAGTACAGAGATGAGGTTCAACAGCTGGCTGTCTGCTGCATTGAGAACTATCTGTCTCTGAATGTGGACAAAAGTACAGAAACTATTGTCGACTTCAGAAAAACCTGTTCCAATCACACACCACTCAGCATCAAAGGTAGGGTGGTAGTGCACATCTCAGACAACCTCACCTGAACCACCAACACCTCCTTCCTCAAAAAAAGGTACAGCAGCATCTTCACTTCTTAAGACAACTGAAACCTCCCTCCCCGCACCCTCACAGTGTTCTACAGGGGCACCACAGAGAGTGTCCTGATCAGCCGCATCTCTGTCTGGCAATGCATCAGAATGGCCTCCTGCATTGTGCACAACTCCTCACACCTCACATGCACTTTTCACACTGCTCCCATCTGGCTGACGGTATCACAGCGTCAAATCCCAATCGGCCAGACTGTGTGACAGCTTTTTCCCACAAGCCATCAGACTGGTCAACACACTGCATTACATTCCAGTATTGTTGTTTTCCACCTGACTGCTTATGCAACCTTTGCACAATTTTTTGAATGTTAAAAATTACTTTGTATCATATCACACATTACTCTGTGTCCTTTGTACCCCGTAAAATCTGGAGCCACGCTGTCTTGTCTCACTGTATACATGTATATTGTTGAGATAACAGTTCACTTTGACTTTGACACTGTGACTGTGATCCACAGCCTGTTTTGTGTTTGTGCTTTCCCACCATTTTGTTTATTAAAAGAAAGTATATCTTGTATATCTACGTCCAGCCAGTTATCATGACACATCCATGTGTGTTTGCTGAACATTCCAAAACCATGGACATTAATATGGAGTTGGTTCCCTCTTGCTGCATCCCTCCACTCTTACAAGAAGGCTTTACATTAGATTTTCAAAAGACACAAACACAGTGATCTAACTTCCATGCTTTATACATAAATGCTGGGTATAAATATTACAGATAAGTAGCACAGTTAAATGAAATCTACCGACACAGATGGTAGTTAGGAGTATAGTATTGCACATAGTAGAGATCAGTAGTACATAAGTAATATTGATATATGCAGTGGTATTGCATATGTAAGACTATTGCACATCAGATATTGCACGTAATAAAGTGATTCAGCACCCATTTAGAAAAATGTCACATGATACTGCGCATCGTAAGACAGCTGCACATAAGATATCGTACATAATGATAATGTTTTAACACCCAATAAGAACATTGCACAATATTGCACATGGTAGACTGTTGCACATCATAGCAAATAATGCACATAGTCATACACATAATGATAGTTATTTAAACCCAGTAAGAAATGACACAACAAGAAGTAACAGGCTATTGCAAAGTTCTCCTTTCAGCCACAGATTCAACATTGTCCAGTTCCTCACCCACCAGCTTTCTTGATAAGTTTGCTGAGTCTCTTTGTGGCTGCCACATTCATGCTGCCACCCCAGCACACTACAGCATAGCAAATGGCACTGGCCACTACAGACTCTTAGAACATCCGCAACATGGTGTTGCAGACTCTAAAAGATCGGAGTCTACGTAGGAAGTACAGCCTACTTTGACCCCTCTTGTATGTGGCCAGAGAGTTCTTAGACCAGTCCAGGTATTTGTCAATGCATACGCCCAGGTATTTGTAGTCCTGAACAATTTCCACATCCACCCCGAAAGGGGAGCGACAGGAGACCAGCTGCAGCTGCAGCTGATTCAGCTCACACCATTCCACATAACTGTCCACAGCCAATCTGTATTCCAAGATGTCCCCACTCCTGATACATATGACTATTGCTGAGTCATCTGAGAATTTCTGCAGAAACAGCTGTCTCTGTTGTACTGGAAGTCATATGTGTACAGGGTGAAGAGGAACGGTGAGAGAACTGTTCCCTGAGGAGCGCCAGTGCTACAAAGCACTGTGTCATACTTACATCCCTGTTTCTGCACGTACTGTGGCCTATCAGTCAGGTAGACCATAATACATGCATGAACCTGCATAGCAGACAGCTTGCTCCACTGGCTGAATGGTGCTGAAGGCACTGGAGAAGTTGAAGGATGTAATCCTCAGGGATGCACTTGGCTTGTCAAGTTGGCTGTAGCAGGTAGATGATGGCATCATCTACTCCAATCTTGACCTGGTAGGCGAACTGGAGGGGATCTTGTGCTTGTCTAACCAGGGGGCTTAGGGTGTCCAGGAGCAGTCTCTCGAAGACCTTGCTGTGTGAGGTGAGTGCAACTGGCCTGCAGTCCGATGGGGCACTGGGGCGCACCTTCTTTGGTACAGGAACCAGACATGTTTATCACAGCACGGGTACTTTCTCTGTACTGAGGCTCAAGTTGAAGATCCTCAGCAGTACTCCACATAGCTGGGAGGCACACAACTTGAGTACTTATGCCATCTGGGCCCAGCGCCTCGGCAGGATGGAGTCTACGTAGTTCTCTCCTTATTTGGTGCTCAGTGATGGTGATGGATGGTCTATGGGTGTCAGAGTAGTCATTGGCAGGTGGAGAGGGGGTGGAGTCACTAGCTGGTAAGATGGTGAGAGAAGGAGAGAGGTAGGATGGAGAGCTGCAATTAGGTGTAGCACTGATGGAGGAAACAAGTGCGTTGGGTGCAGTGAGGGCCGTGCTGGAGCAAGAAATGCTGAGAAGAGGCCTGCTGATGGCTTGTTGGGGAAGCAGCATATGGATTTCACTGGTACAGTGCTATCCACACAGAAGTTGATGCACCCAGTGACACAGTCTGTGAGGTTATCAATGTCCTCTCCATGTGGCTCATAAAGAGCCTCCCAGTCTGTAGTCTCCAGACAGTCCTGCAGGGCTGTACTGGCCTCCTTTGACCACTCTCACACTGTCCTGACAGCGGCTGGCTGCCTCTTCACCGGTGGTAGGTAGGTGGGTAGACGGTGCACCAAGTTGCGGTCCAATCTGCCCAGAGGTGTGGCTGTGCTGCTGTATGCGTCTTTGACATTAGCAGACATGTTCCTTAATTACAATGTGACCCAGGTGGCACTATTGTTCATTAACAAAGAGAGCAAGTCCTCCCCCTTGCTCTTTCCACTCTCGCGCTGAGTTCTGTTCGCCCGAACACATGAAAAGCCAGCAACGTCCACGGCATGAATACGCTCATGCAGCCATGTTTCAGGAAAGCACATTAAACTGCACTCATGAAATCTGACTCGTGTCATAAGCTTGTCCATCTTACTGTCCAGTGATCTCACGTTGCCAGTAATGACGGAGGGAAGACATGGTTTGTACTGCATCCTCCGCTCCACCAGACCGTTGCCTGTTCCTCACTGCTCTTTTGCCTCGCACTTTTGCTCCTCCACGGCATCCTCACTTGGTCTTTCCCCTCTGTTTCTCCAAAGGGGATGTCCTGCCTCAGCGAGATCAGCTGATCCCAGGTCTAAACAAAGACCCAGTCGCTACCACTAGCTGCGTTAACAAAGACCTGTAAACTCTCAGGGCTGTTTCACCTAAAACTCAATTAAAAAAAAAAAAAAAAAAAAAAAAAAGATTTTCACAATGATGCCAACCCAACCCACTGCCAGGTGGTTTAATTTACTAAACTTCACAACAAACAAATTATACTGGAAAAACGAAACACAGAAAGAACTTTGGAATTTGCACTTGAAATTAAAGATATAGTCGCCCGCCAAAGGTTGACTGAAAAAAGCTGCAGTGCACTTTCTGCAACGCAGAAATAACTCTCTCTACCCACATGGTTAGAGAGGGTACAGCTTACTAATACAAAATAAACTGAAATAACCATTGGAAATAAAGCAAAGAAGTTTAAAAACACTAAAATATGATGATGAAGCATGAAGCAGAGATGTTCACAAGTCATTTTTTCCAAGTCCAAGTCAAGTCTCAAGTCTGTTTGTGGGACTTAAGTGTGACTCGAGTCCAAGTCTCAGACTCGAGTTCCCATGAAGCAGTCATAACATGCCGCAGCAGGCTCGCACTTGAGCAATTTTATCACTATTTTAGAAGAGTTGTGTACATACACCAATCAGCCACAACATTGAAACAGGTGAAGTGAATAACATCATTTCTTTACAAAAGCACTTTTCAAACGATGGGATTTATTAGACAGCAAGGGAACAGTCAGTTCTTGGAGGTGATGCATGGGCGCCGGAACCATTCCCCCACTTTTCAAAATTATTCGCTTCGTCCCCACCCCATTACCTGCCAGAAGTTGTACTAGGAAGGACAACCAATGACCCCACAGACACCCATTGCTCCCTGATATGCATGGGGAATGAAGTCTGGTTTAATCTGACAAAAGAGCTACTGTAGCACTTAATGAAAAAATGCTGGCTATGATAGAAAAGTGTCAGAACACAGAGTGCACTGCAGCTTTTTTCAGCCAACCTTTGGCCGGTGACTATTTCTTTCATTTCAAGTGCAAATTCCGAAGTTCTTTCTGTGCTTCATTTTTCCAGTATAATTTGTTTGTTGTGAAGTTTAGTAAATTAAACCACCTGGCAGTGGGTTGGGTTGGCATCATTGTGAAAATCTTTTTTTTGAGTTTTAGGTGAAACAGCTCCAAGAGTCTAGCAGAAATCTTTATACGATGCTTAATATAGCTAAAGGGATGGGTAAAGGTGGGTTTCAAAGTGAAACATTTAGAATGCAAAAGCAAATATCTATCTTCTTACACATAAATGTGTATAGATCATAAAACTAAAACATCTAGACTTTGAATGGAGTTATACTTTAAAAATGGTTTTCATAGTAATGTCACACTCCATTCATTAAGAAAACATTCATTGTTAATCTAAAACATTTATGTCACTTTACAGTACAAAATCTAGCATGAATCCAGCAATAATACAAAAGGACATACATATGCTTCAGGATAAGGAATAAATGTGAAAATCAGGGAATGCAGATATTCCAGAAACTGACACTTTCCGCCCATAATGAAAGTCACAGAAACCTAGTCTTATTTTCAGATGCTATGTAGTTTAATTACAATGGCCAAGGAAACACAAATAAGAGTAACATGAAGACATTCGAAGTATTCTATGTGTAAAGAACACACATGAACTTGACTTTGGCATGTAACATGGATCACTGGTTCAGTTTATTTTTTATTATTTTCAAAAGGAATGACAGAAAAAACAGTGCATTTACAAATGTAGAGTGCAGCCTTTCAATAAGGACATGGATCTTAAAAAAAAAAAATCAAATGAGAGGCTCAACAGGAATGCATATTGGTAAGTGATGCGATTCTGTGTTTACACCTGTTTAGGTCAACTGCACATTAAAAAAAAATAGGGGGAAACACTACAGATGACAAAATTACAGTTCATTTTCAGATCTATAATACATTGGCACTTCACCACTTCATTGAGTTATCATTGAGTTATCAGTGTGTTTAAAAATGTTTTAAGAATGCATCACTCAACAACTGCAATAATTAATGAATTTATTACTTTGTAAATCAAACACTCCCTTCTATTCCACAGAAAACTCATCACCTTCAGCCTAAAAATGTTCCATATATATGTATGCACATTCACACAGCATCTCATAATGCTGGCATTATTCATACAAAGATCACTGTACAATTCCACTGTAGCCTCTTGCCTCTTGTCAGTCACTGTCAGTCTCATCTTGGTACTTGGAGGTGGTCTTCATAGCACGGCCATTTTGAAGAGGCATCACTTCATAGTCACTCCTTCAAGTAAATAAATAAATATGTACAAAACATGTTCAAGTATAAATAACAAAAATAAAACGTCTAATGCAATTAGAATTAATTTTAATAATGCAGACACAATAGTCGCATGGCAGTTTATGTTACATGCTTGAACATACCCATAAATCACTTCATCATCAGAGTCATTCAACATAGAAAAAGCAGGATTATCTTTCATCTGGGAATCTAGGGTAAAGGAGGACAATAACGCAAGCAATGATGATTTCGTCACATTTTTTTCCCCTTGAAAATAGAAATGAAAGGATCATGTTTGACAAGCGCAATGCCATCTCAGCATATAACTGTCTAATACGAAAATAAAAATTAATAGAAAAAAGTACAATAAAAGAAAAATTGCTAAAAAGCTGTTTACATTTACTGTATATGCACACATTTAATATAATGGAAAAAAAAATACAAAATAATATATGCCATTCTTTATGTACAGGCCACTTTTCTTTTTTTTTAAATACGCTAAACGAATAACCAGTATTTTGTTTATTAAAATATGCAGAGATGTGTTTTCTGTAGAGGATGGGTATTATTATGTATTATTTTCTCCTGAAAATTCAATGATACATGTAATTTGACCAGGGTGCCCAAAATAAATGTATTTTCATATTGGTTATTGCTGCACTGCATCACTGCTAATGTTGCTCGGATCACACATATCACACTACAAATAATTACTACACTGCTTGCCACTCAGCACTGCCAGCTCTCACAATGATTGGAATCAAGATGTTATTTGGTGAGAAGCATGAGCACTTCTTCTATTGTTTAAACTGTTTCAAGGTCATTTGCGCACTCAATGTGTAACCATATGCACACTGAAAAATAAAACATTGAATCAGACATCATACTTACAGCACCATTATCTGAATCTACAAGATCTACCTTATTGTGCATACTTACATTTATATGTTATTGCACCTACTTACCATACAAGGTATTTCTGGAGGGTGAGTAGATGAATGCCAGTGTGTAGAGGTAAAAATTGAGAAGGCCATAGAACGATAAAAATTCAGCTGGTGAAGGTAAAAGTTAAGGAAACTGAACATCGTCTGAGGTGGTTTAAATATCATGGATCAGAAATGTTATTTTTAGACACATACAGTCATAACCACTGCCCTCCATGCAGCAGACTGTGGTTTGCTACCTCCCCCTTGCTATCACACTATGCTTCACCAAAAAGAGTACTAGGGCAAGACTCCAAATGTTACATGTACCTACATCATATAACATGATTCGAATTTGAGTTACCACTTACAATATGTTACGTTATATACGTAATTGCTCGTAGATGTATCATTACTTCATGAACAGGTCAAATATTATACTAATGGTTTGACTGTCCTAACAATTAGGAATGCCACTGCTATCCAGTACAAATATTCATTTTAGACTAGTCCTTACATCAATCGTGATATCTGTAAATAAACCTGACAAAAGAGTCTGTTTCTTCATCATCAATTTAGGACTGATAATTAGCACTTTGATTACTTCGCTCATTATGTCAAGAATGCACTTTTCACATTTCATTACTGTTAAGACATTTTTAATTATTTTTAAATATAAAAAATGTTAAATTTAAAAAGATTACCATTCATTGAAAGGATATAATTCTGATAGTGTGTATACAGTTCTGATACAAAATCGTCTTGAAGAGCCTTTGATCCAAATCGTAGGTAAAGGATAACCATACTGAGAGAGAGAGAGAGAGAGAGAGAGAGAGAGAGAGAGAGAGAGAGAGAGAGAGAGAGATCAAATACTTATTATAAACATTGATAACATCTTGTATAATAATTAGCTGAATAATTATTGATATATTTCTACATTATATAAAAAAAATACCTTGATAGGAATTGTTTTTAAAAATGAAAAGTTTATGTTCAAAGGCAATGTGAGTAGTACAATTACAAACCTGTAAATGCAGAAATAATGTAAATGCTGAAGAAAGCAATGCTGTAGTTTAAAAGAAGCTTAAAAATAGCCAGCAAGTTTGCTTGAATTGTTTTGTTCAGGCAGTCCAGGATGGCGGTGTCTTGAGGGTCCAGATACATTTCTAACTAGCTCCATTTATTAAGTTCTAATTAGCTTGCTAGGTAAGAAGTCATATCCCCGTCATGACATTACTAGCATAATTTCCTGTAGCTGGTTCATTTAGTTAATTAACTTCATGTCAGAATTACATTTAGCTCCAGTGCATTCATATCCAATTAGACACAAACAGCAAGATAGTATTTGTTAGATCCCGCTTTCCTGATATTAATGGGTGAAAGTGATGGTTGTAATTCCAAGGCTTATTTCATGCTGCTAGCAGCACTATGTCAATATGTAAATAAATACATTCATGTAAAACAAATAACACGAATGAATTTAAAAAGTACATTATTAAACTACTTTTATCTGACAACATCACCAAACCACTGATATGACAGCACTGGAGGCAGAGTTTACCTTCACTCCCTTTGAAACTCTTCCTTAACTAATCTAGATACAAATAAGACCTATACAGAGTTCTCAGAAGAATTTAATTGTTTCTTAGCAAAAAATTGTTTCTTAGAAATCTGCATTTGCTTCAGTTCTAGATACTATAGGCTTTACTCAATATGTAACTGGGGCTACTCACTACTGTGGGCACCCTCTTAATTTAATCCTGACCCTTGGTGTTAACGTGGGTAACATATCTATTGTTCCACAAACCCCAGTAATCTTAGATCACTAAGATCTTAATCATAATGTAAGCACATTTTCTTGCTTCCGTCTTAGTTGTACAATAACATCCCCCACAGCTCTTAGTTTTACTGACAACCTCCCATCAATCCCAGCTGGCTCTCCACCTGGTCCAACAGACTTAGATAACCTAACAGCATGCTTAGAGAGCTGTTCGATCCACATCAGATAACGTTTCACCTCTAAGACGTAAAAGAATCATTCAGAAAAAGCTTACTCCTTGGTATAATCAAGCACATGCCCTAAAGCAAAATAATTGAAAATCACATTAGTAATTAAGCTCTCAACCCATTTCTAATTTAGCACTTTATCTAAGATTTTAGAGAAAGTAGGGGAACAACAGTTATGTTTGCTTCTGCATAAAAAACCTCGGTATCACTATCGACCCAGATCTATCTTTCAAGGCACATATAGGTTTTATTACTAAAATAGCTTTCTTTCATCAACAAAATATTGCTAAGAAAAGCACTATCCCTATAGGACACAGAACAAATTCTTTATTAACTGCAGACTCAATTACTGCAATGCGCTGCTGTCAGGATGCTCCAATAAGAACCCAAATGCTGTTTCCTCGCCACTCCTCACGTTCACTCAAGTCTGTTAAGGGTGGACTGGAGGGCTACCAATGTCTTAGTGTGCTCTCATGTCTGCTATACCTCTCAGGTCTGCCCTTTATAGCTAGGCTGCTATAGCTACAGTGGTGCTTGAAAGTTTGTGAACCCTTTAGAATTGCCTACATTTCTGCATAAATATGACCTGAAAGATCATCAGATTTTCACACAAGTCCTCAAAGTAGACAAAGAGAACCCAGTTAAATAAATGAGACAAAAATATTTCATTTGGTCATTTACTTATTGAGGAAAATGATCCAATATTACATATCTGTCAGTGATAAAAGTATGTGAACCTCTGATTTCAGTATCTGGTGTGATCCCCTTTTGCAGCAATAACTGCAACTAAACGTTTCCGGTAACTGTTGATCAGGCCTGCACATCGGCTTGGAGGAATTTTAGTCCATTCCTTCTTACAGAATAGCTTCAGCTCTGGGATGTTGGTGAGTTTCCTCGCATGAACTGCTCACTTCAGGTCCTCCCACAATATCTCAATTGGATTAAGGTCAGGACTTTGACTAGGCCATTCCAAAACATTAACTTTACTGTTCCTTAACCACTCTTTGGTAGAACAACTTGTGTGTTTAGGATCGCTGTCTTGATGCATGACCCACTTTCTCTTGAGATTCAGTTCATGGACAGATATCCTGACATTTTCCTTTAGTATTTGCTGGTATAATTCAGAATTCATTGTTCC
>JBBPCZ010000007.1:11557106-11596581 GCA_037974445.1 Brycinus macrolepidotus
TGGAACGGAGATTGCGAGCCAGGCCTTCTCGTCCAACATCAGTGCCTGACCTCTTAAATGCTCTACAGAATGAATGGCCACAAATTCCCACAGAAACCCTCCAAAATCTTGTGGAATGCCTTCCAAGAAGAGTGGAAGCTGTTATAGCTGCAAAGGGGGACCAACTCCATATTAAAGTCTATGTGTTTAAATGCAATGCCATTAAAGTCCCTGTTGGTGTAATGGTCAGGCGTCCCAATGCTTTTGTCCAAATAGTGTATCAGCTTCTCTCTTGTCAAGTGTTCTTCCAGGTTTGATCTTCTTTTATGGTGAGCTACAGTGGAAGTGATTCCATGACAGGATTCAGCGTCCAAATTAGTATTCATACTACATGATCAATCATGTTAATTTAAACATTCATGTGACAAATGTGCATTTTTGTATTATCTCTAAGTGAAGAATTATAGTACAAGAGCCATTTCGCTATTTAAGATATTGGGTTGTAATGTAAAGTAAAATACATCGACAACTACTTCATTTACTCTGTTGTATTTTACTTTATGTTACAACCCAATATCTTAAATAGGGAAATGGCTCTTGTACAATAATTCCTTACTTTGCGATAGACATGCCCATTTCCCATGTTAGTATTTAAATGAACATGGTTGATTGTATAATAAGTGTACCAATTTGGACTGAATGCTGTCATAGAATCACTTCCACTGTAGTTCACCATAAAGTGATTTTCTTTCAGATAACAGGCAAATGACTTTAGCCTCCCCTCATTCAACAAGTGTGTACCGCAGCAAGAGTGCTCTGTGATTCTTGTACTGATCAATCTTTGGCATTGAATTTGGCTCACACGTTTCTGCTGAGTGTGCTGAGCCTGCATATTCACATTGAGACTAAATTACCATCAATCCAAAGTGCTAATCATAGTCTGAGTCTTTGCTCCAAATAATGACATTCGTCATCTGTGAAGACAAATTTCACCAGGGGTCTACATACTAAGAAAGCTGGGCCACTTGATCAAGGCAAGGACTCAGGTGTGACTGGAAGATATAAATAGCACCAGAAATAACTTATCTACCTTTACTTTAACACTGGCCAGGTCCAGCCTGCAGAAACTTGTAAACAGGGTGTCAAGATATACATCCCATCCACACCCACTGAATACATTTAAATGCAGTTACAGATGAATCACAACCATCTGTTATCTGTCTTTCACCTCTGATGTGTCGTTATAGCTTAGGAATGCGAAAGAAGCAATCCTAAGCAGTTACTTCTCACTGGTTTTACTAACTTTTGTGATTTTCCTTTCAGTGTTTAAACCTGTGGCTCATGAGATCACTATTGCTAGAGTTCTTCTAGAGTTAAATATCATAAATGAAAAGCTGTATAATAACATTTTATAACATCCTATATTTTCTCATTTCTTGTTTCTAAGTGCTTGTTTTGCAAGTCAATACTGTGGTTTAACCTTTGCAATCTCTTGGCAAAAGCTTGTGGCTGTAAATAGGCCAGTTGTGTTTATTTGCACTGCTGTATTTGTTCTTTTGCAACCTTTATTGTACATTTTCTCAAGTTAACTTACACATTCTCTACCTTCTCCACATCCACCAGCTCTCATGATCCCCTCCCCCCTCTCCTTCTTTCGTTGACTCCTTCCACCCTGTTTGTACCTGCTTCAGGGTGCGGACACACCCAACACCTCTGATCTCTCCAATCACAGACAAGCAGAGAAACACTCAGAAGGTACACTTCCTATTTCTGTGTTGGAGAGAAGCCCATAGCAGGAGTGGAGGTAAAGAGGCCTGGACTAATAATTGGGCAGCTGATTTAATCGCTTTGGACTGGAGGTGTCCTAGGAGGTGCTCCTAAAAAGGTTTCGTGTTGAGAGATGAGTTCCTTTCTTCATTATGCCAGCGTGGGAGCGAGAGTGAGAAGGAGAACGATGGGAGGATCTGTGTGACCCTGTTCAGACTTGTTTGGGAATTTGAGAAGAGAGGGAGGAGGGGAAGAAACTTTGTGAGAGTGGAACGCTGTGGAGAACCTCTGGCAGTTGCTGTAAACATTTGGACTTTATGCCTTAGAAGAACAGAGTTAGAAAGAAGGTAATTAAATCACGACTATCAGTAAAGCATTTATCTCACTCCCGACACTGATTTACTCAGTGAGCACGCGCAAGTATGTGGACTGTTTGTGTGTTGTGCAATCTTTGCTAGCTTTTCAGCAAGAGAGGAGGAGTGGAAAAGGGAGAACACTGTCTCTCCAAGACAGTTCTCAGGTAAGTCCTCTGCCGAATGTCCGTAACGTTCTTCTCTTTAGATACACTAAACTGTCCACACTGTGGTTGACTCACACAATCAACATCAAACAACCTAGCTCCAGTTAGCCAGGAATGAGGAATGCTGAAGGCATCTCTTGATGTCATCTGTGGGTCACTCATTGCTCTTGTTGAGCCAGCCATGTAAAAAATTCAGACTTTTTTACTTCTGCTATACAGTAATTGTATATTGAGTTTATAAGAATGAATTCTTTATAAGATACAAAACTATGTTGCGGTTTAAGAATTTTTTTTGATTGTGAGTACGCTTTGTAATTTAATCACTGCGTCATGCTAGTATAGAACAGATTTTTATGTGGTTTGAAGTGGACGTTGTACTTCATAATTTGCCTAAATCTGATTGTGAGATATGCAGCTGAGAGGGTGGCTTTTACATGTAGAGTGATGAGCGAGAAAGTAGTGTTGTGATTGTAGTAGTCGTCCTTTTCAGTTAAATTTAACCATTCTGCCAAAACGTAACCCAGTGTCCCAAAGTCAACATTTAAATTGCAGTTTTCTTAACAAATGTTTCATTACTTACTTGCATTTTACATTTACTATGTTGTATTATGTTCATTTACTTGTCTTCATTTGGCAACTGTTTTTTTGCAGGACTGAGTTTTAATTATACCAACAAATCTTGTGTGAATGTCAACCAATCATAAACACTTTCATCCCTAACAGGTTTTGAAAATTATGCTGCCATGGGAACTAAACGTGCAAATTGGACCACAGAGGACCCTTCACAGTTGCCACCCAGCTCAGCTACAGCAGACAGGGGCTACCAGACAAACGATTGGATAAGTTGTGAGGCCAGACCTCAAGCTGGTATGAAAGTCAGAACCGAGCGAGACAGGGAAGGGGAAGCACGGAGAGCTAGAGAGATGGACAGAATGTGGGAAAGAGCAAAAGGCGGAAGGAGGGAAGTGGAGCAAGACCACTGGGAGAGGGAGAGATTAACAGTATTTAAAGGTAGACCAGGAGAGCTAGAATGGCAAGAAAGGGACCGGAGGAGAGAAGAAGGCAGACATCCAAATGGAAGAATTGCCTCTGTGCAAGAGTATAGTCATCATATAGGGAGAGAAAGAGAGAAAGGAGACACTTTCCCCAGGACTAGGAGGCGAAGTGATGAAAGGGAAAGAAAAACAAGGCCCTCTATTGACCAGGATACTGAAAGAGTGATGGAGAGAGGTATGGGAAGGCCTAGGGAATTTGACAAAACTGAAAGTGAAAGAGAGAGAGAAAGGGAGAGAGCCAAAAAGAGAGACAGAGACGTCATGAGATACAGGGAGACAGAGAGACACAGGGAAAATGAGAGACTGAGAATAAGGGAAGAAATGAAAAGAGACAGTAAAGGGCGGCTCGAGAAGGAGGAATCGGACAGGATGAGAGACAGAGGGTGGGACCTTGGAAGGAGGGAGAGAAGAGGAGATAGAGATGCAGAGGTCAATGACCAACAGATCATGAGGGTGAAAGAAGTAGACAGAGAGAGAGACAGAGCAGGACAGAGAGATAGGGAAGACCGTCTGTATTTCATGCAAAGAAGCAGAATTATAGAGGGAGACAGAGGAAACTTTTCAGACCGAGAAGAGCGGGGAGAAAGGAGCAGAGCATGGAGGAGAGAGAGACACAGACACACAAAGAGTGATGGGGACAGTGATGGAGAAAAAGAGAGAGACCTCAGAAGGAAAGAGGACTCAGAGTCTCTCAGATATGACCAGAGTAAGAATGAGAGAGACAGTGATAGAGAAAGGACCAGGGAAAGACTGAGAGAAAGAGAGAGGCGCAGAGAAGTAGAGTGGCAGAGAGACAGAGACAGAGGAAAAGATAGAGAAACAGATACCCTGGGATACAGAGGGAGAGAAAGTGATAAAGAATGTATGATGGACAGATATAAAGAGCGATACAGGCAGAGAGACTGGGTGAGAGAGGAAAGAGGACCTGACAGACCGAGGGACGGTGTGAGAGACATTCAGGACAGGCAAAGAGAGAAAGAAGCAAGTGAAAGAATGAGGAGTGAGCGTGACAGAGAGACAGACACGTATCCAAATCTGAAGGAGACGGAGAGATGGAGGAGTTGGGAGGATGGAGGCAAAGGGAGAAGTAGCCGAGCACAGAGTGAGACACAGGTTCAAGCCCAAAGCAGTGGAGAGCTGATGTCTGGAAGTGATGCTGAACTTGAACAAAGGAGGAGAGAAATTAAAGACAGCTCTGAGGACAATGAGAGAGAGAGTGTTTCAGAGAGCGACAGGGAGAGAAAGAAAAATAGAAGTGGTGAAGGGGAGGATGTGTCAAAGGGGCAGTGGGAAGGAGAGGCAAGAGAAGGCTCTGAAAAAGAGGAAATGGAGACTGAAAGGGACAGAGAAGGAGACAAACCTGAGAGCAGTTGGAGACCACAGAGGAAAATGTGGCTGGAGCCTCGATCAGAAAGATTGAGAACAGAGTCGTTAGAGGAGGAACTCAGAGAGAGAGAGAGAGCGAGGGTGAGATATGCCGAGAGATACAAGGAAAGAAGGACATCAAAAGAGGAAGAGGAGGCATCATCAGACTCAAAGTCTGAAAGAGAAACAGTCTCACCTGAGCACAGGTACAGGCAACTAGAGAGAGCTGGAGAGTTCATGAAGGATGTTGATAGAGAGAACATAGAAGAGAGAAGAAAAGAGGATGCAGGCCAGGAGCCCGTCTTCGATAACGAAGGGAGGTTGGACGCACCCTGGCGAACGGAGACAGAAAATGTGGAGGATAACGTGGAAGGGAGTGACAGAGAGGAAGAGAGGGGGAGTGGTAAATATGGTGACTCTGAGGGGGAAGAGGGAAGTGAGAGGGAGTGGGGAGGAGAACTGAGGGAGAGAGTGACGTCAGGAGACGACGGTTTTGTGACTGTGTCCAGTGGAGGAGATGAGGATGAGGCAGAGGAGGACAAATTTGAAGACTGTAAAGAATTCTGGGATGGTGAAGTTAGAAAGGATCTCGCTAGGCAGTCACCCACAAAAACACACCAGAGTGAGGCAGAGTTTGAAACCAAAATAACAGAAGAGAGAAGTGACCACACTGTCACTGTCTTTTGTGTGGTTGGGCAAACTCTTCCCAGGTCAGGATTCAACCAAAACCAGCTGATGGAGCCAGCGGAGCAGGAAGACGTCAGTCAGCACGCAACCCGGGACCCTGGGACCCTGGGAGACTCGGAAACTGCAGAAGAGTCTGTAAAAGAGAGCAGTGGCATGCCAGGGGCAGGAAAAGAAAGCCTAAATTTATCTGAGGAGGATATTACAAGCAACCATGATACCAACCGGCTAAAAGCAGAATATAATGAGATGACAGAGGAAGTTACATCATCACAGGACCTAGAGTTTACTGGCAATGTGAGTGCAGAAAAAGACTCTGAATCACACCCAGCTGAGACACATAGCCACACTGAGGATCAAGGGAACGCTCAGAAGAATATGACAGATGAAGAAGATAGAGAAAAGGAGGAGATACGTAATACAGTGGATGAGAGAAAACGCTACTCTGCTGCCCCGCATGTCAAATGGGCTAAGAATGTGCTGGAGGAGATCCTGGATTCTTCCAAAGATGGTACACTGAACATGCCTGAACAGTCAAGTGACGGAGCTCGTGCTGAGGTTGAACCTCAGGGAGATAGAGAGTCTCCATCCTCACCACTCTATGGTATTATCCAGAAACCCCGCAAGCACTGCGTTGAGAGAAAGTGCATAGACCCTAATTTGTTGCAAAACAAAACAGAGGACACAGAAATTCTCATACAGGTAGAGAGGGAGTCGGAGACAGAAGAAGAGCTGGAGCAGCTGGTCCTGGAGAAAGAAGGGCTGGAGGGAGATACAGATGAGGATGACTATTATGACAGGCTCCTGCCCAGTCCTGACCTACACAGTCTTTCCTCAGATGGTGAGGCAGAGAAGGAGGGAAGCAATAAAAAGGATGAGAAACAAAAGAAGAAAAAAACAGTATGGCACGTTCTAAGCTCTAGCAGTTTTCTAGATTTTGGCAGTGAGGCACGGGCAAGGAGGAAATGTCTCCGAAAGTCACCAGAAAAACACACTGAAGATGAGGACGGAGGAGGAGTTGCAAGAGACCGCAGGACCCGAGTATTCACAGCAGGTAAGAGAGGATACATAGGAGGGGCAGCGTCCCAGTTCTCTTTAATGGTTTCCTGTATTCAGACCAGTTCAGATGTAATACTACAGTCTGAATATGTTGTAAAGAGCTTTAGCATATATTTAGATATACAGTACAGATTGTTACTGTTTTAATTAGGTTACAGTTTTATTACAGACCAAAACTGTAAATTTTAGATCAAGTAAAATGGCAAGGAAAAATAGAAAGACAAAAAAACACAGACCAGTATACAGTATATCACACATTCTTATAAACAAATCCAGATAAGGCTACTCTAAGGTTTTATAGCGTGGCCGTAAGGAGAAGTCTTTTTAACCACAGATGGAACTGTACTGTATGTGTTTCTTCATGTTTTTTTCAGACTTAATGCTCTTCGAGAGAGGATGTAGAGGACTGAGTAACAAGATTAGAAACTGCAGATCTCTGACATTTTTTTTTTCTGTTACGTTAGCAGTGCAATGCAGCATATTGCCAGTATGCAATGTGTCGTCTATTGGAAAACATACAAAACATTCCACAGACTCCAAAAAAACAAAAGCAAAACAAAACAAAAAACATAAAATGTAGCCTTTGCGTAAGTCATGGCACCTTTAATGTTATAATTATTTTGCCAGTATGTTTAATTCAAACAAATGGAAAGTGCTGAAAAAGATTATATCTAAGTCCGTTCCTTATATGTGTAAGTTCTTTTCAAAATCAGCAAATATGAAATTTGACCAGGGGTACAAACATTTGTATGAAATTTGCGTAAAAACATAATATTGAAAAAAAAACACAGCTTCATGTCTAACAAATAGATCTGTCAAAATGTTCTCCCACGCTTCATCAAAACTGGAAAACTACATTCTTTAATTTACTTCTCCTTAATATAAGTTGTGGAGTGTGAATTCCATGTGGAGAAATCCATGTATAGCAAACGTTTTATTGCTTTCTTCTAATTTGTATACTGACACATTTCTTTGAGACTTTTAATGTTCTTCACATTCTTTTTAAACCCTTACTGTCTAGATCGCACCTCCTTTTTAGTTGAATGTGGAGTATGTTGCTATCCTGTAGTGGTCAAACTTATTGAGATGAGATGAGATGATCTAGAGACTCCTTTTGTCTGTGGGAGATCAATTCACTTTAACCCTTTATTGCTTGGATTAGTATTTTGTCCCTTAATGAGCACTCAATATTTTTTTTTCCTTTTGACTTTATAAATGGAATCGCATCAGCATTCAAGTGGTCCTCTGATTTTTCAGTGGTGTATGATAAAGAGATTTGAACCTATGTGATCAGTCTTGTTAAAAGTTTGTTTTACTACTGCATTGTTTAAATGACACCAGTTACGTTTTAGGATTCTGACAACATAGTTCAGAAGCTTAGAATGTCTTACATTGTATGAAACCATTCAAGAGGCTAAAAGTAAGCATTTTTGTTAATTAATTCCATTCAAAATTCAAATCAAGATTCCTATTTTTGCATGACAAACACTTCCACCGAAAAACGCTCTACACTTACACAGCTAGCAGTGGATAAAGGGTTATTTTAAAAAGGTTAATAAAATAACGTTCACTACCAGTCAAAGTTTTTGCACACCACAGGTTTTTATTACTTATCCATTTATTTCATAAACTGCCGATTTTATTTTAGGCTTTTTGTAGGTCAATAGTGATTAATAAAACCAACATTTTCTGGCCGATAAAGGGACTCATTTACATACTGTAAATGTATTTATTAGCAGCGAGTATTGAGTGTATTTTAGTAAATATTAAGTGAGTAACTTACAAATGTAGAAAATCTCAGTGTGTGCAAAAACTTTTGACTGTAGTGTACGTCATATCAAATTGCTGTTTCCAGACTGAGTTGATTCTACCTATTCTACCTTGTTCCACTTTCAAACTCACTTAAATGCATGCCTCATTTACAATGGGTGCTTCCCATATCACCCTTTTATCCAGATAAGTGAAAAAAATCTAAATAAATTCATTTTATGTCAATTGTCAGCTGGATTAAGATCAGTTTAAGTCAGTTTAGATGTAGTGGCATTCAACATAAAAGCTCACGGTTGCGTAGTTCTTTAGGTGTTTGCATATACTGGAAGATGTGATGCTGGTAGTTTGTGTAAGTCTAACTAATAGCCTTTTTGAGTCAAGAATGGGGAGTTTTGTTTTGACAGCAACACTCTGAGTGACTGGAATATGACTCACAATCTAGACAAAACTGATCTCTGGGATAGTTTGGGTGTACTGCATTTAGTTCTGAACTCTTGTGCTCTGGGTTAGTCCTTGTGAGAGCGCCTTCAATACACCTGCATTACCTTTCCCACATTCTCTGGAGCCACATCTATCGAAGCAGACACATACTGGAGCATTTTAGTTAGTATATTAGTATGACATTTTACGTATAATCCCTTACATTTGAGGTGTTAGAACTTACAGTGACAGTGTTGTTTTGTGTGGATTTTCTGTTCAGATGACGATGAATATGATGAACTGCGGCACAGCTTTAACGAATCAGAGCTGAGGTAAGTTAACTTTCACACTACTGTGTATTTATTAATTCAGGTGTTTTATCTGAGAGGATAAAATGTAGAAATGTCTTATCTCTGTCTTTCCTTTCTAGGAATTTTAAAGCAAGAATCAGCAGGACAAGAATGAGAAACTCAAAATTTTACAGTAAGTTTCTTTACTTGAATTTGCTCTAGCACATCTCTCCATTCAGACAGTAGTACTTACACATTTATACATTTGTCATCATCTGCCAGTTAATGTAGTTAAGCTGATTTGTATGATATATATATGTTCAGCTGTGAGAGATGATTTATGTCAGTGTGCAGCGGTACATGCAGCTAAGCAAGCATGTTATGAGGGAAGGTTTTTTTTGGCCAGCACAAATTGGCGTGTTACACAGCTCACATTTTCAGACATTTCATGAATGCCTGTGTAGATAACATCCAGCCAGGCATCTTGCATGTAGCCTTGCAGCCTAGAATATGCCGACACCACAAGAGTCATGCTAAGTGTTTATGCATCTGAACCAAACTTTAATGGATATTGTCATAAAACTGATTTTACAGAAGAAAGATTTTAACTATTTAGATCATTTCTAATGGTTCAGATGCCAAGAAATGGTCCGACAATGTAAAGTGAGGTTTTGGTACAAGGTTGTGTTATGACAGCAGAGATGACAGGATGCCAATAAGACATTCTACAAAATGTTACATGTAACAAATGTAAATATTGTTGGCAGTTTGCTGAAATAAGGGAGAGTTGTTTTTTCTGTTCGGCTTCTCTGTGATTCTTATGGGCTGAGGGCAGGTTTGTGCATGTAAACCTATCTGAACCTGCAGAACAGCTGCTGAATGACTCTGGAACTCTAACTAGGTTGTGGAGCTTATATGTTTCCAGGCAATATTGTTGCCTGGACATGTTGTACCATGGAGTTGGAATCATCTCTGTCATTCCACATGACTGTTTGACTGTTTGCTCACTTTAGTGTCTTTTATTTAACCAAGTACCTCACTCTCTCTCTCTCTCTCTCTCTCTCTCTCTCTCTCTCTCTCTCTCTCTCTCTCTCTGTCATAGATTCTCAGTTGTATCAGCAGTACAGTGAGGTGGTCCAGAACAGGGAGATCTTGCATCAGTCTCATTCTGACACCTCTTCTGTGTTTGGTGAAATTTCGGCTGTCCCAGCATCCTCCTCTCCAAATCCTTCCCCTCCTCCAGCTCGTCGGCCCCTCCCACCTCTCCCAGCTGTGCTCCACCCACTCTCTCTGTCAGTAACTAATAACTCCAGGGGGGTGTTACCCATTCCCCATCATGTCCCTCCGAGGCCCGCGTCCCCTCGACTGTCCAAAACCTTCGCCTCCTCACCTATGCTCTGGCAGGACATGCCTGCAGTGAGGAACAACCCTGAGCTAAAGAACCTCAGTGAAGACGAGAGACGCCTGCAGGAGGTACTGCACTGCTTACTGGTTTACGAAGGGCTCCCAGCATAATGTAGGACAGATCTGATTGACTGTCTGTTTTGTAGGTGAGATTTGAGGTGGTGACGTCAGAGGCATCGTACTGTAGCAGTCTGGAGATCGTTGTGGATCACTTTGTGAAGTCCAAGCAACTGAATTCCTATTTGACGTCGCAGGACAAGAACTGGCTTTTTTCCAGACTTTGTGATGTGAGAGCCATCAGTCACAGGTAGGAAATGAGATCACTATAGCTAAAGTCTAGCTTCAGAGATGAAGGCATGAGGTTTGCACCCCTTTTAACCCTTAGATTATTATCATGATATTCATATGCTATTTAAATGTAATTCCACAGTTACTTAATAATGGTTGATATGTTTAGTTATTTAATTAATTGTATTTAATTCTATTTAGACACTTTTTACTTTTTTCTTCTCTTTGTTTGGGTGTCAGCACATGACAAAAATATAAAAGAAAATGATGATGAAAAATGGTAAAATATCTCCTATGCTACTTACAAACATAATCTGACAAATAATGTTGGCTCAAATGGTCTATTGGCTTTTACACCAGGTGACACAAGTAACAAGTATAGTCAAATGTGCGTTTCTGAGTTCTTTATGATGCGATTTGTTCCAAAATCTAATTAGTATCTGGGCTTATAATTTTATTGGCTCGCTGATTCTGTTTTCTAATGTGTTTGTTATACCTTTTTTAAAGATCACTAGAAATCCTGTTGCTTAAAAATCAGACTTGTGCTAGAGTCTGATTTGCAGACTCTGCGGTCTAATGATGTTTTAACCATTAATTTTGTTGTGTTCTGTAGTTTTTTCTCTCAACTGGAGGAAAGAGTTGAAAGTGACATTATGCACTTTACCATCTGTGACATCATCATCAAATACTGCCCACGGTTTCGAGCCGTCTATGTGCCATACCTCACCAACCAATCATACCAAGACAAGACGTATCAAAGATTAATGTAAGTGTCATCTATATGGACAGTACAACGTTTATTGCTATGATTGCTATACTTTACCTCTCTCTCCTGAATCTGGACCCTACAACTTGTCCTCTTCCCAGCCACTTACTCTTTCTGTGCTGTCTTTTAAAGGAATGAGAACTCTGGATTCCGAAACACTGTGGAGAAGTTGGAGCATAGCCCTAAGTGCCAGAGGCTTCCGTTCCGCTCCTTCCTCATTCTCCCATTCCAGAGAATCACTCGTCTTAAATTGCTAGTACAGGTACCATATCTCTTTACATTGTGAACTGCTGGTGCAAGCACTTCCTCTTTCAATTGCTTTCACTCTCCCTTGGGAAAGAGAAAACACAATTTTATCCAGATTTCCAGAAGTGCCAATATCTCTAATGTAAAGTTTTTTATTTTAATTTCATATTATAAAATGTTGTTTATATTATATTTTATTTTACAGACTATTTTATAACAATAACAATATACTATATTATTACAAAAAAAAAATAGAAAGACAGTTGGAATAACCCGAGCCAACTTTGGTCCACGGGCCACACTTTGGACAGCCCTCCTCTAATATAAATGAATGTTTAATGCTGCATCAATAATACGGAATTAAATACATTTCATGTCATCACACACTAAATTGCCATTGTGTTTAAAATGGACGTTTTTCATTAAGACTTGATGTAGAAAGTCTTAAACATTTAATACCATATTTCTTTTAACAGAAAAATCACATATATAATACTGAGAAATATAACAACATAAATGCAAGAAAGGAATTGGTGACAAGGATACTTAAAAATGGAATTTCATCAATCCTATGCTACAGAGGACAGTGTCTCTGCTTTTTGTTGTGTCCACACCTGCTATCATGCTGGAATGTTTCATGCCCTCCATTGGTTGTTTTTTTGAGCTTCATGAGCATTTTGAAGGTCTATTGCCTTTTAGGTGTTACTCGTCCGATTGTTGTCTGACAGCTTCCTCCAGTTCACTGTGATCAGCAGAACATATCTCGTCATATGTCTGTATGAGGAAAAAATGCTCCGAACGATGCTTTGTAAACAGAGCTGGAAGTTCTGTGAACACTGCTGAGTTAAGCTGTTGTTTGTTTTTAGTTTCCATTCCAACTGTGACAGAGGAGAGACCTGTCCTATCCTGATGAAAGCCGATCCCCATGTGTATTGCCATTTTTAGACACAAAACACTCTTTAGATGATGAAGCCGCCCAGCTTTGGCTGCATCATGTGCATCTGTAATGTAAATAATACAAGTGTTTAACGCACAACTGTTCTGTAATCACTCTTAATGAGGCTATAGAGAGAGGTGAAAATCGAAAAGATGGGCCTTATTCTGTAGTCCTTTAATAGAAAAATTACCTTTCTCCAGCATGTTATAATTTTGGAGAGTAAATATTATTAGATGTTCATAATTTCTTTAATTGCAACCAAATTGCTTGTTTAATCTCTGGAAAAAAACACACAAGATCAATGGGGCAGGTTTTTAAGTTTTTAGTAGGCCTGTATTATGTTACATGTTTATGTTTCTTTTGATTGCACTTTGCTGAAAAGAAGAAATGCATTAAAATCTTAGCTATCACATTAATTCCATTATAACAATTTAACAAGTCTTTTAAAAATTCTGCGCAGAAAATCATTTAGATTTAAACAGAGTTAATTAGAGTTTGAGTTTTTGATGTAAAATAGTTCATAGTAGAAACATCTACTGACAATCATATTCTTTATGGTAGGGGTGACAGGAACCAGAGATTGCCTATCAAAGATGCCTATCAATGTGTCTTTGACTTTTTATTTGTAAAGTTGATAATAGTGGTAAACCGTGGTAAATTTGCAAATATATTTTACTAGTATTACTATTTTGCATGTACCTCTTCACCATAAATGTGCTTAAAAATGTCTCAGGCATCAGGCAGCTCATTTGTAACCAGTTGAATAGCTTGCTGTGAAGAGACGTTAAACATTTCAGACATGTGGTTCGTATCACCACGACCGTGAACAATTCTGACTAGGTGTCTCTCTAGAATGGAGCATTTTTAATGAAATCATTGTGAATGACTGTGAATGACCCAAAAGTGGCCATCTAATGCGAAATTTACATTAAAAATAAAACTCAAGTAAAAACGAGCTAAATTATGGTTATACATTCGTTTCCATGCGCTGTTTGGGCCCGCAATCCTGCCTGAGTGCATGGTGCAGTTGTTGCATTAGTTTAAAGTGCTGCTGAATCTAAATCTTCCTGTATCTTTAGCAGGTGTCAGAAAATGCCACATATGCCAGCGTGTCCTTAAGTCTCTTCTCATATTGTTCTCCTGATAAATAGTCTTTCTTCCCTACTTCTCCTCTGTGTTTTGTAGAACATTGTAAAGAGAACAGCTCCAAAGACAAAGGATGAGGCAGAAGCCATCAAAGCTATGAAATTACTGGAAAAAGTAAGAAATACAGACACACATACACACACACAAGTGCACACACAAGAACACACATTTTTTCTCTCTCCTTCTGTCTTCCACATACACAAACTTACATGTTCTGTGGACCATCTTGCTGTTCTTTTTTGCAGATGATTCAGGACAGTAATGACAGTATTTCACAGATGAAGAGCATTGAATCACTTGTGTCTCTCAATGCCAAAGTGGACTTTGAGTGCAAGGTGAGTGTTATTCTTCAGCTCTTGTGGTGTGTTGTTACATGGCTGTAAGTCAATATTTAGGCCAAAAAGTTGGCCTGCAAAAACATTAATAAGATAAAACCAAGCTGTTGGTTTATTTGTTTAAGACATGGATTATGGTACATCTATTATTATCAAAATGGGGTAAATAATATCTCATTATTTAATGTTATTTAATTCATGATTTTGATTTTGGTTTGATTTTGGAATTACTTAAACGTTTGGCTGTCCAATTTCTTAGACAATTAGCAAAAAATACTTGAACAATAATTGAGTACAAATAGCAAATAGCATGGCCTGTTACATTAGCTTTGTCAGAAAACTTCTAATACATTTGAGTTTAATATGGATATGAAGTTCTTGTGAAAGCCTAAGTCCACACACATTTCAAATAACATGTACTTTATGGTAACTACATGACAAAAGGAACAGATTTTGAAAATGAAAGGATGATATTTACTTGCCATTTCTATGCTAGGTTAGGATTCCCATACTTTTGTCCAAGGGTCACTTATTTTTCCCTGAAAAGGTTTTTACGTTCAGTAACTTTTTTTAAGCATTTGAACCTTACAAGCAAGATTGAAATCGTAGGAGCAGGATATGAATAAAGCTGCTATTTTTACCCAAAACATGACCCATAACCTACAGTACATTTAGCAACTATTTTGTGTGTGAAAAATGTTATGACACTAATAAGATCATTTCTTCATTCTCATGCTAAAAATGTTAACATATCTATAAAAAACACACTGCTAGGACTGCAGAGGCTCCCTATTATGCATGTACTTTCCTAAAACAGATGACAAGGAACAGAATTCCCTGTTCATTTTTCATGCCACACCTCTGTAAATTTTCATAAGTGATCCACCATTCACGTGTATGTGCTGAGATATCATGATTGATATAAGAAAGGGCTGCCTGATGAAGGTTTGACCTATCATGGTGTAGCAGGATGCAAGAGAAGTCATTATATGGAATGAAAAGTAACCTTCTACCACTTCTTGCAAAATAAATATTCATGCTGTGTTTACTTACACCACTGACTTCATTATCCAAAAAATGACTTGCCACAGGAAGCCAAAGGAAGTCAAATATAAACATAATCTGTGTGTGTGTGTGTGTGTCAGACTCTGCCGTTGATCAGTCAGTCACGCAGGCTGGTGAGAGAAGGCCCGGTCACAGAGCTGAGGGATTTCTCTCTGAAAGAGACTGAAAGAAGTGCCTATATTCATCTCTTTAATGACTACCTGCTTCTCTCACTGCCGAAAGAGTGAGTCTGTCCATCCAAGCACATCATTCAGCGCATCACTTTTTTACAGTTTCATTTCAAATCATGTTATCTCATTGCTTAACAGCTATCCTGTCCATAATGTGGTACACTCTCTTCCCTCTGTGTGTAGAGGTGGGCGGTTTACAGTGATAGAACACGCTCCAGTGTCAGAGCTACGAGCTGAAAACTGCAGAGTGAAGCTCCACTCTCTGAAGAAGAACCTCTTCCGCCTGCACATGAGCCACAAGGCCCTGCTGTTGCGCACAGAGACACAGTAAGTATGGAAGAACAGAACGTGTGTTTAAGCCCTTTTGGCCATCTTGTAACTTATAATAAGTAGTTTGCTTTCACATGAATATGTGACCCAGTCACTTAAATGTATTTAAATATATTTTAGCATGTGAAAGAGTAAACTCCTCTTTTAAAAATGTATAGTTGCGGTTGTAAAAGCACATTGGCAGAGACACGTTCAAAATTGCTATAAAGTACATTAATGTGATTATTAAAGGGTCCATATCCTGCTTTTTCCTGCATTTTATTTTTTTATTCCTTGTGGTCCACTTTTATATGGTTTTATGCACCAATAATAACCATCATTTTCCAGCCTCTCTTTATGACTGTTTTTGTTACTGCGCCTTTAAAGTTCAGTAAATGATTTCTGTTCCAATTTTCTGCTCCGTATTATGTTGAAATCTCTTTCATTTCAGAGGGAACTGATGGATATATGTGAACCTATTGGTTTTTTAATGACAGGCAGATTAGTGTCCATACATGGACATTGGAATGTTTTATATTTAATGTACATATTACGTATATACATTGTACATAACATTATATATTATGTCTTTTCTTTCAAAAAATCCAGGCAACTTCGCTTTTTTAGGATATGAGTCCGTTTAACACCATAATACTCTAAATAGTCTTTATTATTAACCTGTTCCATTGCGTGGCAAACATTATTATAATTATTGTTAATACTACTACTACTACTACTACTAATAATAATAATAATAATAATAATAATAATAATAATTGTAAGTGCTGGTAACTACTTCTCTTGTCTTTGGGTCCACTTAATGGTGTGTTCATCTCTGAATTGTTTCCATCCATCTTGTTGCTGCCTGTCCTCTTCCGCTTTTACCTTTAGCTGTTCCAAGCATAATAAATTGTTTTTTCTCGAAATGTGCCCAGAATAAAACTGTGAGGCTTGATTTGGATAAGGATGCATTTGTTTTTTTCTTTGCCATTAAAAAGTACTCTCAAAAGTCAAAACCAAGGTTAAAATACTACTGACTGCTTTTTAATTGTCCAGTTTTCACATTCACATTATTCTGCTCTGTGTCATATTTCTTGACTGCTGGATCCTTTTTTGTTAATAATTGATCCAAGGAGGCAAAAGCTGCCCACCACATCTGCACCCTCACCATCAGTGTTAAACCTACTGGTATTTCCTGTTGTCATAACTATTTCTTTGACCTGTAGTCCCATTTTTCACTTAGATTTCACTTATTTTTCTTATAATAGGTCTTTCTGATTTTTGCCTACTGTTAACAAACTACATTGCTATGCGGAATAATCAGTTGTTTTGATTATTATTAATAGTCAATTATTTATTGAACATTGATGTATCTAATCCTAGTATCTTTTGTCATAGCTGTTCTCTACTTTGTGTTGTTTCTTAAAACAGCTGTGGTAAGAATCACTTCAACATAGCTTGTGTGGTTTACTGCTCCAACAGCAGAGCGCATAGTCTGGTCTGAAATACACCACATCTGATAATATTCCAGATATAATCATCAGTTAATACTGGTTATTTCTGTGTCTGCTATTCCTGCAGGGCTGATAAACTACGCTGGATTTCTGCACTCTCTCGTCCTCATCCTGAAGTCGACTTAAATGCCGCAAAGGGTATGGCTCATTTCTAATCCAAAAGGAAGTTGTTTCATTGAAGATCTATGCAATGACTCGATTGTTTAAATACTTTGCATTTACTCCATCACAGACATTTCTCAGATGCAGTGCATCAGAGCCTTCATTGCCCAGCAGCCAGATGAGCTCAGCTTGGAAAAGGCTGATGTCCTGTTGGTTCACCAGCAGAGCAGCGATGGTGAGGAAGTGGCAATTTCTGTGTAAAAAATATACACATTATCACAGGCTTGTGGGAAGTGCATGATTCACCAACAATGTGTGTAATCTTACCCAATCAGTCTGGTGTTTTAGAGGTTTTCCAGTGCAGTACAGTGGAGCTGACCATTATCACGCTCATTTAACACACAAATAAAGGGCAGTTTACTAAAGGAGAGATCTGAATGCTGGATAAATAGTCTTTCTATATTTGCTTTAGTTTGAGCACATCAAAGAAAAAGATTTTAAAAAATAAATAACGATTAAAGTTTTATTTTCCAAACTTTTGTTTAAGTACGTCACAGCTAGAGGGATAAAATGTGTGGGTTTTGGCATTATTCCCAAGATAGAACTATCTGTCACAAATATCATTACAAATACTTACAAGGGATGTTTTCCTTAAAATAAACATGTTTAATCTTTGATATGTTAGTACAAATTCACAAAGGCAATTGGTTAAAGGGCCCATATCCTATGTCCTTGTGAATTTATGTACCAAAAAGTATTTTTTTACATGACCACTTTCCAAACTCTTTTTATCCCCTAGAATTAAAAAGGCTGATTTTGTTACTGGGTTTAGGACTGGCACATGTAAATGATCTTTGTTCCAGTTGGCTGCTCTGTATTGTGCTTCATTATAAAAGCAATCCTTATCAAAGCTAAGTTGTGGGCTGAATATGCAGATATATGTAAACGTGTGTTTTTTTTGTGCCATCACAATAACACTGACTTCAAAAACAGTCTTGTTTTTTTCAGCTAAATTCACATATATGGGCTGTTTGGACTGAGGAGTAAATGGCAAATTTTGAAGCAAACAGTTTTTAAAAACTATACTTTTTCAAAAACTGTAAATGTAAAAATCTGTTTTCCATGATATGGGCCCTTTAAAACATTTTGAAAACCTAAGTGCCTGGCATTTGTTGTGCTGTTTTGTGTTAGTAATTTATAAAAACCATTGATTATTGATGATTGTTTCTACACTGGTTTGTGCAGGCTGGGTGGAGGGAACTCGTTTATCAGACAGACATCGGGGATGGGCCCCAGAGTCTCATCTGGAAACAATACACAGTCAAAAAGCTCGAGAGTGTAACCTGCTGGATGCCCTGAAAATTACAGCTGCGACAGCCACAGTGTGAAGCTCACTTGGAATAGTGCTGCACCTGTCTCGAAGAGACACGATAACCTGGTCAAAGGTCATGCAAGCAGATTCCGGTGCACTTCAATAGTGCGTAATGTTTCTGCTCCTAAACTGGACTCTTGGGACCCTTCTGAGCTCTGAACTCTTCAGAAATCACTGGAATATAAGCCCTGTACACTTTATGGATTTGGACTATTATCCTAGGGAACAGCATTAAATACATCAAAGAACCACAGGAGGTTTATGGTAAAAGGTTGGCTACTTCTTTTTAAAGAAGATTATATAGATTTTATGCATTGCACACAATTACTCTGCCTCTGTCTTAACGGTAACTTAGCAGAACAGTAATTAAAACAGACACAATACAAATGTGACCAACATGAAAAGGTCTTGGATTGTAGTTGTATCTGTTTCACTTGTATAGAACATTTATAAACCAATGAGATATTTACAAAGATGTATGCATAACATGTGCTCGTGTTCTTCTGAAGCCAAAATGTCAGCAAAACAACCCAATAGATATGCCATCAAAATTAAACAGCTGCTATATCTCAAACCAAGACTACAGTGATTCCAGTGCAGTGTAATGAAAAGTCATTTAGTATAGCTAAAACCTGTTCCAGTCTCCTTGCACAGCTCTAGTCACCTGACAAACTTGAAAAGAACAAAATGAATGCAGTACAATCTCATCCACAGAGAGCCGACATGGCTTCATGTTTTCGTTGTAACTAAGCAAGAGCACTGATTAATGGGGACTTCTTAAAGGGAATTCTATTTTAAACTGCCTGCATAATTCAATGTTGACATTTAAACAGTCATTCAGAGTGATTGGTGTGAAATGGTGCACTGCAAAGCAACTACCAATTCATATCTCTTTACAGTGGTGGCGATAGGAACCAGGGATCTTCTCTCAGCCAAAATCTTCTCTGAATTATCATAAGACCTTTAGCCACACTGGTCCTTTGTGGATAAGGTTTGGCACCTCTGCACTACACTGTCTTTTAAAATAGGAAACACATGATTTTGTCCCCATGTTTGCAGACATTGTTGGCTAATATTACAATACCGTAGCTAACATTACAACTACAGCAGGTATAAGTTACTTTGACAACAACAATGAGTAATATATTATATTATATATTTAAGAGTAATATAACCTAAAAGGAACAGTAACAGAGGCGAAAGGAAGAGTCTGGATAAACATGGTTCAGTAAGAAATCAATCGCTTTAGTGTCATATATAGTCAGACAATCAACAGGACATTTCCTTCTCTTTCAGCATGAGAAAAACAGCAATGGATAAATGGTTTCTTGGCTAGTCTCATAGAGAGATAAAACATGGAAATAAAAAAAATAAAACGAAGTTGCAGAAAATAACACTACAGCCATTAACCTTCACAGAGTTACGAGAGAAAACTAGACTGTACTTGAAACGTCTACAGATAATGATTGGTTCCTGAGGCGAAACTGAATCTACAACAGCCCCAACCCGTAATCAATGGTAGTGGACATCGAGATAACATCAGAAGTACAAGCAAATACATTATCTGATGAAGAGAATAACTGTGAGGTGATGAGTGCTGTGACTCTGCTGACATCTGACTTTCCCCTGAAATATGGAAGTCAGAGTAGCCGTGAGTAGTATGTTCTACAAACCCCCCTCCCCCCTTCCCACACACACTCGCACACACTCATACACATACACACACACACACACACACACACATTCTCTCAGATATTCATTCACAGATGCGCAAACACACATACTGAGCAAGGTCATCTGTGCACACACACAAACACATCTGAACTATGCGATACTACAGTTGTACCATTACTGGCTGTTCACGCATGAAGCCTGTTTCCAACTGCGATTCCACTACGGACTTTTCACATGCTCAACACTCAAGGGTGTCTAACAAGAGACAGGTCATGACACGTCAGGGATTTACATGCACTAACACAACCATGTTTTAGCCTTGAGGAAGTCAGGCCATACAGGCCTAAAGAAATGAGCGCCCATGTTGCTCTACGTTAGCACAGTGTCGAACCGTGTGCTCGTCCTCAGCACACCTCATACAACACTTTTCAGCTTAGGAGAGAACAGTTCATCAGTCAGTTAAGTGTTGAGAGAAATGTACAACCAAAACATACTCACAGACAATAACACACTGGCCTTCTGGAATGGAGTTAAGAACCCCTGATACAGTACGTCAGTACTTCAGAACAACACGTGACACCATAGAGCTAGTTAAAATACAGGACTGATGTCAAAGACTGAAGTATGCTCACAGATACAAGTGACAGTCTCTACCATAATGGCCATCTTGTGAGCATTCTCGAGGAAGCCCAGCTCTATGCGAGTGCGCATTGTCGTGAAGAACAGAGGTAATACAGTATGCTGCAATAGCAGGCTTGATTCAAAATACACCTGATCTGAACAGTAGAACGGTGAGGTCGGGAGTAGAGACGTGTGAGGGACACAGGGAATACAGTAAGGGATTCTACGATGCAGCAGGACACAAGTCACGCTCTCATCCAATTACCGCCCATCTGCTCCTTTCAGCCTGTGGGGAAGTTGAAAGGACATGGATATTAGAGATTAGATTTAAAATAAATAAATAGAATTACAATAGAATACTGCAATAGAATTACACTATGCCTCACGCCGGGGTAACCAAATCCATTAAACTGCAGTGTATATGTGTGTGTATGTTTGTGCGAATGAGTGTGCATGCACCTTACCTATAAGAGATTGGCAGCAGCAGGTTGTTCTTCTTCAATGCCTGCACTTTGCTGAGGGTCTGGGGGTCCAGAGCAATATAGCAGCGCCGGGCGTAGTCCAAGAGCTTCTCTTTGGATGGGTCAAACTCACCCACCTCCGCCAGCTTCTCTGGGGCCACTAGCAGTAACTCTGCGATGGGAGTAGTGGATGCTACTGTGTTGCGGTCCACACCATGGATCTGAAAGGCCTTGGACATGTTCTTCAGCCGCTGGTATGTTACCAGGATCTTCTTATAGCGGAACAACACACCAGCAGCATCTTTCACTGTGGGCAGAAAGAACGCACAAATGAGACATTGTACGGTTCTGATAGTCCTAGTTATAGATGGTAATAATATCCATAGGCTAAATATAGTTTATTGTCTTTTAATCCTGCTCCTGGGGGCTCACTTCAAATCTATGCAGAGCAATGGATCCCCAGGGGCAGGATTAAGACATACTGTTCTATAGTTATATAGCTTTTCCTGTCTCAGCCCAATTTTTCACTACTTTTTCAATCCCTATCCTCTTTCTAAAGGTGTAAGTTCATAACATAAGATATGTGATTAATTATGAACTTTTCTCACCTCTTTGTCTCTCTCTCCCTCTGGCTATTCTGAAGACCCTCCTCCTCTTCAAGGCAGGGTGCCCCCCACCTGATCTCGCAGAAGCTGCCATGTTCCGCAAAGCTATGTTTTCTGATATCACATCCCCTCCCGACATCATTTCCTCCTCTTCCAAGTAGCTGTCTTCCAAAAATTCTTCCTCATCCTCTCCCAAAAGTGAGAGGGACTCTGGGAAGGGAGGGAGCACTTTACATCAGTCTCCCATTCTTAACATCACAAGAGCTAGAAAGCCAGAGAATTTTATTCATATATACAAGCTAACATTGCTTAATTTAAGAGTACATGTATGTGTTAATACACAAACACACAACTTCTGTTGAAATGGCAGATTCTAAACTTTACGTTAATGTTATTAATTAAAAGATGAAAATAATAAAGATTATTCACTATTTTGTTTGGGGGCACCTGAAAGAACAATTTCTATGAAAGAAAACATCAAAGATAATGTAAAATTCATCTCCACTTGCGCACACACCTGGCAAGTCATTAATGGGTCTGTTGTTATTACTGCTGCTGGTACTTCCACCACCATGGCCCTGTAGGAGGGGCTGAGAGTGGGAGGGGCCAAACATGGAACTCATCTGAGCACTGACTGACCCGGAACCAGCGCTCAAGACCTTGGCATTGGTTGGGGCATGCTGGGGAGGTCTCTGCGGGAATGACTGACGGTTGGCTGAAAGCTGAACCTCTGCTTGCTGATCTGAAAAGTTAATTATTAAAAAAACTGTTAACACTGCTGAACATTAAATTATTGCCCCTTAGGATAAAAAAAAGCACAGACTTTGACCTGGTGATCTACATTAACAGTATAATTTACTTACAATCTATTATAGTAGTAATTACTATTATACCTAGTTATGTGTCCTAAGCATGTACCTGATTTCGTTAATTAGGCTAATTGTGTGGCACTCGTGTTTACAGCTCTGGTCTAAGGCACTTTAACAGTAAGACTGAAGTGCCTTAGACACTGTAACATTGTGTGCTAGTGGAGATTCTAAAACAGGAGTAAGAGATTTCTTACCACGTTCGTCTCGTCGCCTCCTCCACGAAAAACTGTGAGAATCATTACCTAAACAATGACATAAATAAACAACAAATAAATGACACAAGCCTTTCTGCTCCCCTTAGCCATAACTGAGCACATATAGGAGCACTGTCATTAGCTTAACTGCAGTTTAGAGTTTAAACTTTAGTGAGTCACTTGGATTCTTAAACTCAGTTGATGTGTCCTTGAAGACTGGTTTAATTGATAAATCTGTGTTTTACTAAGCTTTAAACCACAATGACTGTAATTAAAACATATATTTCAGTATTCCGCACTTAAGACTATATACCTTTCACAATGGGTTTCAGACGAGGTCAGTTACAGGGAAAATATAAAGTATTTTTAAGGTATTTAGATTTTTAAAGTAAATTAGGCCCTTAGGGGCTATGTAAAATGGTCCATGTTACTGATCACTGTGAACAGAATTTTAACATATTATTAAAGCAAGAGAGAAGCTGTGTATGTTCTCTGCCAGGATAAGAACCTCTGATTCAGGTTGTTCCACAGCAATCTTGGAATAAAAGTTTAAGTTAACACACAGCTGCACATTAAACCCCTAACATTACCAGTTTATCCAAAGCGGTGTTAAAACTGTGCCTAAACTGCTGCTAGGCTAATGAGTAATAACCACTAAAATGCTGCACAGATAAACTAAGATCATGGGCACCCCTGTCATATAACAGAAGAATGGGAGTATAGCATTCAGCTTTCTTTCACTGGCAAGCTCTCTCCATCTGTCCCCCTTTATTTCCCTCCCTCCCTCCCTCCCTCCCTCCCTCCCTCTCTCTCCCTCTCTCCCTCTCTCTCTCTCTCTCTCTCTCTCTCTCTCTCTCTCTCACCCTTGCTCTCCTGACTCTTGGTGGAGAAAATGAAGCGGTCAAGTTGGCAGCGCAGGAAGTCTCTCTCCTCTTCCAGGTCTTCAATGCGTTTCTGCAGCCACGAGTTCTTCTCCAGTGAGATCTGCAGCTGTGTGCGCAAGTTCGTTATCAGCAAGTAGGAACTTGCAGGAGCTGGAGGATCATTACCTGTGTTGGACATAAAGACAACCACACATTAATTTCCATATGTTCTGAAGAGCTATTTTTACATCCAGACAGAAAAGAATAAAAAATACTTTTTGTGCCCAAGCTTTTTTAAAAAGTTGGTAAAAATAAGGTAACCCCTATACTGTGTTGCATACTAAATGCTGGTCAGGTGTTCTAACTAAAAAAACGTAAGAATGAACCCTACTCGTCACATCTGAGGATGCAGCCAGCCTCTTTTAGACGAGAAGAAAAACAAAGTGGGGATGTTCTCTCACGTGTCACTGTAACAGTGCAGTATGTGCATTTACCCTTATGTTCTTAACACACTGTGGATGAAACCAATAGTTTGTACTCTATGCATACCTTTTTATCTCTGTGCAAAATCATGTTCATTCTTAGTTTCTCACTGAATGTACACAAAATTGTACAGAAGCAACTATTATATGCTCAGGCTCACCTTCAAAGCTCTGTTCGTTCTGGTTGTAAAAGCCTCCTTGCTGCTCAAAGTTGTTCTCCTCAAAGGGAATGGAGATTTCATAAGCGTCCTCGTTTTTGGGGGCTTTGGAGAAAAAAGAGAAATTTCAAAAATGTTTCTACATTTATGCATAATTCAACCACTGAGATGGAAACAAAGAAGTGGCACGATTTGTTGTGAAATAAAACATACTGACTGTTCTTGGTGGTGATGGGAACCAGAGGTTGCATCTACAGCACAAATACAGCCATTTTACTAACTATCAAAAATTTTAAGTGAACATTCAAGTATCTTCTGAATTAAATGGTGATAAATCTGTAAAAAAAATACATGTCCTGTATGTAACTTTTGGCTATGACTTTTTAAAATACATTTTAAGTGCATCAGGCATCAGATAACATATTCATAAACCATTTGCACTAGCTTTCTGTGAAGCAGCTTTTAGAGGAACACTCTGGACGTCTGGTTCCTATCACCACTGATGTGACTTTTACTCTCAAAACATGACACATTTTCAACATACAAGTATAATGTTTATAAATGTTCAGAGTGATTTTCACATTAAACTTTGTGATCCTGAAAGTAACAGTATAAATCTTTATACTATTGTTCCTTAAACTTCATGGACATTTCATATACAAACTGGATAGACAGACAAATGACATACATTCATATCAGTAGTATAATAGTAATAACAACAGCAATAACAACTGGAAGTGCAGAGTCCATGCATAAACTTTGAAGTTGGCTTGTCAATGTTAATTAATAACACATGATCAACTGAATAATGTTGCAATGCGATTGTTAGGTGATTGCTACGTGGTTGTTATGGCATCCCAGGTGGTTGCTAAGGTGTTCCTAGGTGGTTGCTATGGTATTTCAGGTGGTTGCTAACATTTCTAGGCTGTTGATATGTTATCCCATGTAAAGTGTAGCAGTGTTATTCCAGGTGGATGCTAGATTGAGGATAGGAGGTTGCTATGATATCCCATATGGTTGCTAGAGTGTTGCAAGGTTGTCACAACGGTATCTGCTGCAGTTGCAAAGAATGTAGGTGTGTGTTTGTATGTGTGTGTTTTGTCCGGTGAGTGTGAGTGCAATACTGTCTGTTTATTAGTGTGTTTATTAGTGTTCACATATAAGTGTGTATGAGTGTGTGCATGTAAGTACTGTGTAAATGCTGTGTAATAACTCTGCATTAGTGTGTTTGCGTGCAATGTCTATGGGAGAGATGTGTATTGTGACATCAGTATTGGGAGTTAGATTTGAATTTTTTGAACATACACTCCAAAAATGCACAAGCACACCTCACGGGTATACCATAGGGTCTACAATCTTGCAATGTTTTGCTGCTCTAGCTTGAAAGCTGTAAGAAGTGTAACGTGATAAAAAAAAACACAAAATTATGACAATAATTTTGACAAGTCACTATTTATGCTACAAGAAGAAAAAGAAAATAAAGAACAGTAAGTTCTTTCCGGACAAGCCACACCAGTAACAATAACAATAACAATAATAATAATAATAATAATAATAATAATAATAACAGTCTTACTTTGCAACTCCTGCGAACTCGCATGCTTCCTAGTGGCTGTTTCTGCCTCATTCATATTGCCTCTCTCCTGTGTGTTTTAGGCTGATTTCACATCAGGAAAAAAAAGAAAAAAGAAGTCATCAGCATATATTTCATACCTTTAACAGAGCTGAAATTTAAAATACAGCGTCCTAGTGTAAACACACTGGAGTAAAACATAATTGTGCAAGGAAAGCCTCTCTCCTGAGTGTTTTAGGCTGATTTCACATTAGGAAAAAACAGAAGAGAAGTCATCAGCATTTATTTCATGTCTTAAACAAGCTGAAATTTAAAATATAGTGGCGTAGTGTAAACATATGGCTGCAAAACATAACTTTTTATACTTGACACTGATACAAGTGTCAAGACTAAACATTATAAACACACTGAATTATAAACTTAAATCTGTTCGGTTACAAAAGGAGACTTTAGCAGTAACTTTAATATACTTCAATATATTATATTAAAATACTAACACCAGTGACTGCACACATTGTGATTATAGGCTTAGTAAGTGTGCAAAAATGCACCAAAACATAAACATAACTAAAGAGGAGAGCACTGTCCACACTGGAAACACAGTGTTACTTTACTAGGTAGCACCTAGGTAGCTTCTTCTTCCTTTTTTGCACTGGTTACCTCCAGTAGATAATAGTCAGACCTGTCTGGCATGCACATACGGACCCTGAGCCCTTTACCAGCTGAGAGACAGGCTGCTGCGGTTTCAGGATTCAGGAGAAAATGAGTAACGTTAGCTGCAGCCTGCTTAGCTGCCGTTCATGCAAATGAAGTCTTTTCTGCATTTCTGAGAATGAGCGACACTGTGCACAAACCGTTCCCTGGTCTCTGAGCGTCTCTGCCGTGCGCATAAACAGCCCTGCTCTCAGTGCTCCGCTGTTTTTGCGCACATTTGCTAAAAAGCCGCGGCCGCAAACAATAACAATTAAATGTCTTTCCCCAGTACAGTCGTCACCCTCCATAAAAAAATGACGTATTTCCGGATGCGCGCGCCCATGCGCGCGCGCGTGTGTGTGTGTGTGTGTATGTATACATGTGTGAGAGTGTGCATGCACGTTTGGTGTGTGTGTACATGTGTGAGAGTGTATATGCACGTTTGATGTGTGTGTGTGTGTGTGTGAGAGAGAAAGAGTCTGCATGCACGTTTGGTGTGTATGTATGTGTATATGTGTGTGTTTGTGTGAGAGTGTGCATGCACATGTGGGGTGTGTGTCTTGCGATTTATCTCTCTGCTGGAACCAGATGTCCCCATAATGAAATACCAGGAATATCAGTAGAAGTGGGGACATTTTACTGGTCCTCACAAAGAAAGGTGATGCCTTCACCACTTGTTTGGTCTCTGTGACTGAGGTTGGTGTTCAGGTTAGGTGTAGGTGTAGAATTACTCTGACCCAGCTTTACACAAATCAGTGGAATACCCTCACACATACAGTAATACCCAACATATGTGAAGTGTCTGTTTGTCATATGTGAACACACCACAACACAGCACAGCACACAGTGTGAACAGCACGAAATTGTTCTCTGTGTTTAACCCATTCACCAAGTGAAGCAGTGGGCAGCCAGTGTGTGGGTAGGGTACCTTGCTCAAGGGTACCTCAGTGGTGCCACTGGCAGTCCTGTAATTCAAACCCACAACCTTCCGATTGCAGGGGCAGATCACTAACCATCAGGCCACCAGCCACCCCATATATATATATGTGTGTGTGTGTGTGTGTGTGTGTGTGTGTGTATGTGTGATTATGAAATGGGTGGGTTTATGGTAAAGGAGTGGGGGTTGTGATTTTTTTTTTTTAAATATTTAACCTTTTGAGCTTAGACTACAACTAAATGACTAACTCAGAATAATTAAAGTTCACTCCTTATTTTGTTAAGCGATGTGCTGTGTCATTAAACCTGTCTTACCAGTTATCTGCTTAGGACCAGACAGAGAGAGAGAGAGAGAGAGAGAGAGAGAGAGAGAGAGAGAGAGAGAGAGAGAGAAAAAAAAAATCAAGCCAGCAAGAAAGAGATAGCGAGAAAGACTAAAGGAGAAAGAAAAAAGGAGAACGAAATAGATAGATGGATAGATAGACAGGGAGACAGACGGACAGACAGGGGGCTGTTAGGTAACAGATAAACACAGGTAAAGGTGGATCTGGAAAGGTTGTCATTTTTGGAAAGAATAAACTGACAGGTGAGTAACGAGATGAAATGGTTTAACAGAGATTTGTTTACGTGTTTTCAGAGACCGCCTGTAACGTAGAGCATTTTTCCTTGTGGTGCTGCTTTTTAATAACGCCCAAAACTGCATACCACCATACTAAATAGTGTGTAAAAAACCAGTATACCACCACTCCAAGTGCATTTGTTGGTGTGGTATTTAAAGTATAGTACTGTGCACAAGTCTTAGGCACCTGTGGAAAAAATATTTAAAAACTGTTTATATGAGCAGTGTTTTTTCACATTGTTATTACTAAACATACAAAATAAAACTAAAAAGAATGAATACAAAAATATTAGAGAGTAAATAGTGATTTTGGATACGGTGATGGTGATCAGGGAGTTGCCCCTGTGATTAGAAGGTCATGGGTTTGAATCCCAGGACTGCTAGTGGTACCGCTGAGGTACCCTTGAGTAAGGTACCGTCCCCAACACACTGCTATCCGGGCGCCCCCATTGGTGGCAGCCCACCTGGTGAATGGGTTAAATGCAGAGAAAGAATTTCACACTGTGTGCTGTGCTGTGCTCATGTGTGCCACCTTACTTATATCAGTGTGTTCCTTGTGGAAGCCCAGTATTACCTGTAGTTACCATCAGAAACCTGGTTTGACTCAATCAGTACTTCATTAATTTAAATCAGGAGCTGCTTATGGAATCCAAGCAGTAACTGGAGACATCAAGAAGAAATCTGGAACCAAATCTGTGTTCTCCTTATTATCTCCTTAACATCAACTAGTTTTTTTTTTTTACTTTTTATTGCTTTCTTGTTTGTTTGTATTTATTCTAAAGTTAACGTTGCTAGCAGAAAGACACTATCACATGCTGAGAAAAATGGTTTTAAACAATTACCATAGGTGCCTAAGACTTTTTCACAGTACTGTATAGTAGTATGTAGTTTTGGATGCAGTCTTTTCTCATATCCATCTGATGCAGTTGAGTGTAAAGTCTGACTGGTTTTATCTTTGTAACCCATTAACAAGTTGATAGCCATGTGTATAAGTTAATGGTCACTGAAGTACTTGTGTGTTTTGTCTTGCCCTGCCCCCTGATCTTTATCCACGTTTTATTCAGGTCATGTCAGCTAAGAATGAAGGCTTGGCTCACTGTAAATTTGTCCTGGTGTTTGCCGTCTTTATGGATGTCCTTGGGATTATTACTGTCTTGATTGGAGTCTTTGCTCCACTAGAGGTTAAGGGTCGTGAGTTTGGTGACCTGCTGGTGTACTCCGGCGCGCTGCTGGTGCTGCTGTCGATGGCAGCCTGGGTTATGTGGTACAGCGGCAATATTGAAGGCCTGGCCTTGGAAAAGGAACTGGGATTTAAACGGAGTCCTGTGGATCGCCTGGCTCGTTCACTCAGTCGCCGCATACGCAAGAACCATCTCAGTCACGCCACACCCTGACCTCTGAGCTCTCAGTCTGTGAAGTGTCAGATCTTCTTCACAACAAATTCCAGAATGATCATGTCTTCAGGAGCAGGAGATTTTGTTGTCTGGTGCCACGTTATTTGCAGACAATATGATGTATTTCATACACTCAGAATTACATACCAAATTCCCTAAAACTGTTACTGTATTTAGCAAGATCTAGTATTATAAGACAATATAAATGAAAGACTGCCAATAAAAAATGTTTCATCCCCACACTCAAAACAAGCACACTTACAGAAGTTAAAATTCTCATCATTATTGTTAACTTGCACTGAATTGTATTGTACCACACTGAATTAATGTCTACTATTCTGCTTATTTTGACTACTTTGTTACAAGTCTCTGCATATTGTATACTGCTCCATGAATTAATAAACATCCATAATATTTTAGTAACACCCATCACTTGAAGAGTTACCATTTACTACGAAACCAAACGCCTTAATTTTACCCCTTAAAATTACCTTAATTTTGACCTTAATTTCCCATACAGGAAATTAAGGAAAATTAATGGGAAAAGTGCACAGATTAGGACTGTTTAAGGGGCAAAACTACTGAATTTTCCCCTTTACTTTTTCAAATTTGCCCCTTAAATAATAGAACCTCCTGAATTAACGCCTTAAATTTAAGATTAAGAGGTTTCACACTCATGCCTTAAATCTAATTTCAGATAAAATTAAGGGGTCAGTTTCACATATTAATGGCCACTTAATTCAAATGAAGGGGTTTGGTGTATTTTCAGGGGTAAATTAAGGTCGGGTTAAGCACATTTTAAGTACATTGTGTTTCATGGTGATTGTTATAGAATTTATTACCTCTTCTAGTCAAAAATCAATGACTCAAAAATGGTTTGGTTTGCACTTAAACACCATAATCTTTCAGTCTGTGTGCTATGTCCTAAGCGCGTATATAATAAACATCATAATGTAAGAAAAAAAAAGGGATTCAAATTATTCAAGTTTCAAATAGAACACTTGATGTTTTTTAATAAAAATATTGCATATTTTCAGAAACATCTCTCATCACACATTCTTTCTGTTCCTGTGAAACATACACACCTCACTCACAAATACTGCAAAATCTCATCATGGGCAAATCTCTTGAGCAAAAATCACTTCACATTACAAAGATACCAAAGACATACAGTATGTTTCCAGTTAGGGAAAAAAGCAGAACATTAGTTTGATTCACTTGAGATGTACTATGTATCCTGCCTCATCATATTTAACAAACACTCTACCTGACAACAACTTCAATTAATCAATCAGCACAAACCTGCATTGTCACTCAGCTGGTAAACCAGATCGACACAGTATGAAATGACCTCTGTTTGCATAGACCCATCACAAAGGCCACTGTGCTCATATTAGCAGCTTCACATGAAGAGCAATCTTAAACATCTCCACTGTTATATTTTCATAAGGGTGTCTGCCAAATGCCCTTTACATCAACTGCAAATGTGAGATTCTGCCCAGATGTTGTTTAAAAAAAAAATCCCCTTTTGAAAGATGATACACAACAAACACGCAAGACTGCCTTTCATGAAAAGCAATCAGAAACATATCAATGAGATGACATGGTATCAATAAACATAGCTTTCAATCACATAGTCTGGTGCAAATCAGAAACGAAAGAAAAAAAATAGCATTTTGAATATGAATACAATAGAATGATATTCCAGTGATGAGGCTGATCTTCCAACACAAAATAAAACAAAAACGAGGAACAAAACTGCACCACACAGCAATCAGCATCACTCAGTAAGACACAGGAAGCTGATGCACATCACTTAAGGTCTAATCACAAAAACATGACAAAACTAGGTGTGGCTCAGTAAAAAGGGGCATTGTCTGCACCAGAAAAAAAGAAGACAAGGAAGTCCTGAGTGCTACAGGAGTACAGGTAGTATAAGTAATGCATGTGTCATGCCTGTTTGCATGATTTATTACCAACCTTCGTGTTGTTGAGGGGAGAAACTAACAAAAGGAACAGAGGCAGGTGCAGAGGAAGGCAAACGGTGTAAAATGGGCTTTATATCCAAACAAATAAGAAGAGCTGAGCCAGATAGCAAAGCTATAAATAAAACCATCCTCAAAGAGAGGAGCTAGGAATGGGCCGAGCTGGGTTCTGCCAAATGATCATGTGACTCCTTTCTGACCGCTGTAGAACAGCCTCACCAGACCCGTCACTACCATCATCTCCTGAGGAGAGAATTTTACACATTACGTATTTATCAAGTGTGTTGCAAGCATAGTGCCACTGTTATATCCATTTACTGTAAATCCATTTATCAATTTTTACACCATATGTCCTTGTTTCAACATTTCATGATTAATGAATCAATAAAAATGGTCTAAAATGATTCTGAAAATGTCTTTATGCTTAAATGTAGATTTAAGTAAGAATGTTTTCCCCCTGTGATAAATGTTTGGAGATACAATGTTTTTTTACAACAGCAAGGATATTACTGCAGAAAGATGGGCCAAGGCCTGGACAAAGTACAGGGTAAGTCAAAAATCAATTAAGTTTCCAATTTAATTTTATTTATATATAACGCTTATCAGATACCAGATAAAAAGTGGATAAGATGACTGAAGTTAGATCTCATCATCATTATTATTATGAATTAGATCAGTGAGGGTATCTATGATGTACTGAAGATGGAAGATGGATTACATACAACTTCACTAGCCTTACCAATATTTAGGTGGCTCCTGACTTTGGACTGTATTGTGTAAAGGGGCATTTGGCTGACGCCCTTATCCAGAGCGACTTACAATCACTAGTTACAGGGACAGTTCCCCTGGAGCAACTGAGGGTTAGGTGTCTTGCTCAAGGATACAAGGGTAGAAAGTGGGGGTTTGAACCCGCGACTCTGTGGTCATCGGGTTCACAGGCAAGTGTTTTACCCACTAGGCTTCTACCACCCAGTGTGTGTTGTATGTGTTACTATGTATATTGAGTGGGGAATGGTTAGTTTAAGTTAGGACTAGGTTACAATCAGGTTAAGGTTATCACTGGTTAAGGTTCGATGTGGTATATTTAAACAACATATTGTCTTATATGGACTACAGAGTGTTGGGTTTAGGATTACTCACCAATACGGAAATTGATGTAGCCCTCTCCTCCACTGAGGATGAGGTGAGAGGTAGGAGCAGCACCATCTGCTGTTGCAGAGATCCCACGGCAGCCTGGCCAAAAAAGCATCAACAAGAGGATAAAGGGATCATGCTGAGCTACATGTGCAGGCATAAGAATGTGTGAATAATATAAGAGAAAACTGAAAACACTTGGAAAAAAGCTCATTAACCTGGAGCAGAGATGATGAATTTAACTGATTGTCGGTGCCCATGGAAACACAACTGAGTTGAAGCCAAAGAACAGTATGGGATGGAGGACTCTGAACCTGACAATAAAAAACACACCAAAGAGAAGCAAAAACAAGGTCAGGGGATTTTCCATTTTTAAGGAAAAATTTAAGAGCTTCAAAGAAAGGGAAAATACTAAACTAAGGACAAAACTCTACTTTGTGCAAGGAGACACCAAGGTGATGCCCAATATCAACAGCTCATTTAACAGCATTTTTAGGTTTTATTATTTTTACTTACTGAGTGACAGCTGGACAGTAAAAATAGCACCACTTGCTGTGCCCAACCACAGTCGTCCACTGACCACAGACATGGCAGTGATCTGAGGTGAAGAAAGGGACAGGAATGCAGAACCTGTGAGAGAGAGAGGAGTAGAGAGATAATATAAGCATTTAGTTTCTTCAGTGTAATTTCAAGTCTTTCCCAACCCTGGAGGAGAGGCACACTGCCCTGAACATATTAGCGCTTTTACTGCTGACACACCTGACCCAACTAATCAGCTTGTTAACAACCCCTTGCTGAGCTGTAATGGGTGTGTAAGAGCAGGCAAATCATCGAAGTGAGCAGGGCAGTGTTCCTTCAGGACCAGAGTTTTGGATGTCTGTGATAATTTAAGGAGATATCAATGATGTGTGACAAATACACAAAGTTAAACTCACCTAGAGCTTTTGTAATCATGGAAGAGACATCAACCTCCTGTAGTGGATGTCCAGTAGTCCAGTCAAAAAGCCTGATGGTAGGGTCGAGTCGACAGGATGCCCAAACTCCACTTCCTGCTGCACATAGGAACCGCACTTGCTGCTCACTCCGAGGTGATACTGAAAATAATTTCTAAAGCACAATAGCGCGAAAGTGCGAGAGAGAGAGAGAGAGAGAGAGAGAGAGAGAGAGAGAGAGAGAGAGAGAAGAAAGCAGAAAACAATGACACCTAGCAAAAAAACTGTGTAAAAGTATAAACCTATTTCAACTCATACCTGGTACTTCAGCTCATACCTCGGTTTTCCGCTTCTCAATGTCAATCATGTAAACTTTGTTCCAGTATCCCACCCAGAGACGTCCGTGCTTTGCTAGGCAACAGCGAATGGGCTGCAATTGAGATGTGGCTAGTGAAACTTCTGCATGTGACTGAAGATTCCATCCACCTACAAAAGCAATAAATGGATGTTTTAAATTATTAATTGTTCTAAATGCACATAAGACTAGGAGCAAAAAATTTAACACAATAACTGTACAACCGAGGGTACAGACCTGAACTATGACTAAAAAATGCAAGCATCCCATTTCCCAATCCAGCAATCACCAGACCCGGTGAAAACCTAACAGAGAAAATGCTTTATTAGTAACTGCATGATCTTTGCATCTCCAAAAAAAAGACAGAAAAAAGAGTTATGTTTTAAACTTACGTAAGAGAATGCACTCCCTCTGAAAGACTGACAGACTGCAAACAACGGGTCCTAGAGGCAGAGGCTGAATAAACCAGTATACTGATGACAGCAAGAGAAAAATAGAAGACAAAGAGGAATGTAATTAAAATATGCACCAACATAACTGAAATATTATTTGGTAAACAACTTTAATTTTTTTTAAAAATAGAAAACAAATTAAACTTACTCTCCACCCTGTGTTCCGATCCATACAGTGCCAGACGTTATCCCTGAAGCATAAGATGAGTATGGGGTGAGTTGCAAGCAAAAGCCAGTCTAGTGAACAGGCACAAATACCTCATTTAAACCTGCATCTTGAGTATCAGGATTGTATCTGGATGAGGCCAAGCAACATAAAAATGTTAACACATCCAAGAAGATTTAATTCTGTAAAATACTTTGGATGAGCCAGGTAAAACACCAGTTTAGTTAAACTTAACGTCATACCTTCATTTTTACCACCGTCTCTCTACAATACATTGTGTTTTAATGCATGTGGTTCATGACTACGATGACACAGGGGGATAATTGTTTTTTACAGTGTCTTCTTGAAAAACTGACTGTGTTGTGCAACACTGGGCTTTAATTTGAACAGAACAGAAAACAAAGAGCAGGACAGGCAACTGGCAGTTGTATACGAGCTGGTTTGCATATTACTCACCACACAGTAATCAGACTTCATTCTGGTTGACCAGAGATTTGACTATCAAATGTAAATGCATGTGGCTAAAATGTCATCAGGATACAGTGACCAGTAGAAATGGGGTCAAAGACTTAGTCTGAGCATGATTTTGCCACAATCCAGAACCAAGGATCACTCCTTGTCTGGAAATCTGGCCACAAAAACAAATCTAAGAAACTCACATTATATAGATGAATGCGAAGATGACACTGGTGGCATATTGTCACTGTAGTAAGAAAACTACTCTGAAACTTCATAAATTAACATATCCAATGAATAAGATTTTATTCCAAGTAAACTTGGACCAATTCCAAGTTTACTTGAAAGGGGGGGAGTCAAGGGGTTTTCTTATGATGACATTTATGTCAATACAACAAAAATATTTCACAATACTTCAAGTAACTGATGATCCACAATATCACATTGTGTTTATTTCACATATATAATGTGTGAAATATATAATATCTGAAATATATATGACATACATTTATTTCCTAGAAGACTTGATAAGTTAGAACAGGCAAAAACATGAATACAAGGGTTTAGACTTGTGCATAAAAGGATTTTTATTTAAGGTTTCACACAGGGCTGATTATGCTCCCTTTCTAATGAAACATATTCTTAATATGTTATGATATCCCTGAGACTCTCAAAAAAGCACTGTGACATATTGTGAAATACATATATTTCAGCTATTCTGAAGCATGCATTAATGCCTGAACTGACCAGTGGGAGGGACAGCACAAATGCACAGAGCCGGAGAGGTGGATGGGAGGCTGAACTGGTCCAGGACGGTATTGGACCGTGCCGGGTCAATCACTGTGATGTCACTGCTGGATGCAGGTCCAGTGATGGTCCAGACAGAACACTGAGATGGGAAGGGGTGTGGAATGTGTATGAGAGTGAATGACCGGTTGTGACATGTAGAGAATGGTTGAAAGCTGTGATTAAATCAAGGTGTGATTTGCAAAAACTGACTCAGGACCACTAATGATATGTATCAAGCATCATGGAACTAAGGTGCTGATTTATAATGATTCAAGTTCTCTGTGTTTCTTGAGATATTGCTCATGTAGAGCAAGTATATAACTACCTGTCTGTAGGCTTATTTGCAACTGATACACAGCAATCTGATCCAAAGTCAGTTCTGAATGATCAAAACATGTACATACGTTCTGCTCTCCTGAAATCTCTGGTGGCACTGCTACAGCACAGGTCAGCTACAGAAAAGAAAAAGGAGAAGGACAATTTAGTAAAGAATTTAAAATTCACTAAACACTTATTCATCAAGTGCTTTGGTTAAAATTAAAACTCTAAAAGATTAGTAATAAATAGCACATTTCACTGTAACACTAATGGATTTAGATTCAATATATGCTCTGGCCTGAGCATAAATCAGTAAGGAAAACACATCTTTCTTCCTCAAGAAGACCCCAATGAACATTGTTGTTAGTCATTTCTAAAATTAAGTCATAGAAATAGACTGATTGCAGCGTGTTTCTAAATGGTCAGACACAATATGACAAACACGTTCACATAATTACATTGTAGAATTATGCAGTTATTTGCTAACAATGTTATAATAACACTGGTTATTAATAACATTTCTAATGAATAACATTGGTCTTCTGTCTAGTGTTTTGTAGGCAAAAACAACAGAAAAAAACATTCTGGTCTGAATATTCAGCATTTTCAGCCATGTTATACCCACAGACACAAACTGTTGCCTTTACATTGCAGAAGTGTAATTTTTGGGCTTTTTTAAAACTAAGCAACACATGGTGACTTGTAGGGATGGTTCTTGAGACCTGGTTCCAATTTGTCCTATCCATCGGAACTGTATACTTCCAAATTTCCGATTCCTTTCATCAATGCCTGCATGTTTTTCTGACAGTTGTGCTTTGTAAAAACTCATATTTAATGGTGTTTAACTCTGCATCTATGTTGCTGAAACCTTCAATAAGAAGCAGTCACGGCTGAGAAGAACAGTCCAAGAGTGGCTTCATTTCAAGATGAAAGATGATAACAGTACTATTTGCAATATCTGTAAAATGATCATTTCAAATTTGGGTGGAAACGCCAGCAAAAAGTCTTTCAACACAGCATGGGCTAAAATTCCAGGTATGCCGTAACCGAGGGCAAATTTCCAATGTTATAACAACATTAGCACATATAATGGCACATAAATGTATCATTTTACCTGTATTATGTTACCTGTATTATACCTGTATGATGTTATTTTTACTTAATAAAAACAACCCAACTGCAATTAGCTTTTTATTACCTGGAATGCCCAATAAAAAAAAAAAAAAAATTTAAAAAAACATGATTCATGAAAATTGGAGAAAAATTGAGTTTTTCATTTTAATTAACTCTTCATTTGTTTTCCAAGGTGTATCCTTATAATTTAACACATTCAAATTTTAATAGGCAGATATTCTATACCGTGTTTAGACAACTGCGACAATGCTGAAAACCTAGGCAGTCCCGCCCCCACAGAAAATTGATCAGGAATCGATAAAGACCCAGAGTAATAAGCAGAATGTCATCGGTATCAATCTTATCAGTTCCCATCCCTAGCGACTAGCTACTATTTGTGCTGTCAGCACAAACATTCAGCAGTTCTCAAATGTAGCTTGGTAACCTGATCACTTACCAAGCTATCAATCTGTGCATTATATTATATTGCCAAACTGATATTCAGTGGGAACGTTTGATGCTGATTTGTTAGGTTAATTACACCCTTCTCCTCTCACTGACAGCATAGTCTTGATTTTAGAATTCTTACAATGAGGAAGGGGTGTGAGGCAGAGCTGGCTCTAAAAGAAAATCCTAGATATGAGTAAAACATACATTATATGGACAAAAGTACTGGGACACACCTCTTAATAATTGAATTCAGGTGGCCCCTTACTTCCAGTGAAAGGCAGTCTTAATTCATCAGCATACCAAGAAATTTTGGACAACGCCATGCTTCCAACTCTGTGGACAGTTTGGGGAAGAACCTTTTCTATTCCAGCATGACTGTGCTCCCATGCACAAAGCCAGGTCCATAAAGACATGGTTGGGCGAGTTTGATGTGGAAGAACTTGACTGGCCCGCACAGAGCCCTGACCTCAACCCCATCCAACACCTTTGAGATGAACTGGAACGGAGATTGAAAGCCAGGCCTTCTCTAACCAACATCAGTGCCTGACCTCAGAAATGAATGGGCACAAATACCCACAGAAACACTCCATTATCTTGTGGAAAGCGTTCCAAGAGGAGTGGAAGCTGTTACAGCTGCAAAGTGGGGATGCGTCACAATACTTTTGTCCATATAGTGTATCAGATACATACAAAAAGCAGTGGTGTAAACTGACCAGCAATAAATCTGACCTTAGCAGAGGGATCTCTTTGGTCAAGCATTCTCAACTGTGTGAAGAGAGGCACGTCTTTAGGCTCGAAAGGTGGGTCAGAGTTCTGGTCCACACACACACACACACACACACACACACACACACACACACACACACACACACACACACACACACACACACACAAAATTTGATTAAATACAGAAAATATATACCATTTCAACAATTTAATGAGCCTTAAATGACTGACAGATAAATGTAAGTGTGCACAAACCTGTGAATTTATGTGCGAAAGGGGCACGCTCCAGCCATACATCTGCTGTTTACCCAGAGCTCTCCACACATGAGAGCGGATCTCTCGGTAGAGCTCCTTCCTCCTGTGCCTGGGAGACAGGGAAACCCTGAAAAGAAAAGAACAAATCACTGCTGCATGTAGTCCAAAACAATTTTTGAGCGAAGTAACAGTTCCCTGATTACGAGATTCACTGATTCACATAGGATAAAATATCTGTTTCCTGAAATTACTCCAGAGACACCAGACTGAAATTTCATGACCCTATTGTAGATATCAGCATGACAGGTGCAAAACGCTTTACATGCACACACAGCAACTTGTCGTGTTACTGTAATGAAATAAAAGAACTATTATTACTGAGTTATTACTGAAGGGAACTCTGGAGTATATATGTGTCAGACAAAAACTAGACACTGCAGATTTGTAATTACTCAAATTACAGCACCGCCCACTATAAAACAAATTCAGCAAGAAAAGGACAACAGACAGCGGTGCAATAATTGGTTTGTGGTAAGAGGAAAAGAATATGGAATTTGCATAAGTACACTCAACAAAAATATAAACGCAACACTTTTGTTTTTGCTCCCATTTTTCATGAGATGGACTTAAAGATCTAAA
>JBBPCZ010000007.1:11607853-11618696 GCA_037974445.1 Brycinus macrolepidotus
AGAGAGAGAGAGAGAGAGAGAGAGAGAGAGAGAGAGAGAGAGAGAGAGAGAGAGAGAGAGAGACACACACACACACAGTCCTGTTATCTTTTTCATGGAAAGTTGCTTAGAAAGACTATTAGCATACTGACAGACAGATAGAGAAGATAGAGGAAAGAGTGCTTTCTCACTGCACAGAATACTATATTAACGTTTTGTCTAATTTAAGTCTCTTATCTCCACAGGCAGCTGCTATGTCAGGAAGAGTGTTTCTACTGCTGGTATTCTCTAAGCGCACTAAGTCACAGTTCACTTCCTTTACGAATGGCAGCAAGGCAGTATTGTCTTTATCAAAGGGGATGTTCTTAAGAGTATCTCAAGCAGTGAAACATTCATCTATTTAGTACATGCACAATTACAGACATTCTTGTTGTAGTTAGAAATACATAGTCTGGAATATAATAGAAAAACATTGGATATAGGACTAGAAGTAAAAGTTTTTAGATGAGTTACCTGGAGTTCTGAGTAAAGTTTTCCCGCCTCCTCGCTTACAATGTTTGGATCCAGTTCCAGTTCTCCTGTTCCACTCAGTAAACTTTCACCACACTCCATTTCTGTTTCTTCTTTTCGGTTTCCTTTTCAGCCACTTTTTTCAACCTCTGATTTGAAGCTTGCCTGGACGTCACACTTCTCACCTCCTCCAAAAGATCCTCTCTTTACTTTTTCCCTTCAGACTGCATGTCTTGAGCTTACTCTGTCCCTTTCACCTCAAAATGTTTTCAGCTTTAAGAGTGTCTACCAACACATACCCTCCTGACTCTAAATCAATAAATATCTACCCTACTGAAAAAACTAGTTTACAAAAGTTGCAGCACACTTCCTTTTGCTTCGCCGTCATCCATTCCATACTTCTTACAAACACTCAAGACTCTGCGCAAAAAATCAAGCATGCTGCACTGAATCTGAGACAGGCCTAGCTAATATCCGGTGGGGTTTTGGTGTCCATTCTGCAAAAGAAGAACAAAATCATTTCCCTTTTTCTAATTTTAATTCAGATTCAATACATGAAGCACAGAATCTTGAACATAACAAATGAACCACTGCAGGATTGGTGCAGTCCTATGATTATCCCCGTAACATTTGTTTAAGTGACTATTCCATAGTATTCATCGTCATGTAGCTTCCAAGTCTAGTGAAACATCTTGGATTCAGAGTAAAGGCAGCCTATTTGGAAAGTAGTGCAAAGATACTTAAGTCTGGTTCAGTTGCATACATCTTACAACATTTGTGGGGGCTTATGTATTAAAATAGTCATAATTCATTTTTATACAACCATTTTCCACTCCCTTATTGCCCACCCCCCGGACTCAACCAGGCTATTTTTGTTATTTTGCCTATGCCTATATAATGATGTAAATGATCTCTATTTACATTGGCTGCTCTGCATTGTTCTTTGGGTTAAAACACTCCTAAAAACTTGTATGTAAACTGAGGGGCTAAACTACTCTAGACTAAATAAGCATATATACGCAAATGTCAAATTTTCATACAGTGCCCGAGGAGCAGTGTGTGGGGACCTTGCTCAAGGGTACCTCAGTGGTGCCACTAGCAGTCCTGGGATTTGAACCCACAACCTTCCAATTGCAAGGGCAGGTCCCTAACCACTAGTACACCAGTTCCCCCTTTTGAGGTTAACCATGTGTCTATTATCTAGATAGCCATGCCACTAAAAGTAAACATTGTTGTATGAATAAATATCAATACCGGCATATCGATACAGACGATATGTCGATCAGTACTATAAGTGCTGCAGCCTAATAACACACTAATTGCTGTTTTGTTCACTTAAGCTAAGACTTAATGAAAGTGTCACATCGGTTAAAGCCCACAGCGTGAATACAGAGACTGACAAGTTACTACAGAGCCCAGATTTGACAGCTTAACACCAAACGACAGGAAACGCAAGAGGTGGCATAATGTAGGTGTTTGAAAACAGATCCAGCAAGGCCCAAACATGCTAAACCCAAACAGACACTCAGGGCTGGAGCCGAAGACACCTTGAACTTTCACCGTCTGTCACTCAGACGTTTCGACAGGGAACAAGGAACATATAGGCAAAACAACAGAAATGTCATCTCACCTCTACCTCGTCTTGGTGCCTGGTTAACTGTTCCGTTTCTCCTCTGTTCTAAATTTCCAGTCTTTGGGTCGGCTGGAGATATCAATTACTCTAAACCTGGTTCGAGAACAGAGGGGGCGGGGACATGACGGTAAGAAGCATGATTGAGTCCCGTCTCGACCAATCAGAGCAGTCGATTGAGCACAACAACCAATCAGAATGCAGAGAGGGCGGGGCGGGGCGAAAAAACTTTGCTGAAACTTGAACACCGACACGTGATTTGAGAAGGAGGTAAGGTGCGTCATGTGACTCTGAGCAAGAAAAACTCAATAGTTGATTAAATTCTTGGCATTTCGGACTGTCTAGCGGTTCCTTATAGACGATCAAAGGTCAGATGTTGCTCCCTCGATGTTGTCGATTATAGAAGTCACTTTAAAAGGGTAGTTCAGTTCAGGACGGACGCCAGATTATCATGTTTCAGCTAAGGTAGAGGAACACCACCTGGCTGCAAGCCAGTGAAGCACAGGACAGTTTTCAGTCGAGGAACAATGATCAACAGGTACTACAACCTTGCTGAGTTAATAGAAAAGAAGAGCGTTTAACTAAGTATCAAGGTTTGTTTATAAACAGATAACTCGACTCCCCTATCTCCCCTGTAGTGTACACACTGTTACCAAGGTTACCAACTACAGATACACTACATGTCCAAAAGTTTGTGGTCACCTGCTTATTTCTCAGTAAAGGGCATCCATAGGGAGTTTGTCCCCCTTTGCCTCTATTGTTCCAGGAAAGCTTTAGACTTGATGTCAGAAAATTCCTGTGAGGATTTGATTGCATCAAAGACACTAGCGAGGTCAGATAATAATGCTGGATAACTAGTTCTGGTTTACAGACATTCAGAGCTCTTAGCATTGGATCGAGCTCCATGAACTCCAGAGAACACAGTTGCACTCGTAGTGCTGAAGGGCTGTATACCCCTGTAGCCAACTTTAGAATTGGACATGACGAGTTTAGTATTAGTATCCCCAGTATTACATTCTTTTCTATGGAGATTATACAAACTGTTTACATTTGTGTGTGTGTGTGTGAATTAACTGAATTAACTTATCTGAAGTGTCTGGATACTTTTGGACATGTAATGTAAGTGCAGTTGGACTCTCCATAGAAGGAAACAATACAATCAAGGACACTTGAAATGAAAATATTTTAAAGCTATTCAAGATCCATGTGTGGTTGGTGTAGAGATCTTATTTTTATTTTGTTTTATGTATGCTCGTGGGCTGCAGTAGGGTTGCACAATATATCATCTACTAATGGTTATCGTGATATCTGTCTCTGCGATACTGATATTATAAATGGCTGCAATATACAAATGAGCCATTAACCAATCGCAGTGTTCCTGACAGGGTGACCAATCACAGCTCCAGAAGAACTGAGAAACTGTTCTGAAAAACTGAGGTCTTAATTCAACAAGTCTACTTTTTAACCACTAAAGGTGATGGCGAATTGGTGCATGAATGAGTGGGGCTAAACTGCTGTAGAATAAGGATACACACACACACACACACACACACACATATATATATATATATATATATATATAGAGAGAGAGAGAGAGAGAGAGAGAGAGAAAGATAGATAGATAGATAGATAGGTATAACAATATTTACAGACCTTTAGCCCTTTTAATTCCAGAAAAGTGATGACGACACTTTATAAGTTCCACAGGTGAGAAATATGCAATTATGGGCCCTTTAATATACTGAAAGGGAGCCGAATCACTTTCCTTACTGTTGCCTGCTTGGGGACTTATCGCTAAAACACAAGCAGCTTTAGGTGCCCGAAGTGAAAGTGTATGCAAGTTGTTGGCTTGGTTGGTGCTCAGTCTAATATAACATTGCATGTTTTGAATACATTAGTTTATTTTCCAACCGTTATATCTCCTGCTCAGTGTGCACGTTGAAGTGTTGAATCTCAGTGTGTCTGTGGGAGTGACACGTCACATGTCAGCAATCTGACTGGTCGCTGCTCGGCTTATCTGCATAAAGTTTTGTTCAGAACAAAATCGCATGGTGTATACGGTATACTTTACCTTTAAGCTGCTTCAATTTGAGCTCCCAGTTTAAAACAACCTCCTGCATCCCTAAGAGCAACCACAGTAGAGGTAGCACTAACACCTTGACAATGTTACCATGTATATTAAACACAGACACGTGCTATTTATCTGTCACAGACCTTTGCTGTCAACTGCAGGTGGACAATACCACTCATTTTCTTTTATTCTGATACCAAGTAATATCAAGGCTTTGATACCTATATCAGCAATGATATTTTTGTATAAAGAGGAATCTTTTATGAGTACTACAGTGAAAACCACAGAAATATGTACCTTAACATTATATTTCAGAGAATTTGCATTGGTGTTAAATAAAGTGCTATAGAAACTGACAGCATAGTGAACTAATTCCAAATGATTTGCTATTTCAGAGCTTTTACTGCATCTCATTTGGCTCAGTATGTAAGTGTCAAGCAGAGGAAGAACGCAGAATGAAAAGTAGATCCTCTACTGCGTATTTATTTGCTATTTATTCATTTTTTTTACTTTTTTCACCTTTGAAGATATGTATATTCAATTTACTACTCAAATAAAAAGATTTTGAAAAGACTTTATATTTTCATGTGAGGACGGATTCCCAGAAAGAAATGTCATGATCGGAAATATCGATATTTCAGTGTTGATCACCTATCCCTATTGACCAACATCAAACATAGTGTGGTCCACTTTCTGGTAAGGGCAACAGTTGCCTATGGTGGTAATTGCAAGTGGTTAATACCCAAACGCTGCATTTCTGAGGAAAAAAATTAACTGTCTTCAACCTTTGACATCTACGCCTAATTTACACCTGATTAATGCCCACCTTTATGACATAACGCTTGATAGCTGCACTCCCCTCACAAAACTGCAAGCAGCCAATAGTAGCTTATGTAATGAATATGACTTCAGCATAGAATGAACATGACTGCAGAAGTTAGCAGGTGGAAAGATCATTTGTATTTTCATTTGAACATATGACTTAACCAGACCTCTTGTCCAAGGAATAAGATATGTATTGTACACATAATAAATAAATAAATATGGGCAATAGCTTTTCAGTAAGTGATTTTCAATAAAATATCTCAATGATATGTAAAGAAAAGTGATTGAGCTATTTGAATATTGGGTCGTTGTCGGATTTCCAGGTGTCTGGCCGTAGCCTCCCCCACTGTCCGTACAGGCAGGGAAGCTTGTGATTGGCCCTCATCACTGCCACACTGATGCAGGAATCTGGCTTCTGTATGATCTCACACCAGTCTGGGTAATCAACTGGTTGTGGACTGCTGGGATGGCAGTTAACACATGTGATTAGACAATAGAAAAAGGTCATACATACATTACAGTTTAAAATAAAAATTTGAATTACTCTAAATATTATGTCAAGCAAAACCCATTGTGCAAAATATGTGTATTTAATTGCTCACACACAAAATACATTTACATTACAGTTTTTTACAGTCTTACACAAATGTGTGCTCAATGTCTCTCCTCATGAAGTGAAACATACAACAATCAGTGTGGAATCACTTACTGATCACAGCAGCCTACTCCAAAGGGCTCCATACACACACAGTGGTAACAGTCTTTAGTGATCCAGCTGTCACCGATACCATAGACCTGACCCTGATACTGACAAGTACCTGTGTAACAAATAACACACATCATTTATTAATAAATGAATAAATGAACTAAAAATCAAGTTCATAAAAGTTATAGCACATATGAAACTGAAAACAAATTCCAGATGGACTCTGAAGGTGTAAACAATAGCTCTTCATAAAAATGACCGTTACAGTTCATGCAGATGTCTGTAGTTGAGTGGATATACAGTCTTTGGAATTAAATGCATTTCATATATTATTGATTTAGAAGTGATAGAAAAAAAACTAATCACTAGGCCGCTAACTTTAAAGGACTCTCCTGTGGTTTTCAGTGTAAGGTTTAGCTGCTCATTTGTAGCATGTGGTTGGTTACTGACAATTATCAGTGGAAGAAAAAACTCAAAACACACTTAAAATTGTCACCAATAGGAAGGCGCCATTATAGTGTCACTGTTGGAACAAAACCTTGTATCTACAGTTTTGTCATTTTTCATTTCTTTTAACAGGTGCTCTTTACATTGTGTCTGAATTTCATGATGAATGGACCAATAGAAATGGTCCAAAATGAGTTTAAAATCTCATTTCATTGACCTATGTTGAATTTTAAGAGTGTCTTTTCCTTCTTCTGTAATGTTACTTCTCCTGTAAGGTTTTTTTCTTAATATACAGATTTTTTCTGACAGTGACAATGAAAGTTTTGCATCAATTTTTGTAAAAAGAAACACATAGAAATGATTGTATGTGGTAGTCAGTGGTGCGATACAGATGCTGCAGAAAGAGATATGGCTGAAATATGCAAGAATATTTCTTTAAAACACTAGATGTTGACATCCATTGAATGACTGATTTCACAGCATTTACTGAAATTGCTTTTATGGTCAGCACTGTGGATCAGTGCCAGTGTACGGAGTCCGAAATTACAACACATGAGTGGCAAGTTACAACAGTTACAATCTGTCTCTTTCAAAAAAAATTTTTTCTTCACAAAATTCAAGATTCAAGATTATTTATTTGTCACATCCACAGTTATACAAGTACAACGTGTAGTGAAATGTGCCCTGAAACGTCTGCGAGACTGTGCAAAATTGTTACAATAAATTAAAGAGAAAATGAAAGGCTGGAACTAAGTAACGTAAAAATATGTAAAAAAAAAAAAAACCTATATATTCAAATAAATACGTGTAAACAGTGTGAACAAACACTACTAGTGTAAACAAGATGTGAAGTGTGCAAATGTACAGAATAGACTAAGTACTGTAAAGTGCAGTATACTAGTTTGTGTTGATGTACACAGACATCACAGTCACACACACACACACACACACATGCATACCTTTAGTATTGAAGGTACATTCTCCAGTGCTGTAGACTGCTAAAGAGGGAGTGACCGCATTTAGCAGAAATGCCGAAGCCAGAAGTGCATTCTGGGTCACAAAGTGGACAGCACCCATCTAGAAATCAGATTCATAACAGACCTTGTTAAATTTTCTGAAAAATAATTGAATCATTTGTAAGATATTTACCCGCTGGATGATAACCATAACAACCATTCTTAAGATAAACAAGATATGTAAATGATGGATACTAACCTTCAATTATTTTGCTTCTTTTTGAGTGTCTCTTATTTTGCAGTGTTCTTCAGAAGTGTTCTTCTCTCTTCTTTGTTCTAATCTCTGTCTCTGTTCTTTCTCTTCTCGCCAGAAACATCTGACTGCGCAGTGGGAGCCTCAGTGATCCCCAGTATTTATACCTTTCCCTTCGGCCCTCCTTTTTTTACGCTTAGGCACACAAAGGGCACGTTGCTCAGGCACAGGCACAAAAGACCTCTTCTCACAAATCTTTTTGTTTTGTACAATCAGACCAATCCACAAGGTTTACAATCTTTTGTTCTTTTTACCCTATTAGTGGCTGTGTGAGTGTGTTTGCCTGTTCCACAGGAACCAGTAGACGTAAGATGCAGTAGAGCAGGTGTGTGATGCCTGGTCATACTGTCTGAGATTTCTGGCCATTCATAAGTTGTATGTGTACGTATGGATGATAAAAAAATAATCTAATAATTTTACACATTTATACACTCTTAAAAGTAGCCCAACCTACATAGTGTGTCTCTGTTGCAAACACTAGACGTCCATAGTCACCTTAATTATTCCATAAACAAATACCCAAAACTTCTCTCAATCCACTCAAATTGCACTGAGCTCTTCATTATGGTGGCACAGACGTCTTGGTGTGGTTTAAGATACAGTATATCAAAGTGTTACTGTGCACTATAGAAAATAAACAAAACTTTATGTGTGGCTGAACACTATTTTAGATAACAGGGTCTGTTTTCACAAACCACCTCAAGAGCATAGGTGCTAATCTAGAATCAGTTTGTGTGGGAACAGCTGTCATAAATACAGAGGAATCTGATCCAAGATCAGTCCTCTCCAGCACTGATGTTGACTAATAAGGCTGCCTTAAGTTTTGTTAATTTTTATAACTCACACTAAATCGTACTGTCTAAAAGCTCATCCATATATCTTCATCATTTTAATTAAGTACATGTGGTTTAAGCGGGTAAAGAGAAGATTAAGGAATGTATTTTTGTAAAAGATTTGGGTGAGTATTGACTTTTGGTGTTTGTTAGCAATGTTAGCCTTGTAGCTCCAATGTTAAACTAAAGAAGCAAACTTTGGACACTGATGGCCTACATCTAGGGTTAACTACTCCTTTAAGTAGATAGATAGATAGATAGACTGATAGACTGATAGATAGATAGATAGATAGATAGATAGACAGATAAATAGACAGATAAATGGATAGATAGACAGACAGACAGACAGACAGGCAGTTAGATAGACAGAGCAAAAACTAATTTATGAATATGCATGCTTTCGTGTTTTGCAATACGGTCATATTCAGTATGAAACTAACGGCCCCTCAAGGCAGAATTGTCCTCTTTATGGAGTCATATCCACGTAGACATGTGTGTGATGTAATTACACCCTGTTCAGCTTATGATTGAGTAAGTGTTGTGAATTTCTCTGAATTTTCTTGGCTTACTTTTAGTCATGTTATTTTGGTGCACTGTTCATTGATTAAGTTGAACCCATTTTAACAGTGGTGAAAAGAAAGAGAGAGAGAGAGTGTGTGTGTGTGTGTGTTTGTTTGTGTTTGTGTGTGTGCATGTGTGTAATTAACATTTATAATGTGTTTACTTCATTTATCTGACTCTCTACAGCTTGAGTAAACACAGAATCTGTTTATTGCCCCATGTAGTAAATGACAGTCTGTTTGTGTGTTGTTTGTTTGTGTGTGTGTGTGTGTCTCCTGCACTCTTCTCCCACATCGTGTTTTTCTTTCTTTTAACATACATGCATTAATAATAAAGAACATTAAAAACAACAACCCTGCATAACAACCATACCACACAGTTTCAGTGCAGAAGAGAGAGCAAATCGTATATGATCAAAGGTTGCTTGGTTTCCAGTAACTTGGCCAGACCAATCATGTCCTACCCGGAACCGTAAAATGTTGCCTGTGACATAAGGGCCGTTGTATCATGCTCACTTACTACTTAATCTGTCCAACCCATTAAATGAACTGCCTCTATCATATAGAATAGCTATATCATATAAAAGACTGAGAAAATATGACAAAAACGTGGTGCAGCACTAAGCACACATACTTTTGCCATGGGGTTAATTCACTTATGAAAGCACGAGTGCACTAATGCAATAATGTCAGTGTATTAGGATATATTAGAGTGACAGAAAAAATAGGCTTCTGTCATAAGCGACTACATTGTTAAGTGCATGGGTAAAGTAGCTTTGGGACATAAACTGTGGTTGCACGAGTTTTCTAACTCCCTGAGTCATAGACTACAGGCCGACCTTTCCGCCCACACATACACACACACTTAAATTTAAAAGAGTAAAGAACATCGGATAGATACATCAAGCTGCTGAAAATAGTCTGCTTCTGAGATAAGCATGTATATGCTGCTGAAAACACGCTGCTCTCAAAAACCAACATACACTCATCGTATTGTACACTGAAAAAAGTACTGTGTCATATCAGTGTATAAAATCCACTACGTATCTTTGGCAAAAGGATTTTATTCATGTGGAACTGATGTATCAAGTGCATTTAAAGAATATTTTTTTCATTCTTCATAAACAGGCCTGTAAGTATTGTCATGTATGATAGGGTTTGTGTAATGATGAATATTAGACATATGCACTATATGGATTGGGAAAAGTATTGTGACTCCTGACCATTACACCAACAGGGACTTTAATGACATTCCATTCAAATACATAGACTTTAATATGGAGCTGGTCCCCCTTTGCAGCTATAACAGCTTCCACTCTTCTTGGAAGTCTTTCCACAATATTTTGGAGTTTCTGTGGGAATTTGTGCCCATTCATCCTGTAGAGCATTTATGAGGTCAGACACTGATGTTGGATGAGAAGGGCTGGCTTGCAGTTCATCCCAAAGGTGTTGGATGGGGTTGAGGTCAGGGCTCTGTACAGGCCAGTCAAGTTCTTCCACACCAAACTCTGTGGAACCTGAACCAGAACTCTGAACCTTGCTTTGAGCACTGGGGCACAGTCGTGCTAGAATAGAAAAGGGTCTTCCCCAAACTGTGTCCACAAAGTTGGAAGCACGGCAAATGTCTTGGTATGCTGAAGCATTAAGATTGCCCTTCACTGGAAGTAAGAGGCCTTGTCCAAACCCTGAAAAACAGGTCTGTCCCAATACTTTTGTCCATAGTGTATCAAGTTAAGTGTAATTTAAGTAGAACCCTACAATCAAGCTTACCCTCAGTAACCGTCTTCCTTATGTAGCGCAAGGCGCAGTCATGTTCATTTCTTTTTATTCTTGGCAGGACTTTTCACCAATTATTAAAAAAAATATATTTAAAAAACCTTTTTCTCACCTTTTAGTTTTCTCATCATGCTTTTTTATCTTGTGATTTATTTAATCAGGACTGAGACATTCACTTGTTTTTTGTGCTTCGGTGGAAATATGTGTATAGGAGTGTGTGTGTGTGTGTGTGTGTGC